>VXAZ01007501.1:97819-443229 GCA_013399875.1 Gymnorhina tibicen
CCTGTAGTAGAGAAAAAAACACCTTTTGCATTATTAGCTTCAGTCTTGCAGCACTTACTGTAAGGTATGGCATTCCCACTAGAGCTATTTTTGCTTATAAACCCTGTTTAATGCAGTAAGTGAGGATTTGGGTCAGTGGATTGTAAGCACTGTTGGGCAGTGTTTGCAAAGTGACAGCATATTCTAGAGGTGCAAACATGCCTGAATATTTTTGCTCTCTGTACAGTTTCTGTGCAACAGAATCCTAAGATACAATAATAGGTCACTTAATTATTCCTCCCAAAACAGTATTAATAAAGAAAATATTTGGGGTTTTTTTCAGGACTTACTGTTCTTCTGTGGTACCATAGCCTTAATAAAGCCAGTGTTAAATAACTGCTTGGCTGGACAAAGGAGCTATGATTTTCTGCCACTTAATTTGTTTGAGTTCAAAAGGACGATTTGACTTCTGATCATGTGAGAAGCATTTCATAGCATACTGGAAAGCTGTCTGGTTTTGTATCTAACAGACTTGACAGCACGGTTGGCAACAGACGGATAATGGAAGGCTAATGAATAATGAAAAGCTGAGTGATTGAAATAGCAGAGCTGCAGGGAGAGAAGAGGGAAAGCTGGGAAGGAAAATGGCAAAACAAGCAGTACAGAAGTCAGGAATAACCAGTATTTTGATCAGTATCAGACAATGTCTTCACATCAGAATTTAACCCAGTCATAACTTAAGCATTCTCCATCTGCCAGCTCACAAAAGCTCTTAACTTGTGCACCAAGACACATTTTGTACAAGTCACTCAGCTTGCCTTGAGGAAGGGTAGGTTGAAATTAAAATATTTTTCAACTGCTAGGATGACGACTACTCTGTAGTAACCTTCTCAGTTGCCGTTAATTGTCTGGTGCATTCATAAATTCCTACCTGAGCGGGAGTGCTTAGTATCTCACAATCTGCTGCAAAAAAGATCAGAGCTATAGCATTGGAAGCTATCAGCTGTACAGAGGGGCATTGCAACACTTACTTTGTATTTATACTTCTGTGAAGACATCTCTATTTTTGTAGCAGGGTTAACTCCATTTTCATGGCGCTCACTTTTCAGACACCCAGCAGGGAGGAACAGCTCTTACTGACTGCTAACCAGTCTCTCCAGATGGAATATGCTCTCTAGGGTGACCGCGCCTTAAGGATTCCTCTGCAAATGTAACAAGAATTACTGAGGCTAACATTTAACTCCAGGTGTCAAAAGTGAGCAGACTATCTCGTGAAGTTAAAAGAGGGTGGCTCTCTGGCAGTTCGATAGTTGTGATGTTTGTGTCTGGGTATGTGCATTGACATGGAGGAAGCCAGCTCCTATTAACTTCCTCACACTGCCAAGCTCACTTGTGGCTGAGCTTCGTGGTGCAAGGCTTGTTCTTATACTTGTTCTCATGGTAAGAGTTACAGAGTGAGAGTTGAGTTAGCACTGTTCCTGCTGCCTCTTTTTGTGTCTCTTTTTTGCAATGACAAATGGGAAAAGATCTGCTACCTTCTTGCTATAACTTGCTACTTTTCCTGAGCTCTGATATCACTGAAAAATTAATAACACTGTAAATGCTATCCTTTTTTTTTCTTCACAGAATCTGTACCAAAACAGGTTCCTGGGCCTGGCAGCCATGGCATCTCCATCTAGGAACTCACAAAATCGGCGCCGGTGCAAAGAGCCTCTCAGATACAGCTATAACCCTGACCAGTTCCATAACATGGACATCAGGAACAATTCCCATGAGACAGTCACCATTCCTAGGTCTACCAGTGACACAGACCTTGTCACTTCAGACAGCCGGTCCACCCTGATGGTCAGCAGCTCCTACTACTCCATCGGGCATTCACAGGACCTAGTGATATACTGGGATATAAAAGAGGAAGTAGATGCAGGGGACTGGATTGGCATGTATCTTATAGGTAAGTTCCTGTTACCCCTTCCCTTTTGGGTTTCTTGCTGCTTTTTGTAGTTGTAGGCATTAGGGTAATATGGGCTAATGATAGCAGTAAGCTGATACAGCTCCCTTAAGTGTAATCTTGGAGTGGGTTTATATATGACAAGAATTTTTTCTGCTCCTGAATTACTGGTTGCAGTCCTTGAGCTCACTTTTTCTTCAGCAAAGATACGAGAAGGCTTTCTGTTGATGATTTCTTGACATTTCAAGATAAATTCATTTTAAAGCCATTTGGATGTTGGGAAAATACCTCCTGTATCAAGACAGTATAATATTTTCAGGGTTTCCTCTTGAGAGTCCTTGAGTAATCTGTGACAGATGAGAGGTTTTACAAGTCAAGAATATGAATCATTTAAAAACCTTGTGAGAATGCCTTTTTCTCTATAGCCACAGGATATTTTGATATGAACAATAATTATAGACTGAGACAGTCTGAACTTGTCCCAGAAAGTTTTGCTTTTTTCCTTTTATTGTGTATTGGAAGCTATATTGAGCCATGTACATTAGCATATTTTTGACAACTCCATCCAGTAAATCCAGCCCCACATAAGAGTAATAAGAAATGGTTTTAATCCACTTTTACCTGATTGTTTCACTTCAGTATAAAATTAGCTTTTCTTAACCTGGTTTGGTTCCTATGGAAATAGTCCTGCTGCTGAGACTGGATTTTATGTTAACTCATTGCTCTCTGGTAAATTTTGAACATGGTAGATCAGTTTCAGACATATTTCTCTGTGTATTAGGGGTCTTAAAAATGTAAAGTTCTTACATGTTTCCTGAAAACCAGTGACTTAGTAAAGAACTGGTGCCCCTACAAAGGGAAATGTTGGTAAATCACTTTCCTTGTCTATTTGGAAGGTATGCCTACCACTAAGCAGGTATTTTAGTTCTAATAGCACTGTTTCATCTTGCCCAGACAGAGAACCAAAACCAGATAAAGCATATGATGTTGTGAGATGAGCTTTTGGAGGAGGCATAGGGGACATTGTATGTTATGTACGTGCTTTAGTGGATAAGACCAAATGGCTTGATATTGGGAACACAGATGTTGGTGACACAGGGGATATGTGAGAAAGTGCTAGATAATAGGTCTGAGCATGTAGAAGAAATATGGTGGCAAGGTGTTATGCATTGGAAAATAAGTTCAGGGTATTGAAGAGACTGTAAAAAGGGATACACAAGGGTGGCTATTTAGGAAATGGAGGGAAAGGAGTGGAGGTTACAATAAGCCAGGCTGCAGTACTTGTTCCCATGAGGAACCTCATGAAATGTCCTGCTTTGAAAATACAAGTAGGCTTCTGACATGTAAATCTTTCAGGAAAGAAACAGAGACTGGATTTGAAACAGATGCCTTGAAATCAGTCTGGTTTGTTGGCCTTGGCATAAAATTACTTATGTTTACGGTTAAGTTTGAAGTGGAGTGTTTTGCTGGAATAGATGAGAAGACACAGCAGCCCCCAGTACTGGGTACCAAGAAATACTGTATGCCTACTCTGCAGTAGTGCAGGCAACTCGTGAATTGTTGCCTCAGTGGATAGAAGCAAAGCATTCCTTCTGGTGGTCTGAAGTCAACAGAAAGTGCATAGGGCTGTTTCACGCTGACTGAACTTGTTCAGCCAGGTTTCACAGCTTGGGCATTGCATCCAGGGCTGTGAAGACACATTCTAATTTTTTTTTTTTGATAGGCAACATGAATACATAGAAATTTAACTGGACAAAATAAAAATACACCCTGGTACTCCTGCTTAATTTACCATATCAAACAGGACACATTGCCCCAGACACCCCAGTAAATTATAGGTGCAAATTTTGAAGTGTATCCTTGACCCTGTTGGCTGAATGCTTGTTGTTTATGACAATGGCTCTTTCCAAGGAACACCTCTGCCAAATGGAAAATAAATAGTGTGTCCAGTCCCCAAGAAACCAATAGCTGATCCTTGATGTCTTTGAAGGTGTTTTGTCTCCAGTCTCTCAGGTTCCCACTCTAAATAACTGAGGAAATTGCAGACAACAGCATCCCTCGTTCCCTTTTTTCTCTTCCCTGCCCCTCTTCCCACTCATGCCCCCCCTGCAAACCTCATGTAAGATGAGCTTTGGTTTTGTTCCCTTTAAAGAGCTTGGAAGACTGTGAAGATCACTTGGGTTTTAATGTTTGTTTGACACAGAAAACACTCAGAATCTATGAAGGTAACTGGCACTGTGGCTGTATCCACATTTACAAAGTAGGGCGAACCAGTAGGAATGGGTCTGTAGAAGCAAACATCTGATGAAGGCGTTTTGGGGGCTTGACTTTGAACAGTTTCAGTCTGACAAACTGAATGCCCTTGAGTTGCTGGAGTGCATCTTTCAGTTTAGTTTCATCAGGACAGAATCGAGTTTGTGTGGCTGTATGACAGCACAGTCTCATGGTGACAAAGCAGGGACAGTTGGAAGGGTCAGTACAAGGCACCCTTCTGACCTGAAATAAAACACGGATGTCTTCTGTTTGTGACCAGTTCGTAGGGGTGGGAGATCCAGGCATCCCTAATGGCTTAGATTTGTGTCTGCATTTGCACAGATTTGGTGAGTCTGCACTCCTGTTTAGAGAGGGAATGTTCCCGGCCTTGTGGATATGACCTTCACAATGTAAACTGATCTATAACTATGTTTTGACTTAGCAGCCAGACTGGAACAAGAGAACCAAAGAAACGGTGAGCTTTTCCCACTCTGCTCAGGAGAGGATTAGTGTTGAAGCCTATTATTATCACTTGTATGGCAACTCTGTTAACTGTTGCAATGCTGCTGGTCGTTCTAGTGTTTGTCTCAATCCAGTTTGTGGATACAGCCCAATCCTTTCTGTGATTGTTTGGGTTGGTGAAATTGGAGCTGAAAGGTTTGAATGTAGCATTATGGAGAGTCACGAGAACTGGGAAATTATTTGCATCTTTAGGATATCAGGCAGTGTGTTGTGGATTTTCTTCAAGCCTTGGTGTTGGGAGCATTGGAGTTGGTACTTGTTATTTGTCTTGTGGGAGTATCCCAGGAAGGAACTATGCAGAAGCAGAACAGAAGGCAGTTCTCACATTGTAGGAGTTTAATCATTGCCATTGTAGTATTGTAGGAACTATCTCAGAATAATTTTATATGACTGTTGGTTTTGAAGCGCATAAAACTTGACTCTGTTTTCACCACCCCTGCCATCACTAAAAATTTGATGATATCCAATAAACTGCAGACTTCAGAATAATGGTATTCTAAGTCTGGGAAAATAGAGATGATATTAAAGGCTTCCAAAAAAACAAAGAAAAATAGCAGAAATCATGTATCTCATGTGTCTTCATACTGTGGGACATTTTGGGGTGCTATTCAAGCAGCCAGTCAGTCTCTCGTAAAACAGTGTAAAAAATGGTGGTCGTGTGTCTCATGGTAAAAAATAGTATCCACCCTGAAGCTTCCTGAAAACATCCATGCACACGTACATGATTTTCATGAAGAGCCATAGAGAAACTCCCTAGTTGAAGGGAGAATAGTAAATGTTGACTCTCTTAAAATATAGATGTTATTACTTGAGCACATTTTAAGATTAGTCATGGAAAGATGACAAAAAAATATGTAAATTGGGAAAACAAGCATTTCTTAAGACATACTGTGCCTTCAGGAATAGGAATTATGTTTCATTCCTGCTAAGCTTGAAGTCTAGAGATGCTCTGACTTCCCCTTGTATGTACTATCTATCAACTCTGAGCAATGCAGAGGAACCTCTATATTCTGTAACAACTCATCTGAAATGTGTGTTTGTCTTCCTTCAAGAGAATTATAGTATTATGAACATTCAGCAGTTTTTCAGAAACAGATCCACAATCAAAAGTATGTGTAAACACTCAAAAAGAGTTCTCTAACAAATTTGAACATAACAAAGTTCTGTTGCTATTTAAAAGTCTCTGGAACTTAAGTTTTCTCTGTAGAAAAGCTATTTGTAAAGAAAAAGCCCAGTGGGGAAAAAAGTGAAACTAAAACAAAGTTATGAATAATGAAGAAAGGGTATATTTTTTTAAGTAAGGGATCTCATTTAATGGCTACTGTGAGGCAGCTGGAATATTTGCAGTTATTTATCTCAAGGCTTTCTCTTTCTCTCTTATCTCATTTGCTATTGCTATTTGCTACAGTATGAAGCCCCTTTAGATAAATTAATATGGACTGCTGGCAGCTGCCTGTAGATAAAGAGCTATCTTATAATTACTGCAGTGGCATTTTAGCTGCTACTAGATTTCACTTCTGTCATCACCTCCGTATCTGATGTAAAGGAACTAATGAGAAATGTTTAAAGCAGACTTTTGAAAAAAGCATTTGCTCCAGTGTCTCTGCACACGACATTGGGTGTTTATCAGGGCTAACATTATACTTTTCTTGCCCATATGAAGTAGGCTTTCTTTCTTTCAACATTTCCTTATATGAAAGCAAAACATTATTAAAGGCTATTTATTAAAAATGTCTTCGTACACAAATCTTGGAGGGTCCAATTCCCTGCCTATATCTGGCTTTTTCCAGAGTAGTTCCTCTCAAATTTATATAAGTAGAAATGTCTTCATCTGATTAGTGACTGAAGTTTAGCTTTAAAACTTTTTTCCTCCTCTGTTTCATCCTGTGGTGTTATTTCTGCCCCAAAAAGGCAATTCACCACAACCTGACCAATCTAATAACTATTGGTTAATAGACATTTAAACATTTGTTTAAACACTCTCTGGGTTAATTTTAGGCTTAGGTGGCCTGTGTTGCTGTTTTGCCCACTGAGACAAGTGGAAAAATGTACATTTTTCCTGCCATCAGACTTGGACCAGAACTTGTTTGTGCAGTTATTTTACCAAACATCCAATACATACAAGCAGAAAGCGTGTCAATGTTGCCAGCAGAGATGTAAAATGTTAGAAACAGCAACGTGCATATAAGGCTGGGGTTGTGGGTGTCTTTGTTACCAGTCTAATCCCTGATTTAGGCTCTCTCTCCATGTTTGGATGGTTGCTCCACCTCTCTGCTTCAGACAGAGCCATCTGTAAAACAAAACTCTTCACAATGTGCCTGCTTAGAGTGAATTTTGTTGATATTTGGATTTGTCATGTCCTGGGGTTACCCATTTTTCCAATCCTTTTATGGCCTTTGAAAGAGAATCTCACTGTGGTCTTAGGGCTCCTCCTCAGTAGGTCATCTTGTAGTGGGGTCTCTCGCCAGGCTGGGGATGGCAACCATGGCTGGCTGTGATCAACTCAGCAAGTTAAGCTTTGTTGGACACCTGCAATTCTTCTCCCTCTGTGAAACATCAACAGAGATGCCCAGTGGCCAGGCAGCTTTCACTAGGCACAGCACTCTTTATTTCAGGAACAAAAAGTGTCAGAGGAGCAGGTATCACAGGCCTTGGCAGATATATTAGTGCAGTGATAGCAGTTCTTTGTTCCAACCTGGCTCACCTTCATCTGGCTGCTCTCCGATCCAGTGAGAGTGATTTATCAGGCTGAGTCACTTTTTGCCTTTCCCAGTTCTGTATCTGGTGAACCACTTCAGCCAGACAAAACCTGGATATGCTGTTTTACAGACCCACCAAGTGTGACATGAACACAGTTAGCTTTTGCATCTGATTCACCCCTTTACGAGTAGATACAGTCAACACTTAAATGCAAGGGTCTCTGAATATTCCCAACACGTATGGCTTCTGACATACCTTCCCTTTCAGTGCTTCCAAGGTTCAGCTGTCATTTGTGTTAACGTTGGTAGTAGCAATGCACCAAAAAGCTTCTGCAGAGCGGTTAGTGTAGTAGTGGTGTGCTTTATAGTCTTTTAGGGAACTCATAGTAAAGAAGCCTGCAGACTGCCAGTTCTTTTCCTCAAATATATTTATTAAATATATGTGGTAGAGGTGTTTACTGTGTGCCAAAGGATTCCCATTTTAATGTATTATTCTCCATAAAATAACAGCTCTTATGAACATCTTTCTAGGTGAATGGGTAGAAAAGAGTTTTCCACTGCAACGATTCATGCTGAGTATCAGGAGAGGGAAATAATGCAGACAGGGAGCACTGCATCCTCATGCCTTCTCAGTGATTTCTGGGGTCCTTATGCCCGTGGATAGCACTGTCTCTGTGCTGTGCAAGGATGGCCCATATTGCTGTATAGCCCAGACTTACAGTGAAGTCAGTAATGATCACCTACTAAAATATTTCTGAAGAAATCAGTCAGTGGGGGATACTGGTGCACTAAATCCCAGGTTTTGGCCTCTATCTTTCAAAAGAAGCATATTCCATGCAGCACATTCAGACCATTGACTGGATAGAATCAATCATGGCGCAAACAGTGGACAGAACAGACATAAAATTCTTGGCAGTTTAAAGCTTAAAGCAGAAAGATTTGTTTTGGAGAGGTTGTCAAGCCAGCCATGTGTATTTTGAAGGTTTGGCATATGTTTTTCTTCTCTTAGTTTTCTGGTTTAGAACTAAATCCTTCCCATTCCTTAGTGTTTATGACACTTCCATTGCACTGCTCATAACACTGGAATATTCCCATGCTGCCTTCCACAACTACTGTAATGACTGTAGCATTATGTGTATGCATTTAGCTTTTGTAATCTTTCTCATCCATTGATCTCTCCCTAAAGACATTTTTTTCCTTCACTGGACATCTTTCACTTTGTAATAAGTTTATAACTGAATACCATTTTTCAGATAAAATCAATCCAGATTCTCAAAAGACTCTTTGCACTGTGGTGCTTCAGTGTACACATCTGAGTTGTGTTTGGATTTTTTTTTTTACTGCTTTATCAGATCACAAGCTCCTGTCTAATTTACTGTCTGCTCTTATGTCTTCAACATTTCTGTAAATCCATTTTTCAGATACTGCAAATTATTTCCCCCCTATTTAATGAACATTGTTAACCTGGAAAAATGTCATCCTTGTTCACATTTCAGATCTTCCAATGTCCCTTTATATCTTGTCTTCGTACTGCCTTGGGCCTGCAGCATGTCTTATTTTTAAACTTT
The DNA here is from genome assembly GCA_013399875.1 of Gymnorhina tibicen. Taxonomy (NCBI): domain Eukaryota; kingdom Metazoa; phylum Chordata; class Aves; order Passeriformes; family Artamidae; genus Gymnorhina; species Gymnorhina tibicen. Next base: position 106,789 of record VXAZ01007501.1, read on the forward strand.
CTAGCAGATTTCATGGGTGCACTGCCTTTTCCTAATCCTCATTTTCCAAATTGCACTGTAGTCAATGCGGAGGCTTCCACTGACTGTGAGAACTTTGGAACTGTTGTTATATTAAAAATAAGCAAACAAAATTCTTCCATGTTGTACCTTACCATGCATCAGGTATCTTCACTTTTTCAGTATCCTTGCTTGGATTCCTCCCTCCCATCTTCAGTTCTGTGTGCAAACCGGATGTCATTACTTGTGCGTAAGTTTGTGCAATGCATAACTGAAGTAGAGCTGTTGCCGTTCTGAGACCCAAATGTCCACCTGCTGCAGGTATAAGAATAAATCTGGAAGTGCAGGAGTTTTAAAGGAGAAGCCTGTAGCTGGGATGGGCATAGCTGAAGTAACACTGACAGCTGTGTGGAGCTATCACACTTCTACGGGTATGCAGAGCCAAATGATACCAGTATTACTGGACAGATGCCCATCCCACTGCAACCTAACATCTGCTGTGGGTGTTTTAGCCCCCACAAGTTTTTATTGCTGAGCCTCCACTCCTTGCTTTCCTCATTTCTTCTACCTTTTCAGCAGAAGATTTGTGGTTACAGGAGAGAAATAGATGAGTGGTGGGTTGTTCTGGAGCACAGCTCCCAAACACCTTAAGAACACCATAGAAGAATAGAGTCCATTGCCATCAATTCTGCTTTTAGCCAGAGGTTCCACTGTTGCAGGGAAGGAGAGGGAAGTCCCTCAAGTGACAGAGTTCAAACTCTCAGTGTGGTTAGCTCAAGTGCAAGTGAGGAAGAACTGGATCCACAGTTCATCCAGAGCCTTCTGAAAACCCACAGGCTTATCACTGCCAAGATTTAATAGGGTCACTGCAACGGCCAGTCATTTGCTTTTTTAATTGTTGTTGGTGTCATGAAAGATGAGAATGTTGTCTCCCAGCAGTAATTTGGAGACTGCTGGAGTGGTAAAGGGTGATAAGCGGCTCTGAAAGTAAGCTAGATGTTCAAAGATAAAAATGTTTTGCTGAAAGTTGAGACCCGTTGATTTTGGGAACAGCTGGCATGTCATTTGGGCTTAACGTGTAATTCTTTCTGCTTCAGGTTTGAAATCCACCATGCCTGCCTTTCTATGTGCCTGGAGCAGTTTTACTTACGGCCACCATCTTCTGCCCTCGGTGACCAAGAATTGTTCTAACTTTGCCAACTTGCTCCCCATTTTATTACAGTTTATATCCCTACTTTCCTTTCATCTTTCTTTTGCCATGTCTTCCTCATACTGCTTTTCTCCACTCATTGTTCACATTTCTCCCTCACAGTTTTTTTCTTTAGCTGGGCAAGGGGCTAATTTTTGTGGGATTAAAATGAAACCATTGATGTACTTGAAAAAAGCATATGCAAAACTGTTAGATCAAGAACTGAGCTTGCAGCACCAGTGAAGGATTAGGCCCTTGTTTTCCAGAACTCTTCTCCCTGAGAAGTTATAGAAGGAGGGTTGCCAGCTGTAAATTGCAGTATATTAATTGCCTGCAGCAGAAATTGGCAAATGAATTAACAGTGAAGTTTCAATCCACACTGGAGCTTAATATGTAGCAGCTGAAGTCAATGGAAATGTTCCTAACTATTATTTGTGATTTTTTTTAATGTGGTATCTTTGTAAATAAGAATTGGGATCTGCATCTTCAGCATATATTTCTCATTAATAGCTTCTCGTCTGCAGAATGATGATTGCTTGTATTGTACGGCTCTTTGGAAGCACAGCTTCCAAGGGCTGGGTTTTGCAATGCTAAAGGATTGCAAAAGGAAACACTTTCATGTCCTGGTACAAATCACTATAAGCTCCACTTGTGAATTGTCATCACTGTGTTCTTCTTCAAGTGATAGATTGGGTGGTAAGAGAATAAACATCAGAAATATGAAGCTTATGTATGGCTTACCCCTTCTATTATTATTTTGCAAGATAATTTTATTTTATTGATACTTTATGAAGGGTCTGGAGCATACGTCCTGTGAAGGGCAGCTGAGGGAGCTGGGGATGGTTAGCATGGAGGAGGCTTAGGGAGGACTTTATCACTCTCTACAACTACCTGGAAGGAGGTTGTAGCCAGGTGGGGGTCAGGCTCTTTTCCCAGGCATCCAGCGATAGGATGAGACAACGTAGTCTCAAGCTGCTCCAGGAGAGGTTTAGGTTGGACATTAGGAGGAATTTCCTCACAGAAGGGGTGAATAGATATTGGAATGGACTGCCCAGGGAGCTGGTGGAGTCACTGACCCTGGAGGTGTTTAAGGAAAGAGTGGATGTGGCACTCAGTGCCATGGTCTAGTTGGCAAGGTGGTGTTAGGTCATGGGTTGGACGCAGTGATCTCAGAGGTCTTTTCCCACCTAATTGCTTCTGTGATTCTGTGATTTACAAAATCTCTTTCCTGCAGCTTTCCATGCTAATTGCAAAACAGATCAACCAGAGCTCAGCCTCTTTGTACAGAAAGTTATTTTTAAAAGCATTTTGCTAGCTATCACTGTATGTCATAATACAGACATACATATTGACCAAAACCACTTTTAAATTTCAAACTAATGCAGATTTATTCATCTGAAGACTCAAAGTCCTTCTGTAATTTCAGAAGTACAGCATTTGCTTTTCAGAAGGGATCAAGACATGAAGTGTAGTTTTTATTTTTGTGCCATAATTGCATTACGTTTATAGGAAGGAAGTGTTGTAGTATGTAGTGTTAAATCAAATTATTGATGGATAAGACACTGAAATACTGTTTAGCCAAGTTTAGGAACCTATCTGACGTATTCCTGTCTCATGTTAATTATTTGTTCCTTCGAAAGTAGCACATGTTACTCTAAATTTTGTAGTTTTTAGTCTTTGAGAATGTGGAAAGATAGGCTGGTCATATGTGTCAGCAAAATACTGTTTGAGAAAGGGAGTTAGTTTTTCATTTCTCTGTCCTAAGTAAAACCAAACAGGCCAAAAGGGCCACTCAGCTGTTCATAATTTAAACTCCATCAGTCCTTCTGAGGAAGATGTATTGACTATCTGTTTGCTTCTCTGTGGGAATTTCAGGCAAACTTTCAAATACCAAGGTCCTGTCTGTTTAGTGTAGGCTGCTGACAGCCCTTGAGGTCCCCATTAGATTATTCACAGATCTTTTTGAGGGGTGGCCTTTATCAACATTTTCCCTAATTCCTCTGAAGAACAGCGTGCTTTTTGTCAATCAGATGCTGTCTTTCATCTGAAAGATAACTTTCTTTGGTGGCCGTGGTTCTTTATCTCTTTCTAGTGCTTGTGAAGTCTATTGGGATGCTCAGCATGGAAGTGACAGCACAGAATATTTTTAGCAGTAAAAGGCTGTGCTTGGCGGTATCTGGCTTGGTGAGGAGAAGCAGTCCATCAGAATTGCTTCTGGTTCCCAAAGCACTTGCTGTTATTTGCTTCTAGCGTGCCTTGGTCCCTCTGGCTGCTATTTGGATCTGAGCTGCCTGGCTCCTGGTCGTGCATCACCTCCTCTGTTTCCTCTAGGGCCCATGGGAGGTCTGTGGGAGCTGCTGCTCCTGTCCCAGCGAAGCCTTGTGGGTCTGCAGCCACCTCCCCTCTCAAGAGAGGCAGCCAGCACTTCTGCATGCCCAAGGACAGAAGGGGCAGAGAGCAATGTATGCTGGCTCCCTGTCTTAGACACCCTCACCATCCCCAGCTCTAGTTCCAGGAGCAACTAATGGTGTTCAAAGTGCAGCACATCCCAAACACTCCCCCATTTTACACTTTCTTTAATTAGTTAGCTGTCTACTGCCCAGAGAAATGAAGCTGCAGACCTGAGAGCAATTGCAAAGTGTTTGCTTTTTGCCCAAGCAGGGCTAAACCCAAGCTATGCAGAGAAAGCAGATAGCTAGTTTAAAGGTTAATCACATTTTAAAAATAAGGGGAGGGAGATGCATTACAATGCTTCATTGGAAAAATGTCAAAAGGCATTAGCTGCTGCCTGAAATATATGAAAGGGAACAACATTAACTTTGCTCGTCATTTTGTGCGGAGGTGAAACGAACTATTTCACCATTTACCTTTGGGAATTAAGATGCAACGTGTTTTAAAGGTCAGTTCCTTTGTTATAGGGATTCTCAATAGAAACAGGTAATAAAATTTGTTTTCCTTTGCACATACTCTTTCTCCTTAGCATACCATACCGTCTCTTCGCTTACCTATGGCATGAATGTTGATAAATATATGTACATGCATATGCATGTAGTGCACTAAACAGCGTTGTATTTCACATGCACCATTTTCTTTGTCAGTGCGCTACATACATAATGTGCATGTTCAGGGAATAGTATGCCTGGAATAGTATTACTTGCCAATTAAAACAGGTCGACCAGGCATATTCATACATTCCAGCCTCCTGACGAGTTTCAATTACTGCTATTTTTAACTTGCCAGAGGATATTTCTTTCTTATCTTTCACCTTCCAAAAATACATACCTTCAAAAACTGAAAGAGCAAGATTTCCCTTTTGGATCTGAATGTATTCTTCTAGAGATAAAATTTGTCTGGCTTAAAAATCCCGATGAACATAAACTTCTACTAGTCTAAAAATAATTTTTATTTCTTTGGAGTTAGGGAAGTACCTCTTTCAAAAGAGACAGACAGGGTTAAAACTGACTGTGAGAACAATCTACATACTGGATTTCTAAATAATGACATTTGTAAACATGTTTTATATACAGATTGGTTTTATACTTAAAGGTTTCACTGCTCCTATTTGGGTGCCCTGCATATTGCCGAGCTCCATAAGCTCATATTAAATTATCCTTTTTGCTGCCTGAGCCTGTATTTCATCAGTGGCCACTGTCCATAAACTGTGTGCACATGACTAGCTCCATGTATGTATCCCTTGCCTGGGGACCTGCTTTTCTCTGGATGCTTCCCACACACCCCTGTCTCTGGCCTCCACGGTAGGAGGCAGTGTGCAGGTGTTACTCAGTGGGAGCAGCTTGTTCCAGATTTCCTGTGGTCTCACCTGTCAGCTGTAACCATAGACTGGCTTGCTTATCCTTCCCTTCCTGTGGTCTTCTACCTTGGACATGCAGATGGATAGTGGTCCTTTTTCTCAGCCTGGTTTTCCAGGCTTCCTAGACTTTTTCAACAAAAAGGAGGAAAGGGTTTTCTGGAGTCATCACCACTGGCTCAGCTTACATTAGGGATGTGATTTAGTTTGGGTATGGGCATATGTCAACATCTCTGTCAAATTAGAGGGGCTATGTGTGGCAGAGTGCATGCTGCCTTTGTGCCAGCTGCAGGAAGCAGCTACAGTGGAAGTGCCTGCTGGTCCCCACAGATACTGCCTATGAACACAGTATTTTAAAGCTGATTCTGGAATCTCATGTGCCAATAAACTCTGGCCTAAAATGCCTGCAGTCTCTTAAGCAAGACCATCCAGTCCAGCTCAGCTAAGCCTCCTTAAGCAAGCATGGTATTTTATGAACAGTATATCTTGAGGGACAGTAATTACCCATGCATCATAATAACATGGCAGGTGTTGGAGCATCTCCAGCAGCTTATAGAAACAAAATATGAAAAATAAACATCACAAGTGAAGAAGCCAGTGAGCAGCATGCCAGAGCTGAGGGATACTCTCTGTGCCCCTTCAGGATAAGAGCCAGGCAGGCTTCCCCAGCTCCAGCTCAGTGCAACATTTCAGTATATGCTCACCTTTAAGTATAAAGTGTTTTTCCTGCCAAAGTAAAAGGGACAGGTTTAAGTCTTCTTGCAAGTATACAGTGTTCCTACTTCCACAGAATGATGTGCACGATCCTTGATAATCTGTATCCAGCATGGTCCTTTACTAAAGGTATTCATGAGTAAACCAGAGCTCTGAAACTAACAGTTGCATACTTACCTGGTTTTTTTAGATATATATAATTTGGAATTTAAAAGAAGACACAACCAACTATAACGTACAAAGCGAGAACAGAAATCATACCAGAGGACTTTGCTATTGAAGGATTACAGCAGAGATGTACTTCAAAACAGAGAATGAAACACAGATGGTGAAATAATTCCTGACAATTAGCAAGTCAGCAAAGGGAAAATTTGTTGTAGATAGTGCTGCTATTTATAATTATCAATTGCAATTGTTAATGACCTCATTAGAAGGATTTCTGTTGTAAATCCCTCAAGAGAGTAACACCAAAGAGTTCAGTGTTGGTACTCGCTCACCTTCCTCCTTTGAGAGCGTGACTGTGTAAAGCCAGTGGGACAATATAGACATCTGTTTGCTGCTTTCTTCTTTCAGTGCAAGTGCGGTTTCCTTCAATTTAGTCTTCTTTGTTAAACTATTGTGATAGTCTTTGGGTTTCTCAGCTTTGTCTGTTGGGCTGCCCCTTCTGTTCTGCAGTTGGTCACATCATCAATGTGTCCTCAGGCACAGTGTCCCTTGTTGTGTGGCATTATCTTTGTTTTCTTCTTGAAACAAAGCCAGTTCTTCACAGTATTTATAACTGATGTATTTTAATGTCAGATTGAGTGGTTCACATTTTTTTCTCACTTTTTAGTGCAACTAATAATTAACATATTTGTCTTCAGAACTGAGTCTCAGCACCCACCCAGGACTATTTCCATAGCAAGGCTGAGTTGGTTAAAGCACATTTGTACAAATCTCTGTTAAAATGAAAACTGTTGTTATCATTAAAAGGAAAAGCCCAGGAGGTTGCTAGCTGGTCTCTGCAGGTAGGGATTGTGGCCTTTTGCTTTCTCAGGGCACAGATGCGAAATCCATTTCATGCCACTGAAGCTGGAGCAATGAGGCCATGGCCCAGCCCATCCTGGGTTGGTGCTTCAGCCGCTTCGGCTGAACTTTTAAATAATATAAATGAATGATAAATCTGATTTCTCAACATGTCATGCCAAGCTCTCTAGTAGCTCTAGCATGTTCTGTCAAGCCAAAGGTATATTTTTAGCCTGACTCTCTGCTGTGCATGTTGTCAAAACAGGCACTTACTGAAACCAGTCTTCTTTGTTTATAGATGAGGTCTTGTCGGAAAACTTTTTGGACTACAAGAACCGTGGTGTCAATGGCTCTCACCGTGGTCAAATTATCTGGAAGATTGATGCCAGCTCTTACTTTGTGGAGCGTAAGTATTTTTCCAATTCTGCTATGATTTAATTCAGTCACTGCAGAATGATAATTCGGCTGTTACTGTTGTTTATATGGTGTTCTTATGCCCAATATATCCCTTAGGAAAAGCCAAAAATGTTACCGAAATCTTTGAATGTTTTGATAGAAACTGAAACGCTTGGTGGAATAGTGACCCTCAGTTTCTGCAAACAAATTCTGGGGGCATTGCCTTAATTACTTTTTTTCAATACAGTTATGAATATGTGTTTTACTCAATTTGCTGTTGTTTGGACTATATCATTAGTAATGAGCTGCATTAACTTTAATATGGTTTTAAGGAAAACAGGAAGTCAGGGGCATAATATCATTCCAGGAAGAATCACATTGGCTTTTAATTGGAAAACTTCATGGTGCATCTGGCTTCTAACAGATTCAGGCAAATTGAGAAGTAGAAAGGGTTGAGTTCTGATTATCATCTACATTAATAAAAGTATAATTCCATGTAGTTGCAGCAAGGTACACTAATTTCAAGTTAATTGTTCCTCTTTACATTAATATATTACCCAGGGCTTTTGAATCAATGCAGTATAACTCCTTTCCACCCTCTTAGCAGTGAAAATACAGGAACACTGAATTTGCTTCTGCAAAGTACTAGGTTCCTTGTACAGCAAGTTAGTATTTCCAGCCCTGACTGTCCCATCTCCCCAACCATTCAAATCCTTCCTCTTTTCAAAGATTTTCCATGTGTTAGTGTGAATGCAATTCATGATCATCTTTGAATAGAAATAGGGTACTCAAAATACTGGACTGAAATCTATAGGAAAACATCAGTGGTGAAAGAGCCACATATATCCTTAAGGAGGAGTTACGCATGAAGAAGAGTAGCATGATGAAATTTCAGTTTTACAACTGAACTGCATATTTCCAATGATCTGCCTTAGGCTCCTGGTCAAAATTCAGAAGTTTGGTAAAAGCCTTTACAAATTGCTTGACAGGTATATCTGTCTAAGACTGTCTAAATTTGAGAGAAGTCAAAGGAATCTTTGATATAACCTGTATTTTAAAGGATTTGTAAAGGATGTGAGTTATACTTGTCCAGTCTATGACTTTGATCTTACATACCTGGTATCAGCAAGGGTGCTACATGCAAACATTTTACAGATGCTCAGTCCTAGAAGCAGGTTCTCTCTTTGCAGTATGAAGTACTGCCAATGGTCTGTAATTCCTAGTGTTAAACTGAGAATGTTGTTCTGAAGAATTTGGGGAGCTGCTGAAATGTCTACAGGACATACAGGATGTTTATATCTTGTGTTTTGAAAAATACGTGGATGGGAAACTGTTTAACATATAAGAACATTGGGGGTTTTTCAGTTATTCTGGTTTGGGGCAGAAATTCATTACAGGATCTAACCTTTAAAGCAGGCTCTAATTTGCAGAGGCTTTGAGCCATGGTTATAAATTCAGGAGACTGATCGTACTTTCTTTTATCTGTTAAAGAACTGTGGGAAGGAGATATAAAATCCCAGACTGGGTTTTTGAAGAGACTTTAGTACCTTGGATTATTGAGGAAGGGTGGAAGTGTGATGAGACTGCTGGTAGCTTCCTTGCCTAATCCACAATACAAAACAAAGAGGCAACATGAGAAATGCTTAGGAGAAAGCCTCTTTAGGTGGGCCACTTTTCATTGAAGGCTCAACTGCACAATGAATTATGTCAGTTTAATAGGTTGCCCCCAGTAGCTGAGACACAGTAGCTGTTGTTAATTGATTGCATGTACATTCTTCACTTGCCCTACTGTAAGAAAATGCAAATTAGCATAACCATCCTTCATTGATGCTTGGAACTAAGTTGTGCTACACCATAGTAAGGCATGCTTGATAAGTTGCTGCCTCTTGGTAATTTGTTACGCTGCTGCCACTAGGTTGTGAACATCAGCCCTGAGATTATGTACCAGTGTGCTCATCAAGGACAAATCATTGCCCTGTCCAGACTTAAAATAGGAGAAAATGAAGTAGGCAGTAGTAAATAACAGCACGTGCAGACACTATGAGAGCCACTTGACTACACAAGTGGGAAGCCAAAGCGGTGAAGAATGTTGATGTATGTCCGTTTTGTATATCTAAAGGCATATTTGAGGATTCTTGCCCATTGCTGAGACTGTATGAAAGCACACAGCTTCGCAGTTGATTAAATGTTATGTTAAAAACTGCAGTGTCTGAACACCTTACATATTTTCTATCCAAAGAGGATGGTGTAAACCATCTTCTTCAGACTTTTAGTTTTTGGATGGAGATCATATCTCCCTTTTATGTTGCATAGCATAACATTTTCAGGAATCAGAGAGATACTGGTCATCCAAATGAAACTGGGCTAAGAAATGTAGCTAAGGTTGTGGTAATTCATTTGCAAGGTATCCATATTGTTTTCCTATACATTGTTATAATTCCCTTAATTTACTATTGATTGGAGTCTTCCTGATTATAGCATTAATTCTCAATAAAACTGAGTAGCTCACTTACAAAGGCAGCTCTTAATTTCTGCTTTTGCTTTCCCTGTAGCTATTCGTACTTTGGTATCTTTTTACCACATGAGTCAATATTGACTATCAACTACATGTTGCTTCAGAAAATATTATGGTATAAATTGCAGTGTTTGTCCTGGAGCTATGATAAAGGGGAGATCAGTTTATGGCCAAATAAGGAATCAGCCTTACACAGAGAATTTAAATTTCTCAAGAATTTCAGGCACCCCATGCAGATTGGTTTGCATCCTGGCCTTGAAATATTAAAGGTTAAGTATTTTTGGTGGTGCTATTGTATGAGGCTCATTATAGGAGGACCATGGGAATTGTCCTGGCCAACCTCGGAAGCCAAAGTTTTTCTGTTGTCAAAAATTAGACTGTAGGACTCCCCACAGCTTGTTTTTGTACCACATTTAAGGAAATTACCCTTATGCTGTGACCAGCCAGCCATCTGACATAAACAGCTTAAAAATACATCTTTGAGCCTTTTTTTATTAAAGAGCTTTGAGGGGCAACTTGAAAAATCAGAGTATTAAAGACTAGCTGATTTGCAACAGTGAAATTCCCATTAATATGAAAAAAGCATTAGAAATGAGGTCAAGTAAATAGAGGGTTATTACTCATTTCTATATTTTGACTGTGGAGGCATATATAATATGTTTAGGAGCATTTTGTTCAAATCCATAACATTCCACAGTTATTTATCCTTTCTTTCCTGCATTTTTGGAAAATTAACAAGCAAATGAAATATGATGCTCTAACTATGTAAGCTGTAGTCATGATACATAATAATGACTCTTTAGGTACTTAACAGATTGCTGACATCTTATCACTGTAAATATAAACTTGCATGCGATGGCCAGGGACCTGGAATGAGTGAAGGGAAAAGCATCTGAAAGTTATTTTCTTCATGGCAGCAACTTATCACAATGAAGTCTATCAAACACAGTTGTAATGATAATTACTGGCCAAACCCACCAAACTACAGGATCACACTAGAGAGAAATTGTGCACATGGGCAGAAGAAACTAGTAATATATTGTGAGAGATTTGTAAAAGTGCATCAGGAGCAGAGACCACAAAGGAAGACATGGAAAAAAATTTCAACCATTTTCTGCCTTAATTGCACTTCTTTTATAAAACTGAAATTCTGCAATTTCAGATACTGCTCTGTTGTTGAAGCTACACTTTCATGGTATTCTCAGTGGATTGCCCAGTCAGAATCTTTAAGAGTTCTTTTTCCAGGTATATTTAAAATCTCACCAGTTAAGAAAATGTTTTTTGTGAGTTCAGTGACAAAGCAAAATAGTTTACTCTTTTTGAAACATGCTTCTATTCTTTGGGAGTACTTGGGCAAAATATGTGTTGCTTTTGAATTTGCTGATAGTCTGATTTAAGACCATCTACAGAGCCCTGTCAGTTTTCAAAACACAGATAATTTCTTAACATGTACCCGTGCAACATTTTCAGATACCACAGATGTTTAAAGTTTTCATTTGTTTTAGCGATCTACTTTTTCACCTTGAAAAGGACTAGTCCCTTTCCCAGAGAAGGGTATGTCTTCCCACTTTGCATGTCACAAACTTGCAACATAATGTTGCCAGATAGATACCTAATTGGTATGAGCCAAAGAGGGAATTGCTTCCAAATGCCAGCAGAACAGAACTCATCTCCTATCAAAACTCAGCAAGCAAAAAGCCCTAACAGCTGCAGAGGCAATGTTGTAGTACAGCCAGTTTTGCATTTCTGCAGAAGTCTGGCAATTCTGGTTTTTCTGACAGTCAGTAATAAACAGTAACCACCCACTGTAGCCATGAACTGGTCAGAGTTTGAGGGGAGGAAGGAGGAGTGAAGAGGGGCTCTGTGCCCCTAGGGATGTGTACTTTGTGTTAAGGCTTGGAGGGCACTGCAGTGAAAGAACCAGCCTATAATGGGTTTTCCAGGAAAGGAAATATGGTCTGCTGCACTGCAATTTCTGGCACGCTTTTTGGCTTACCCAGCAATACAGAGAAAGGGCATCCAAGAGACCATTTCACTGAGGCACGGTGCAGCAGCATCCTGTAAACATTGTATCAAACTAGCACATTCTTACCATGATGAGTAAAGTTTTGACACTATTCAGAATTGCACCTAAGATAGCCAGAGAGCTGGGACCCCTCCTAATCTACAGGCCTCTCTAAAGGTTGTTTACTACCTGACAACTAAGAACCACTTCCAAGGGTAACCAGTCATCTGTGTGGCATTTTTATGTGAAAACTTACGCAGCTCTTATTTAGCTAAATTTGTTGCTGTTGTTGTGGCTGAATTTTTAATAACAAAGATGGATGACAGGCCCTTGCAGAAAACAGAAATAATAGTCATTTATTCCTATTGGCTAGAAGGGAAATAATGGTAAAAAAAGGTGCAGCTAAAGTCAGAGTTCTGAAAGAACCTGGTACATCTTCAGATAGAAGATATATATTCTATGTTATGGTCAATATATGCTGTATATGTGTGCATTTATGGAGTATGTACAGAAATGTCCCCAAACTGGCAATCAGCCCTTTCATCTGCGGCTCTCTCTAGAAAATGTATCTTTAGGAAGCTGATATAAAGGCTGCCTTCAAAGTACAAATAATTGAAGTATGTTCCAGCCTTGAATATTTCCAAATAAATGAGGCACATTCATTTCAATAAAAGTTTTAATGAAGCTAGAGTATTTACAAATTGTTCCTTTTTATGGATAGATTGTTGACAAGTCCAGCCCACTAAAATAATATCCTGTCACCATTTTCATTACCACAATGTCTCTCAAATCATATACTCTTCACTTCATGAAAAAGTACACGAGAAGAAAAAATACAGATAATGCTGTTAATTACAGATAAGTCCATCCTGATATAACTTTTATCATAACCTACAGTCATGCTGCATGACTTTAACCTTCAAGAGTCCACAGATGGTAAAAACTGGCGTAACACAGAAACATCTTCAACAGTGTGAAGACTATTTTGAAGCAGAATGGTTAAAAGTGTCAGGGAAAAAAACAGATATGAAGCAATAAGAGAGACATATGCCCCTAACGGCACATCTATTGCTTGTCTCTCCTCCAAGAAGGACATACCATTGTTTTAAGGTTCTTTCTCTTCATCTCCTTGCACAGATACCAGTCTTAGTGATGCTTTTTGGTTGTCTTCCACCCTACACACAGTTTTTAAATTTCTTGTTCTTTTCCTCAGCCTGTTATCCTGATAGTAGTTTAATACTCATACTTAAGCCAAGCTAAGCTTTGGGAAGACAAGCATAGTCTGAAACCAGATGTTGAGATTCTTTAAGAACCCTGTGCTTGGGATCCTTTGGTCAGCCCTTTAATCTTTGGCTTCCTTGCATTTCTTGTTAGTTTTCCTCTTACAGAGTCTTTCTGTGCCCAGATTGTAGGCAGCAGCCGATCATAAATGGAAACATCGGTCGATCCACACAAGGCATTAAGACAACCATTTCTCAGCTTCTGGCATGGTTGCACTGCGGTAGCTTAACCAAGAGACTTGTCTGCAGATCAGGTTTTTCTCGGTCTTTCTCTCCCTTTCCACAACTTGTTTTGACACTTGGACATATTTTGTTTGTAAAGTGGAGATCACGGCTGTTTGTGTTTTCATTCACACACAGGGAAGGAGATGTCTGTGATGCAGCATCTCTGCTTGGTGACACCATCTTGGGGCACCTCGCTGGCCCCCACACTACCTGTGCCACGCTTTTCATGCAGTGCTTAAAGAAATTACAAGGACTTTGCTTGGACAAAGCTAAGACTGAAGTGAGAGTTTTGATAGGTTGGTAATAGGAGTTTCAGAAAGCTCTCTCAAGATGAACTGGAAAGCTTTGAATAAGAAATAATGCCTGATTTTAGGCACTGATGTCAGAGGAAGTCTTTCTTCACTAAGCCCTAGTTCTCTGTCACAGAGACCACAGCTTGCGTGGACTCGTCTCAGCCATTTAAACAAGCATAGACGTTGTATTAATGCTTCAGAGGCTGGACATCATGTAATTCCCAAAGAAGGGGTCAAGGAGATGCAGTAACATTTAACTGAAGTTTTAGTTCAGGTCTGGGGGAATCTAACTGTAGGTGCCAAACATTAAAAGTATGGATTTACATGTGTGTTCGTTTTGGTCTCCCAGCAGTATCCTCAGCCACGTTGTATTTGCTTTAAGTTAGAACTCCTGCACATGCAATGTGTTTTGCGCTTCACCTTTAGTATCCCCCAGGGTACCACTGAGCATATCGTGCACTTGAGGAAATGAAGAGAGATTCCTGAAACCCCATAGTGCAGCTAGTAGCTGTATTTTTCTCATCTAACCTAGTGTTTGATAAATGCATGAACAGATACCTATTGTTTTGCTGCTTTGAACTTTGGATGGGCAGTATTCTGCACAACAGGTGCTGAAGTCACACGATTTATTATAATGGATCACTATAACAGATAGTGTTATTTTGTCATTGATAATCTTTCTACTTATTGACAGTAAAAGATTACAGTGTCACCTCCAACTCACAAATCAGTTAGTCTTTGCCACTGTTAAATGCTTCTGGAAAGTTTTTTCAGATAATGCTGTCTAGGGATTTGGTGGAATTGCGCTGGAAGACAGATCTCCTCTCTTTGCTCCATTGCACCCTATGCTCTCCCCTTGGCTATTTCATTGGGTACGTTCCTGAAGTTGCTGCAAGCCAAGTGAGACACCACTGAATTCTGTAAGAATTTCTTGCATGCAGCCTGTGTGCCATCAGCCTCAGAACCCTCTGTGGACCACAGCATACAGATTTCCTGGTGCAGGCTTTGGCCCACATGGTTTTATTTTTGTGGAAAAACAAAAAATAAATGTAATGGAATTGTCAAGTAATTGGAAGGGTATCAGCACAGGTATCAAAAGGTCATATTTATTCCAAAAGAGTGGTAAGGTACTGAGCTTTGTTTCAGTTTTCTTAGTACATAAATCAGAATATAAAAGTACTGCATTCAGTAGATCGGGGTTAATAATTTACCATTTCTAATTTTGGAGAATTTTATAGTTGTGGGTTTTTTTGGTAATCCTGTTAAAGCATACCGTGAAAGTAACGGATCAAAACAGAACTGGAAGCATATGTATTAAAGATAAAATTTTTCTCAGTTTATGGAAGCAGTGAGTTTGCTTCACATCTTCATGCTTTCTTTTAGAAAAGCTCTTATATATCTCTCTGCAGTAGTGAAGCATCTCAAGGGCTCTTCTTAGATGTCCAGCAGGACACAGGCAAATCTCACTATAGAGGGAGATAAATCCCTTCACCTAATTCAGAAATTTTTTCGTAACTGTGCTATCTTATTGTCTGATTTCAGGCAGCCACTCTGTTTCTTATGCCTTCCGGTAGTTACGGCAATGTTTATTCAACTCATACAACAGTGTTTGGATAGTTTTGTTAGACAGACAAAACTTACTTGACCTTTGAGGAAGGCAGAATTATATCTATGGTGTAGTGCTGTAGTAACTCATCCTGCTTCTGAAATAGCGGACCTATAATGCAGGAAACCTTTTGATAATTGGTTTTTCTCATTAACTAGCCAGTAAATCTAGCCCTGTTGTTACCTTACTCCTGGTCGAAGGTTTCCTGCCAGATGTCAAGAACACCATCTATATCCCGAATGGACTTTCTCAGAGAATGGAAGGGATGAATTCAGCAGGGATGAATTATGGTCTCCCTTCAGGGTTCAAACACTTCTGCCCAGCAAAAACATCTTTCTGCAAGGTCTTTGATATTGGTAATTGGATCTTGAGGGCCTCAGACAAATAGTGTTTTACATTTTCAAACTCTTCTCCAACCCTCTCAGTACTTTAGATGTTCACTTTACCCAATCAGTAGCAGGTATAATTTCCTCCCATATCTCAGTGCTAATAGCTTTTTACAATTAAAAACAAATCAAAACTAACAACCACTACCAACCTCAAAATAGATAGTTTTGCTGTAATTGTTTTCTTAATTAAATTTACACAAGGATGTTTCTTTCTGTCTTTCCCCTTTCATTAAATTATCTATGTTAATTTCATTATGTATTTTCTCATTAAATGTTGTCCTGCCTGTGGATTTTTTTCCAAGTCTCTTTAACCAAAATCACTCACTGCTACAGTGAGACTTCTAAGAGTAGACAGCAGTGTTTATTCCAGACCCTTCCTTTTCCCAGGCAGCAGAGTGTGTGTGCCTGGCAGGTACTTGGCAACTTCTGAAGCAGTAGGAAGCAGAGATGTGGGGAAGTGGCCTGTTTACTCACCTGGGGTGAGCTGTCACAGCTCACTTGTAGCTCTATACTCACTCCTGAGTATACAGAGCTGATTCCTACAGATCTGATTGCTTCTTGGTCTGGGGCCATTTTAAGGCAGCTTTCCATGATTAGACTGCATATAATACTGATAATCTCACTTCCTCTTAGTGGCCCCTTCACACTGTAAGAAAGATATTCATACCATCATTTGATTATCTTGGGTTGTCTGGTCAGAGCAGGTTGCTCTAGATCCTGTCTGACCCTAAATATAAATGTGTCTTGTGCCCCAAATCTAAAAATGGAAAAAGTCATGTTTAATTTTCAAAGAAGATCTTTCTCAGTGCCTCTCAGTTTTGGTTTTTTTCCTGACCCCTTTATTTTTCACGTCTGGGATACTTTACAAGTTCAACAATGATTTCCTTTCATTGGAAGATCCAAAGAGGAAATATTTAAAAAACCCTAAAAATGGCATACTTTTTAAAAGAAAATCATTTACACCATAAGAAACAATATTGATTTTGATTACGAAGTACATTGCTGCAATGTTCCAAACATGAGGTGCAGCTGGGGTTAGAAATAAGATGAGCAATGCATGTGTATCAGAATTTGAGCTGTGAATGTGGTTGTTGGATTTGCAGAAGTGTTCCCTCAGACACACACTTCTGGATGGCAGAAGTACAAAACCAGAAGAGTAGAGAGTGAAAACACAAGGGTGAAAAAGGACTCAGAATAAATGTGCAATCTTTTTGATGTTGATGAGCACCAGAGGGCTTTCCCAGGCAGCTCCTGGGCAAGAGCTCTAGACTTCTGAGGGTCCCACTCAGCAGGCAGATTCTGGGAGGGGAAGCAGCTTTTGGTGCGGCCCACATCTCTTGGACACCTCTCTCCCCTGTCTCTGGCTTAAAAAAATCAGTCTACAAACAGAAAAGTTTCTTAACACTGCCATTGTTTAACACAGGTGTTGCAGGCATGTGAATGTAGTTCTACTTCTCTTTTTCTACTCCATTAAAGTAAATCTACATTTGGAACACATCAAGGTTTATCATGGGCTTGTAGAGATTTCAGTCTCAGTTTGTCTTCCTAATAACTTGCTGTTAATGCAAGCTGCTGAGCAGTACTTTCTTAGGGTAAAATATTGCTTTATAATCTGGCGGCCCTGGGTTACTCCACAGATACCTGGGACGTCACAAAAACTGATATGTGATTAATCTCCCCGGATTGCCAGGCAACACTTGGACAGCAGATTTACCAAAAGTGATATGCCTACAGTGAATTAGATTAATCTGCCTGCTTGATTGCTAGACAAGATCTAAGGATGAAATAATATATTCAAAACAGAATACAAGTGCATTAGTAAGATTTCGTTTTACAAGAAGGAATTCTCCTTGCCTCCTGAGGTGTACTAGCTAACATTTAATTTTACCTTTGAACCTCGACAGTCTGTGTTAGCCTAGAGACCTCCAAGAAGTGTTTTTTCTTGTTCTTGTTGATGAAGGTGTTCGCCTGAAGTGGAATGAGTCAGCCATGCTCACTTAGAAAACACTAAGAAAAAATATTTTTTCTTTTTGGTTTGTCGCTGTGGTATCTCATGGTCGTGGGGAGAGAAAAAACTCTTTCTTTCCCTCCACTTGCTAGGATTTCTTGATTTACATATAAGTGATGTTTTTAATTAGCATGCATCTGGATTCAGGCTTTCAAATGTTTTCCTGTTTACAGGATATTATGATAAGCTTTATGAGCTTCCTGTGAGGAATCTTAAGTCATCATGGCTAAGCCATTTTCTTTTTCCCTCTGTGAGCTGCATGAAGTCTATGCATGGCATGTCACAAAAATGAGTAACATATTTTGATTCCAGTATACTATGACTTTATCCTTAATTTTCCTCTTTTCCCTGTCTCCTCCTTATATTTTGGAGAACTCACCATGTACCTGTTTTGTATTAAGGTGAAAATGTAAAAGAAAAGGTATATAATGATAAGTTGGATTGTTCAGGGACAGCCACAGCAGAGTCATCTGTGGTGCTTAAGATGGTTGTCTGTGTTGGCACTCAGTCAGAAGTCATCTCTCACCACCACACATTTTTGGAGTGGCTGATTTGTAATCAGTTTCAATTACTGGATTACTTGCTCCAGCCCTGGTAGTTCAGATCATCTCTGGATGCTGTTCCTAAAGGCCCTGGTGTGTTAGTAGGCTAGCTAGTGCAAGCAAGCATTTGGGGCTGAATCAGCTGACATTACGTAGGAACTTAAAATGTGTGGGGTGCAGTTGTGAGAAAGCCTCTGACTTGGGTTTTTTGTTTATCATATTCTGGTGCAGAGGGAATTTCTATGTAGGTTCATACTGCTTTTCCAGTCAAATTTTTCTTTAACGTTTGGGGGAAAGAAAATGAAACTTAGCCAGGAGGCATCTCGGCTGCATGTATGTTGATTTCCTTTGCCAAAGAGTAGGAGGCAATGGAGCAGGTCAACCAAATTTACCATGATTTCTAGCTCAGAAAGGTAGAGGGTTCATAGGCAGAGTCAATGCAAACTAAAATCCTGGTTTCAAGCCTTACCCTGGAAACTCATGCCAGTTTTCAACTGTGTTGCAAAAGATGGTCCTTTTTCAAAAATGCTGACAAGAGTGTCAGTAGTGTTTGTAAAGTCCCCCTTGTACTCACTCAGTTGCAGAGCGAAGCTCTTTTATCCCTAGTGGGCTGTGCTGTGTGGGTCATACAACATGCATACATGCATGCATACATACGTTGCATTTGAGATACAGTGAAAGCGTTGATTTGTGCAACGTGTGTCTTTCAACAGGTGTGAGCAGCCACCCAGAAGGGGCTTCCAGATGTTATCTAGAACATCTCTTTCAAAAGATCCCATCTCTAGTTGTATCAGAAACACTTAGAAACACTCAGAACAGTGAGAAGTGTGACAATGCACAAATGTAATAATGTGCATCCATGTCTTTCAGTGGGATTTGAGCTAATTCACATTATATTGCAACTAGAACAGGCTTAAGAAAAACACAAATTAAACAGGAAAAGGCAATTGGTCTTGCAGAGCAGCTCTGTGGACAGCAGGATCTAAACTTCTCCAGAATTCAGAGACTGATATCCTGTCCTGCTGCAGTCAAGAGAACTAGCTGTTAATTTAAACAGGATAAGGATTTCAGACAGAAGTGTCAGAATTTGCTGGGTTTAAATTATTAACTCCTTCCCCAGTATATATTTACAGAAAAGCATGAAAATTTAATATAGTTCCCTTTTTCTCTTTACATTTTTACAAGAAGAAAAAGTAACTAAATAAATTGCTGCTGGGATTAAATTTTTTATGGTAGTTTAAGGCCAGCACATGGGTGTCTTCTAACTAAGGTGTGAAACCACGAAAACTGGGTTAATAATGACCCCCCCCGACACAGCCTTAACAGTAGCACTGCTAGCAGGCACCTCTGTAATTACTTCTTCTCTATGAAGTGTGCTGAGCCTCTACAACAAATAAAAAAATCTCATATTGTGCTTTCTTCTATTAGAAAATGACTCAGTGAAAGCCTTTTATATATGTAATATGTATAAAGATAAAAGTTTCTGCCTCTGAACTAGCCTATCTACATTTTGTTCATTTTGGAAAATTGAATCTGGTTTTGCTTTAGCAGATCTATTTCTTTTTCCAAATTTCATAAATTTGTGTTGCATTTGAGATACAGTGAAATGCCAAATAATACTTCTGTGACATGCATAAATTATTTGTTTAGCTGTTCTATGCATGTAATGTGCTGTGGAATATAAATGTGGTTGGTAGTGCATTTAGCAGCTCTAACCTGGATATTTTCAAACAGAAAGAATGCAGAAGCTTTAGAAATATTTTGGAGAAGGGCAGTAGGACTGAGTGACATGTGGATGTGCAAGGAACAGATTACAGCTTAGATGTCTGTTTCTTTTGGGAGGAAAATGAGAAGAGGTAGGTGTGGTCTCTGTCCACTGAGATCCCACTGAGTGGGAGTTTTACTGTTGGCTTTAACAAGATGAATCAGACTTTTGACAGCTAGTGAGGAAGAGGCATGCAGTCTAGATGCTGGGAAATATTTAAAAGGATAAAAATTTGTAAGCAGGTTTTGTCGAGCAGTGAACTAAAAGTTACTTAGTCCTTCAAAACACTTTAATTTTAGAAACCACGTCTTGTCAAGACTGACATAAAGACTCCTGCATGCTGGCAGCTGACTCAAAGTAGCATCTGCCAGCCTTCTCTTAGGTCATGACTGTTAATTTATGGTAGGTGTATTCTCCAAGCCAGCAGAGAGGTGGAAAAATGAACCATCAAAACTGTGAAACAACAATACTGGAAATACATCTATCTCTTTTGGAATCTTAGCAGGGCACTCAGAAGTTGGATGACCACAACAGCACTATACAGATGGACAATGTACATGCACATATGTATGCTTCCTTTGTCGGACCAAATTGACGTGGTAAAAATTCACATTTTATGCTGGTCTTTTGCTTGGAGGTAAATTTGTTCATCTTCAGAGCCTACTTGAGACTTCAGGTTTGGAATGTAAGTGTGTTAGTAAAGGATTTCTAATTGAAAACCAAGAGGCTGAGTGTTTTGTGTGCATGAACTAGGATGGATCCATTAGTTTATATGAGGTGATGTCAGTTCACAGCAAGTGAGAGTTCAAGTGTTTGGTTTTCAGACTAGAAATTCCCAGAGGTATCAGGGGAAAAAAACCAAACCTACAAGGCAATCTATTGCAAACCCATCCTGGAGTCATTATCTCTCCTCTTAAAAATGAAAAACTAGGTCCAGGAGGATGGCTTGTTCCTCTCCTGTGGTCTCAAAACTTCATTCTTGGCTCTGTTTAATACCCTTTCTTTTTCTGCTCTCAATACTGCCAAAAAATACGTGTTTGCTGGTGATAATTAGTAAGAATAATATTTGCATTTACAATGTGTTTTTGGTAGATTCTGTTTTGACTTGGTGAGTGAACTACAAAATGTTACCTGCAAGTACTTTGTAGGACCTTCTTGGCATTGTGAGTTGTGTTTTAAAACAAACTACAGAATCATGGATGGGATGTGGCCTGGCTGTGTATTTGAGCATCTCAACAAATGAGATTGGTTTCAAGAGACAGCTACAGCTACAATTCCCATGATGTTGGTGAAACCCCACCAAAAGATGTCAAGGAGCTGTTTGGTTACTGCAACTGCAGTACATTGGGTAGAAAGAGCAGACCAAGCTTGTGTAGCAGTGCACCTGTTACTGTTATCATTGCATTAGTTGTCCATGACCATTTGCCCTCCTTCCATAGTAGATTTTTCCCTCTGTGTGTTGGCTATAAGCACCTGCAGCCAACCAGTTAGACCAGTAACTTTCAGTCTCACTTTCCATTCCTTCCTTTTTCCTTTGCCATTCCTGGGCAAGGTGCCTAATGCAGTCTGAATTGTCCAAATGCCTTGCTCTCTCAGTGGGATTTGTAATACCAGGAGTGACAGGGTTACAGCCCCGGAGCTTTTAAAGTACAAACCTGTTGGTGACTTAAGGGAAAATAAGTGTATGGCAGATTCAAACAAACACTTCAAAAGAAATTGGGTATGTAATTTTCAATTTTAGTGTGACCTGACTGATTACAGCTTAAGTAATAAGTAGAGCTAAATCCTGTGATGACCCACTCAATCCAATCCAGTCCAATCCAATCCCTTCAGATCAGTAGAGAAGTGTGTATGTAGTGCCTCACCTCTAGAGAGGCAGACTGACTACCTACACCATATCCCTTTCGGGAATTTATCTGTTACTGAGCTGCTGTTTTCCCAGGTGCTAATACACTTACTAGGGCCTCTAGCGAATGTGGCTATGAGCATTGCTTTGCAGCAGAGAATACTATCCTCCTGTCCCTGAAGAACTGCCATGTTGTTATGAAAACTGGCTTATGGAAGGACTAGCAAACACTCATATTCTTCTCTCCTTGGTCTGAGTTGCCAGAAGTATAATTTCCTTCATGTTACAGTGGAGGAAATTATGCTGGGAAAGAGTGAGACTATTACAGGAAGTCAGTGGCAGAGTTTTGAATAGAGCCCAGGTTTTCTGGTGTGGGAGCATCTCATCTGAATGCTCAGTGTGTTTCTGCCAGAGATGGCAAAGTGGTGGCTCAGGTTCTGCAGGACACTTGAAGTCTTCAGCCTTACCTCAGTCACGGGAAGCTGACAGCTGTCCTACAGACTGCAAGGAAAAAACAGAGCATTTTCCTTTTTCAGTGTTGCTGCATATAGGGTATAGAATCTCTCACTTAGGGGTCAGTAGAAGGCATGACTTTGAGTGTCAAGATTAGGACTAAGTGTCATATTTTTATGTATTTAACTGGCAAATTAGAGGAAAAATGTATATAAAATACACTTAGGTATAAATTAGCAATAGTGCAGGTTGCAAATATGCAGGTGATTCAAAGGGAACTTACTCCAGAATCATCTTTTCTCTACTATTACTTCCTTTTTTCAGATGTCCTTTGCCTCAGCTTTGGATTTTGTCAAGGTACTCTAAAAGCTCATTTCTGAAAAAATGTGTTTTAAAAATAGTGTAGGTTATCTGCAGCCCAGACTGTGTAGTCATCCCACCATGTGTTGTCATGTAACAGCTGTTGGATCTTGCTCAACCTATTGATGATTTGTACTGGGGCTTCCTTTTCATAGTGCAGCAAATCCCTTGGAAGTTAAGCACGCTGTGGTTGGAGACCTTAGCCTTTACTATAAAAAAATTAATAATGTTTTCCATCTGCCACCTGACTGCAGCAATTTCAGCTTGGATGGGCTTGAGTGAGACGGGAGGTGCTGCTTTTGGGATGGCAGCTCTGAAGGCTTGCAGGTGTTGTCAGCCCTGCCAGTGGAGAGCACATCTGCAGCTCACACTGCAGGGACCCTGCACCTTCACCAGCAGTGAAGTGCAGAGTCAGAGAGAATGCGCCAGCCACCAGGCACACACCTTCAGGGGACAGACAGGCTGGCATCTGTGTATGGTCTTGTGATCAATAAGAACTAACAATGATTTGGAGACCATTTTTTGCAATCTCCCCATGTACTTCTTGATGTATTTTACCAGGGAAGAAACCTTCCTTAGTCTTCAGTATCTTGTCTGGGCTGCTTATGATTCTTTGTCCCCTTGCTAAAATGTTTAGATTTCCATTTCTTGTTACTCCAGTGTATGTTAGAAGATAGTAATTTTTTTAACCTGCACAAATGCAGCATCTATTTTATAGTAACTTCCCCTACAGTTCCCTACTTTTATTGCACTTGAAAACAAATATACTCATCCAATGGGCTCAGTGTTAGGTTCACTGGTCTTTTTACAGTCAGGGTATTTTACCTTGCCCTTCAACCTACTGTAACCCATTTGTAGCCCCTTCTTTTTAGTGGTGTCAAGTGAGATACTTTTGGAATTGCTGGACTTTAAAACATTACGTTTCATTTTGTGACTACAGCAATTTTCTTCCCTAATTATTAGATTGCAAATAAATGGTGAACAGAAGTTGGTACTTTAGAAAAGAAAAAAAAATAAGATGATGAAATAGGAGATTTCAGAGGGAGCTGTAAATTGAGAAATAATAACAGGTATAATACCTCTTTCCTAGCAGCCTTTTGATCTTTTCCTTCTTGATAATGTGTGCTTTGTCTTATAAATTCCTAGGGAAATTAACAATAGGCACTGTCACAGTGGCACCTAATCAAAATGCCCTTGTGAAAAGGAGTTTTCTAAATGGGTGAGCAGCTACACGTGGGCCATCTCAAGCAGTGGTACATGGGAGGGGAACTCTGGTGGCACTGTTTTAAAGAAATAAGGCCGAGTTTTCATCCACTATACCTTGATGCAGCAGAGCTTTTGCAAAAGCATCGCACTGACTGGTTTTTACCAACCAGTGCCATGGCTCACAAGGCTCTGTGAGAACCAAAGGATGTGACCATGCTTTCTCTACCAGTGCTTTCTCAGCAAACAGAAGGAAGATAGGCCCTGTTGTTGTAAAGCAAAGCATTTGTAAGGCTGAAAGGAGAAGAGAGGGAAAAGCCCCATACCTCAGCAGCATAGCTGGCACGAAGCTTTTATTCAAGGCTCACAGTTCTGAGTGGGTGAACTCAATTAATTATAAATGCTTCAGCTGTGTAAACAGGAGAACGACTCTGTGTTATGAAGACACAGAAGTCTCTTTTCTTCTGTTTAATTAATGCTTACAAGACCTACGCAGGTAAGTCTTTGGTGTACTAAGAAAAAACCTCAAAGCACGCTGTTTTTCAGAACAACTGAACTTTGGGAAATTTTGGTCATTGGGTAATTACAGTGCAGGGCTGTTAATCTCACCCTGTATTTAATAAAGTAAGAAGTATTTAGTGTTAGAATTAAATATTGTTTGCTGCTGTTCATTTCCTTTCTGCAAAGAAGGGAAAAATGTGGAAAGGAATAAAATGTTTTCAAGATGATGAAACTAGAAGCTGGTGTGCCAAAGATGTCAAGCTCCACTGCACTGTCATCATGCTGTGACTGTCTTCTGTCTTCAGTAGAGTTACAGTGCCAAAACACAGGTGCAGCTGTCCTCATTTTCTCTTCACACTGTGTAGACCTGTTACATGCTTTGCAAATAAGACCAGATAATTCCAAGATGAAGGAAGTTGTGCATGCCTCCCCTTGGGTTGCTTTGTTGTACGTTTTCCTTAACTTTAATGCCACAGCCTGAACTACTGGCCTTAATTTTGGTCTTCTGTATTTTAAAAATGATTCTCTTCCAAAACTGTCTGCAGGTAGTTCTGCTCTGAGTTAGAGTTCAGAAAGGGAAGAGTATGAATTGTCATACTTGCCATCGCGTCCTTCTTGGTATACATGAACCATTACTGCCTAAGAGAGTATCACAATATCTTTTTATTCTTCGCTGTGAGTTCTTATTTCAATCGAAAGGATCATTTTGATGACTTCTTTCACTTGTATTAGTGTGTTTGTACTATGACAGCAAAGAACAGTCTTTGTTGTATGAGGCATAATTCCCTTAGTCACTCAAGATTAGTTCTTTAATTTGATTATTAGAAGTAGCAGCAGTGAACAATAACGTGCTTAGTGTAGTAGGTAACTGAAACCATTTGAGCATTAGAAAGCTGCTTCAACAAGCATTTTGAATGTTCATTCCACCATCTTCTTCAATTGACCATTTTTTGCTTCATTTTCATGGAAATATTAGGCTAAAAATATATTTCGATATGAGTAGAGACAAGGGATGTGTGCATATTGAATTATGATAAGAGTATTAAAATAGAAAAGCAGCCCTTATTATGGAATTGCAAGTAATGGTGTTAAGGTCTTAGATTCTCTTTTATATCCAAGTGCAGAGGATTTTTTCTGGGTAACATTCACATCTTGTTGCTCAAGCACTTGATTGCAGGACTCTCTTTGTGTACTGCTTGGCACATGCTTGACTGACTGTAATAGCTCCCAATCAGAGAGAATGCTGAGTTTTAATATTGCATGGTCTGGCTGCTAAAAACATAGACTGTTGGTCTAAGGCATTCTCATAGTGACTGAACAGATCTGAGAAATGTGAATAGATACAGCTTCTGATTGGCAGAGTTGGCAGAGTAAGGAGAAAGGACATGAAGTATAAGAGGAGCTGGGGGAATGGTGAGCACCAGGATGGTTTGTTTTGGCACTGGTCTTCAAAGGTAACTCTCTTGGGGGAAAAAAAGAAAGACTGACCCAAGGGAATATTCTGTTTCTAAGGTGAAATTCAGTTATGCTTCTCAGACTGTGAGTAAAGACCAGCTCAACAAGTGCTGTAGCAGGTGCTACTAATGTAAATGAAAACATGAATCGTCCCTGATTTCCTCACTAATTGGCCACGTTCAGAGTTGCAAGGTATCCCTTTTCATGTTGTCCTCCTCCTGTCACAAAGCAAGCACTGGGTAAAGTTATGGTTTATGCCTTCCTAAATACTAGTTGTTGATCATAAAGCCATTGTAATTTCTGCTTCTATAAATCCAAAGGTACACCTATGTTTTGAGATCAAGGAGAATGAAAACGTTGTGATGGAGAGGGCTTTGTTTGAGGCACTTGGCTTCTGAAGTTCATGCATTATCTCTTGCTCAAGGCTGTGCCTAAAGGCATAATCCAGTCATATGTATTTAATTAAGACTTTAAACGACAACTGCCCTGATAAAAGCAAAGAGCTGATGGTTCACAGGCATCTGCTTTATGAGGCAGTTAACTTAAGGCAGACATAGTACCTGGAAGCCTAAAGGATATATTGCAATAGGGGCAATTGATAAGAGCTTGCTTCATCTGGGACACCCCAGTGGCTGTATATCCAAGTGAAGAGAGGAGAGAGGTCCCCAGCTCTGCCCATCACTCCTCTTTTGTGGAGCTGTGCATTACTGTATAGAGTTTGTACCTTTGTCATCTCTGAGTCACCTTCACAGTGCCTCTGATGACACTCAGAACAAAGCTCAGGGGTGTCAGTGTTTCTGTAAACTAATTTTCTGTCTGTTTATCTTGGTTTAATATATATTGGTGTAACTGAAAACGCAATTAGACATTATATTTCCAGTTCAAATTATTTTTCTGAATATGTCAATGACTCTAATGTAGCTAAGGGGCCACTACCACAGTGAAATAGATGGCTTTCTGCATGGGAGGCAGAAGGGGCTCATTTCCCATGTACTGAAGGTGTAGACATTTTTTTGTCTACTATTCAATTTTGATAAAGAACTGTTGAATCCATTGTAACCAAGATGATGAGCCATTTTAAAACAAAAGTGTTGTTTAAGAACTTCATCTAATTGTTGAATTTCAGAAGTAATTTTAGATCATCTCCCTCAAATAAAATGAACCATGTGTTAGGTTTTGCCTGCGATGTTAATTTTCATGCAACGTGCATGAGTGCTAAGGACCAGAGAGCAAAATGTAGGCATGTTTTTCAGTTATTATGGACTCAGCTATCACACAGTTAAAATACTGTGATGATCGCAAGTTTTTCTCATATAAATTGCTTGCTTGCTAATGCTTATGATGGAAAGTCATCCTTAAGCTGATTTACATAAAAACGTTAGATGCCTGCAGGCTCCAGAATTTCATTAAACTCTCACTCTTAGTTCAGCCCTCATAATTTGCTGTTTGCAATGACTAAAATGTCTCTCCCAAACAGCCTTTTCTTCTCCTGATGAAAGGCAGGTAAGTGGTTACAGCCCTCCCATTCCCAACTGTCATTCACCCAGACTAGTGCCTATCAATCCTTTCTTTACAACAGTCCATAAAGGAAGAGCAGATAGATATCACTGTTGGGTTAACTGTAAAAAGAAAGATGAAATTCTTGCCTGTTCTGGGCTGAATCCTGCTGTCTTTATGAATATGGAAGAAATCGTTCTTTTGGTTTAAATGGGATGAGAGATGACTCAGTGCCAGCAGTGGTAAGGCTGTGTCCTTATCCTTTTCTGCCCCCAGCCCCCTCCCCCATCTGAAGATACTTTTAGGAGGAAATTATTATTTTCAAAATTGTGAACTGTCTGAGCAAACCAAATTTCAAGTTCACTACTCTCATTACACAAAAAAAATTGAGAACTGGGTAATAGTTGCAGAACATGTGCCAACACAAACTGCAGGTTCTCTTCCCAGCTACAAAAGGGCTAAGACGACTTTTTATTATAGACATTTAGCATCTTTAACTACTGTGTGGGCACTGGCATCCTTCCACTGACCTTTCCTGTGATGGCTATCTGTGGAAGCTTTGACTTGATCTACTCTGCCTCACTCGACCTACCTGGACTCCAGTTGTCAATCTAAATGCCAGATTTACTGGGCACTTTGATGGTACAGACCCTTGTCTGTGATGAACTGGACTATCGTGAAGGATACTGGATGGCTGCAGAGTTTAATGCATTCCAACTCCCGCCTGCTTGGAGAGAATTTTAGCCAGCAGACTGACCTTAGATCCCATTGCCATCTCCCTGTAGTTGCTTAACTGGGAGCTTGAATACAAAAGCCCTTGTACATACATTGTGTTCCCACCTTGAAGGCAGCTGGCAGTGCTCATTTGTTCTAGGAAGACTGAAACAGTGCTCTGCTGCCTGCTCCCCCCAGATCCTTCTCTACTCAAGCCACTGTGACCACCACAAATCACAGCAGTTTTTTCTTCACCATTTTACCTGGTTTTGTCCTCGCTCCTGTTTCCCCACCCTATGCTCGTAATATCCCCAGCCTCCTCTGTCTTTTCCTTCAAGGGAGGCAAATTGGCTGTGGATTCATATTCTCCTCTTTCATGCTACTTGGATACTGGGGAGATACCCAAAGATGCAATCTTCCTGCTTCCAGACGTGGCACAGTCAGGAGAAACTTAGATCTGTATTGCAGAAAAAGCCTGTCTTACTGCCAGTTTGGAACATGCTCAGCACAGCTAGGATTTCCTGGGCATTTAGATGGTAAAATCAAAGATATCTCAAATGAGCATATCAAACTGAATTTTTTAGAGCAGCTTATAAGGTAGATGAATTTTAATGTACTTTTACAGGAACACAGGGAGATACGGAGCAGAAGTCACTATATCAAGCACATATTAACTTGGGGGGTAAAAAAAAAGGTCTTCAGAAATTTTTCGTGGGTAAAAGCACCATGGTTCTTCCTTACCCTCAGCTACAAATTTCTGGATGAAATTTTCTTGCTGTGCCTTTCTGTAGATTTGTGGCAGACATCCAGCGCACAAAATTTTATTTCAAATGTATGTATATTTGAAAATGTAGAAGCATCTGAAAACAAGGTTTATAATGAAAAATATCAAACAGCTTTCGTAATTAGCAGTGCTGGACGCACTGCCTATATGCAGAAATACATGAAAGTGCTGAAATGTATAAGTACACATCCATTCCAGCTGCTAGCATTCTTTAGTAATGAGTCTTGCCAATAGGACAGCTTTTATGAGGGTAGCACATAAGCAGCAGCCTATTGAAATTAGATCTATATGTTTTCCCTGAACAGCAGTTTACAGAGCCACTTTGTTGTATCTGTCCTGCAGTAGAAACTCCTAGATGCCTTTATTTTCATAAGGCAAACATAGTGTGATTTTGTCTTGTGCTCAGCTGAAAAGCTTCCCAGCGCAGCCCTGGGTAAGCAGATACATGTCACTTCATATGAACAGCATAGTAATAGAGGTGGATTATACAAAGCTGGATTCAAAATCAATATACTATGGAGCTTGGAACACTGAGGGCTCAAACAAGTGAAGTTAGGACAGAGGAGATTGGACCACTGAATATGAAGATTTGTGACCACACATTAGTTGTTACTGTACTAATTTCCCTTATTACTCTTGTCATGGCAGGTAGCTGCTGAATCAAATTATCAAGGAAAGGAAATAAAAGTGAAAGTCGATAGGGGAGAGTATCTGCAGATCAACAGAACAAAAAATCAATGGTTTAATAAATTATAATAATCAGGTCTCCTGTTATAAAGGAGCTAACTCCAGCCCTCACGTGCAACCCTTGGGAAGGAACACTCTGTGCAACAACTTCTGAAGATAAAAAAAATACTAAGATCATCTCATCTGTTCTTCAAATATCACTTACAACTACAAATACTGAAATATATTATTGGTGCAGAATTAAGGTTATTTGAATGTTCTAACTGCGCATTTCTGTATCTTGACAAGTGTGGATTTTTGGCTTAAGTTAAAACTTGACTAGAAATTTTCTGAGTGTTCTACTGCTTGTTTTTGAGCTATAAGAGTTTCCTTGCAAATGTTTGTGCCTCAAATTGCTGATATGTAGTGGTCAGCTTAATTCTGGCTCCAGATACTTCTTTCTTTCTTTCTTGCTGGGAAACGTTATAGTTATCTGAAAGGTAAGACTTCAAAATCTCAAGTCTTGAAATTTTTCCAAAGATGCCTGTTAAGTGTTTGTGCACATTTTAGAGCAGAGCAAGAAAAAAGTAATCAGAAAATTGGAAGAAACTCTGCAGCAGGGATTAAAGAAACACATCTGTTTAGGCCTTGTTTGGTTACTAAACTGGTAGTTGTCTAAAAACTGAGGCGCTTATGGAAAGAGGTTGTGATACTAAACAAATACTGTAAGCAGATGCAGTTTACAGCTTAAGGAAATACACAGTCCATAGGCAGCTGAGTAGCAAACCAGCTTGATGGCTGTAGTGTCACCACTGCATGCTGGAGACAGCCAATGCCTGGAACAGGCAGCTTTTCTGATAGAGCACCAGAAATAAGAGCCGTTGTTTGCATGGAGCAGCAGCAGGCCTTCAGGATGGAAAGAAACAGTACTATGTACCAACATTGTAAGTACAAATTAGATCTGCCAGTAATAACCTTACCTTTTATCTTCGTTATGAGTATTAATTCTTTGCTGACAGGGCAGGTACAATATCATGAGAAACTACCTAAATTTATCTAAAAACTATTGATGCTTAGGGAAAAGCTCATGCTGATGCAGGAACGCTGGGTTTCACCTCTTTGTCTTGCACAGTTTACCTGCTCTCTACACTTCCAGTGATACTCATAAAGAGGAGATGGGCACTGGAGGCAGCAGCAGGTGGAGAAGGGAGGTCAGGCATGAGAGGTGGACATGACGTGCACACCAGGTTTCACAGGTAGCTGCTGATACATCTTATACACTGTGCTGCTCCATGCTGGCTGAAGGTCTCAGTGACTCCTTCTTCAAGTTTGACTTTCTTACTCTTTCCCTGTCTGCCTTTCTTTGCTTTGTTTCCTTTTCCCTGGTTTCATCTCTTTTAGTCTCTTTTAGTCTTGTTTACACAGCTGTAGTCTCTCTGCTTTCTCCCCTGTCCCATTCTGTGCAGTGATTTTGTTACAATCTCAGTCCTCTCCTCCCCTCAAGGACATTGCTTACTCACACTCAGTTCTGCATATACACTGCCTTTAATCTCTTTCTGTTTTGGCTTCCCATTGTAATTCCTTGTCCTGTTTTTTTCACATGCCTCTCCCAGGTCCCCCATTGTATTCAAACAGTTCTCCCCCTCCACTGACTCACAGTCTTCACTTGGACACAAGCTGTCTCCACTTCTAGGGATAACCATGGCTGCTTTAACTCAGGATGGTCCCACAGCTATTTGATTGTAGCACAGCATCATATATTTGTAGTATATGTATATGATGTAGTACACATCATATATTTGTTTATTCCACTTCTGGCTCCTCTGTAGGCAAAACTTTATGACTCCTAACTTAATTGCTTTGCTGTCTGATTTGGTTCACTTGGTTCCCAACCACTTACCGGAGACAGCTACCTTTTCATTACTGGTTTTGACACCTTTCATTTTTTATGCACGTTTGCCCAAAAGAGCAACAACAGCTCTTTTAGTAATAGATTGAATTGATCAAAAATGACTCAGTTTTTAAGACTGGCATTACTTCCCTGAGAGGTTTTTACAGCACTGAGAAATGCCTAGCTAATGCCTAGTCACCTCAGCTATTTAACTGAAACAAAAAGTGTCATGGGAGTACATCACAACAAGCTTGTGGAAGTGCCCCAGGTGCATCTCACACTCCCTATCAAAGACCAGCTGATGCTTCCTGCCTCCCCCAAAAAATGTAATTTAGTCTTCCTTGAAATACTCGTTAGGGTGTTCTGGGGTTTTTTAGGTTAACACGGGAAACTGCGTAACCTTGGCAGAGCTTTTTTCCTATATTTGAAAGAATAAATCTACCTTTAAGTGAAAACTAAGCCTCTAAGACCAGGTTGACCTTAGTAAGCAAGGAACAGGGAATTAATTATAAGAGCAAGTGAACTTCTGAGAAGACATTTAGAGCAGTTTTGACAACTCTGAAGGAATGAGGAAGATGAGCAGGAATGGAAGTATTTTAAAGGGAAAGCATATCAAATAAACCAACAGGACTAATAACACTGACGGAAAAGTGGCTGGGTAATGGGAGCTAGGAGACCTCTTGGAGACTTTCAACCTTCAATACCTCCAGTTGCAATTCATCAGCAGACCCTACTAGATTTTATCTCCTCTCACTTCAGTTTCAGAAGTAGTAGAGTGTTTTCAAGGGCTGGTTGGTTGCAGAGGCAGTGTAAACTATTGCCTGAGTAATGTTCAGCTGGTAAATTAATGTTCCAGTTAATTTGCAAAACTGATTTGATAACTGAGATAACTCAGGGCTTTGATAGTGAAATCATTTTTGTGAAATTAACTTTTTTTTCTTGTGAGAGGGATGAAGCCCCATGGCAGAGTTTCTCTGGCAAAAGTCACACTTCTCAGTGCTTTCATCTGAATAAGGAGTGGTCTCTGTGGTGTCCAGGGATGAAGTACATCCCAGTTCCTCTCCCTTCCTCGTAACCTGTGTGGCCCACACAGGTGCTTGGTGCAAGGAAGAAAACAGAATCACCCCTCCTGTTGCCTGGTTCTGATTATCTTACATCGCTGTGCCTTGAGGGCCTTCCTTTGGGGAAGCTGTGGTTTTTGTGCACCTGTAATAGTTACAGTGGTGAATCTGAGCATACAGCTGGGGATTTTCTTATTTCTACCAATGCAGCGGAAAACTGTAAAACAGTCATGGTATAATGGTGTCATGGTTCAACCCCAGCCAGCACCAAGCCCCACACAGACACTCGCTCACTCCCAGTGGAATCAGGAAGAGAATCGGAAGGGTGAAAGCCATAAAACTCGTGGGCTGAGATAAAGACAGTTTAATGGGGAAAGCAAAAGCTGTGCACACAAACAAAGCAAAACAAGGAATTTATCACCACTTCCCATGGGCAGGCAGGTGTTCAGCCATCTCCAGGAGAGCAAAAAGGAGAGGGCCTCGTGACATGCAGTGGACTGCTTGGGAAGACAAACGCCATCACTGCAAACATCCCCCCTTTCGTCCTTCTTCCCCCCACTCTGTATACTGAGTGAGGTGTCATGTGGTCTGGAATATCCCTTTGGTCAGTTTGGGTCACCTGTCCCGGATGTGTCTCCTCCCAGTTTTCTATGCACCCCCAGTCTCCTCCTCAGCACGGCAGAAGAAAAGTAGAAAAGGCCTTGGCTCTGTGTGAGTCCTGCTCAGTCACAACAAAAACATCTCTGTATTATCAACCCTGTGTTCAACACAAATCCAAAACATAGTCCCATACCAGCCACTGTGAAGAAAATTAACTCTACCCCAGCCAAAAGTGGCACAAATGGAGATACCAAGTCTGGAGTAAAGGGAGTACAATGCTGTTTTGTTCTTGATCCATGTGAATTGCTGAGTAGTTTGGTAGTTGCCACGGGCATGACTATTTCCAAGCATCTTTAGGCATCTCATCTCTTGGCAGATTTACCAGTTTCACTGACATTTTTGCTAATTGAAAGAAGAATTTAACCTCATTACTTCCTGACTTTAACATCATAACTTCATTACTGGATCCAGTGATCTCTAAATAATTAGAGATGAAAATAACAATAGCACACGTTTATTTATAACTGGGGATTAACCGGACAACAGCTGCTCCTGACCTGTGTACTGTGCCATGTAGCTAGGGCAGCAGGACAGACTGAAATGGTCTCCTTTATTTCAGAACAAGCTAATCTACAAAACTACAATCCAAACAGTCTTTGTAAGTACATATTATTTACAAATGCCAGCTGGATAATATTCAGGTTAATTTGTATCACTGCCTTACCTATACTTCCAGTGCTTTCTGTTCATCTAGAGAGGCAGTGGTACCAAGTCCACGGGTTTCTGCATCTGTTTTGGAAATGTCTCAGAGGTGATCCAGGAATGCAAGAGCAATCTTCAAATAGATTAAAATGTTAGGACTCTGTTGCAGTGAAAAACATGGCACAACAATGTTATTTGGAAAGAATGGGTCATGGCCAAAAAATGGCCAACTAGGGTCCTAGTGGCATTTTTACACATCAAGAAATTGTATATAATTTTGCAAGCTTTATACTTGCTGAAGTTTCATTTCTCCGTTGCAAATAGACAATTGCATAATATTTTCATTCTGAAAACAATACAAGCAAAAGGGGGAGGGATGAATGTAGAAAAAAGAAAATGTTGTTCCCCTATTGCTTCTAGAGCAATTTCTCAAGCTACAAAGGCCTCCGTAAGACATTTTCTCTCAAATCTGTTCTCTGAATGAAACCTTTGACGTTCATTAATCACCACCTCTACCACTGCTTGATGTATGGCTCCAGCTCTGCCACTGTTTTGGATTGGTGTGACACTTGGCATCTCTCTTGAGTTGCTTTCTTGCCAGTTTGCACCTGTATGTGGGCAGTTCAGTTGCAAATCAAATTAGAAATAGTAGTGTGAAACTGAGAGGAACCCACATGGTTCTTTCCAAATACATATTCAGCCATTTTAGTAATCCTTTGTCCTTGAAAGTGGTACTAATATCCAGATTAACTACACATGGATATATTCTTCTCTCCTTCTGTTCTCTCTAATACATCTAGTTTAATTTAATGGATTCTTTTAAAATTTTCCCGATGCACATGGTAACTGATTTCATGCTTGTCAACCTACGACAAGATTTCCTGCTGTGGGGCCTGAACATTGTCATACAAGCTAATACCTGAAGTTATTTTTTATTAACTACAAAAGTTGTTGTTTTTTTTTTTAAATGCTTCTCTTTATTCTAGCTCTCAATGTTCCATGAAAACTGTAGCTAAAAATCTCCAGGGGAGAGGAAAAATTAAGATTTGAATAATTGGTGAGAACTGCATGTTTTAGCTATTGTGATACCCTCAGCTTTTGCTGTCCTCTCAGCGCGCAAATGAGTTAGCTGCTGAGCTGTTAAAAGTCCTGTAGAGAAAATTACAATGTGAAAATACAATCTGGACTTGCAGTTTTTCTGTCCCACAGGCTCATCCAGCTTTTTTTGCTGCCAGAAGGAAGCAACTGCTGCTCCCAGGTGCAACAACAGGGTCGCTTGCTCAGCTGCACTGACACCTCAAGTAAATCCCTTGAGCTTGCAGAATTTCATTTGGGGGTATAGTTATGAATTCAACCCCAGGATGGGCCCCATAGGCCCCCCAGGTGAAGGGCTCTGTAGCCTGTTCCAGTTCTTAGGGAGTTCTGTGAAGTAAATGGGACACATGCACATGTTGTGGATATAGGAAGAGGCTGTATTTTCACTGTAGGAGCAGAAATGTGTACCCGGTTGTCTGACGAAGAACAGGCTCTGGGGATGGAAAATAATGGTGACAGATTAAGTGCACTGGCACTGTGCATCTCATCGACGGACTGCACATTCCTGCAGCACTCCACGGGTTAGAGGACTGGGAAGCCACCTGCAAACGAGTAGTGCCTGAACTACTTGGGAACATCACCTTTTTGCTTTTCATTTCCCAAGTGACATGTGAAAGTTGGGAAGGCTTTACACTTACAAAATTAGTTCGTCTTGCAAAAATTATCAGGATTTCTTTTTCCACCTATGTTCCTGTGTGTATCAGAGTAAGCAATTCAGGTCTGCAGTTTTGAGGGTCTCCACCACTTTTCATGTCCCAAGTTTTGCTTCCACCTGGAGTGCTACATGGTTGTTTCTTGGCTCTATGAACAGCAGATCACAGCACCATGATCTGTGGCTGAAGTCTCAGCTCTTAACATTACATAATCTTTTGTCACAGCTGCAGTGACTTGGCTAATTTGTTACTGATATTAAAACTGCAATGCAGTTTGTTTGTTAAAACACGTAATTGGCAGGTTTTTATTGTTTTCATACATGGGCACTGTAGTTACAGTGAGCGTTGTTGTGGCTCTGCTGGCAAAAGCAGCAGCTGCAAAGTGAGGTGTTAAGGAAGATCTTGGTTATGAAAAGCACCTTCAAGTATGTTATGGAACAGATGAACATTTCCATGTCATTATCCAGTTAAAACTAGATGTGAAAGCTGCTTTTATTTAAACAGGCATTTTTCAGATCCCACAAACATACCTGTTACATGTGTAACACTGCATAATTGCTGTGTCCCGTCTGTACGTAGGCACATACCAGGCCAGGTCACATCTAGTTTACTGTGGAAGAAAACTCTTGCATGCCAGCAGGCAGGGCAGGATGAGCTCTAGCAGGTCACGAGTGCCTGAGTTTCAGGCAAGTAGGCAAATAGCAGCACTTCACCTCTGTAGTCACAGACCAACACAGAAGCTGGCTGGAACTGTCTTTCCTTCTTGTAGCAGACAAGAAAGTGAGTTTTGAGGGGCTGATTAAGAAGAAGCTGTTTTCACTTCTGTGCCTTGATACAGTTATTGAGATGAGTTCCCCTCAAAATTATTTATTTGAATGTCAATGCATGTGGCAAAAAGCAGCGCTATGAGTGTGATGTCTTAGGTTTTTAACTTTCATATTTTCAAATCCTGTACTGCTTAGTGTGTAACTCAGGAGTGTCTTGTAGCCTACTAACTTCAGTTCTGTCATGCTAGTTAGACATAACAAAGCTTCTCCAAGCTTGCTGTCCAAGGACACCCAGACTGTCCTAGGCCCAAAATGTGTAGATCTTAGATCTTTAGACGGGGGGTAAGCTTGGGGCAATTACATCATTAACTGAAGTTTTAATTGGAGAATTAACCCTGATATGCAAATGAACCAAACTTACAAAAGTGTGAAGAACTCGTGATTCGGGGTCCATCTTGGGTGTCGCCTTTGGCCTGCCCAGGGTGTACCTTTGAAATAAATACTTTCCTTTATTCCCTTATTCCTGTCTAGTCTCTGTTCTGACGCTTCAGGCATCAAGTGTCAAAAATCATGACCTTTCCTGTGTTCCTCACCTAATTTAAATCTTTAGAAGTCAGTGGAAATACACTAAGGCAGGATCTGGTGGTACTCTGCTGTACCTGAAAAATGCTTCAGTGTAGTAACTGGCAGAGCAGTTAATCTGTGGAGATCTACGTCCTTGCCCTGACCAAGGCCAGAACAAATTGGCACAGTGAAACCTGTCAATGAGCAGCTATACAATCTTGTCCTAAGGAAGTTCCTCCATTTCTCTGCACATTAGTGCTTGGTATGTCTGAACTGGGAAGATTTATATGTCCCTACTCTTTTTCTTCCTAAAGGATGCTAAACAGGTGCTCTAAGGTCTGTCTGCAGTAACTTTGGCTCAGAAGAGGTTTGGATTTTAACTGTTTAAATCCATGAACCAAACTCTAAATTTCACCCTGGCAAAGGGGAAGATCAGAGGCAGGAGGCATCCTGTTGTGCCAGCCAGACAGAATGAACCATTTGCAGTTTAACTGCTTGCCAGCCTTGTGCCTGTGAGGTGCAGCTTATCCCTTGCAGTTTTTCTAACCTTAAATATCCCTTTTGGTTTCTTTTTTTTAGCTGAAACAAAGATCTGCTTCAAGTACTACCATGGCGTGAGTGGGGCACTTCGAGCCACGACTCCGAGTGTCACAGTGAAAAACAACGCAGCTCCTGTAAGTTATGCTGACATTTTATTTTTTCCATGTATGTTCCGTTGACACTGTGCTATGCCTTGCTTTCCCTGCCTGCTTTGTATACCCGTATATCAAAACTGAACATAATATTTGCTCCTCGTTGTATTGTGGTACAGAGAAATGGGCAGTCTTTCTGTGAAGGTGTGGGTTTGTATGCCAAGAGAATGTAAATTCAGCTCTGGATCTGTCACAGATAACCTCTCTGATTTGGGGAAAGTCCCGCATCCTAGCTGTATCCTGTTCTGTAAAGTTGGCTTCTCTCTGCTGGGTGCTGTGAGATTTGGGTGATTCCCTTAGAGGATTTGGGATCCTTGGGCACTAAATACAGTAAGTGTCCAGAAAGGGAGAAGATTTTCCTCTTTTAAGGTGCTTTTTTCAAAATGAGCATTTTCACAGCAGTGCCTCTGAGTTCCAGGAACAAGCACACTGTGACATGCTCCCATCAGTGGTAAGAAGTGGGCACTCAGGACCTGATCTATCAAAGGACCGAAAATCATTTTTGACAGATTGAGGCTTCACTGAGAGCAATTTTAATTTTATTAGAGCCTAGCAAAGCTCTGTGGCTTAGATAGCTTTAAAAAGTTATATATCTTGTCTGGTATTGGGAAATTTTATCACCCTGAGAATGAAACATCTTTTAGAAGCCCACAAAGAGACTTGATGACCTCCAGAGCTTGTCTGGCCATGCTGACAGTGTTTCACTGCCTGCCAGGCTTGACAGAGAGCTGCATGAACTGAAGAGTTGTATTCCAACCAGTGTAAGAAAGGGACGAGTTCAGATATTGTTTAGTCTGGAAGATGGGTTCAGAAAAGAACACGAAAGAACTATCTTACCTGTGGGTGTATGTAGGTTTCAGTTGACATCACTGAAGCTTAATTTCTTAGCCTCTTTTTTTTTGTGTCATTTGGTTTTGGTTTTTGTTGTTGTTGCTTTTTTTGGTGTGGGTTTTTGATTGTTTTTTTTCCCAGTCCCAAGTTAGTATTTCTAGAAAGGCTGAAGAGCATCCCATGCTGTGTGTTGGCTGTATCTGATTACACCAGAGCCAGGAGGGATTAATTTTTTCACCCTTGAGCCATGAAAGACTTTTGGTGGTTTCTCTTTGCCTTCTTTTGATGCACAATATAGCTGCAGACTACATGCTGGGTAGGGGCTGCTGGCATGTCCTTCAGGAATAAAAGGCATACGTGTCTTGTTGCACCTTTCTGATGTGCTCATGGTGAAGCCATTAATTAGTTTTAGACCCTGGAGAGTTTCCTTCAGCTGTCTTCAGAAGAACACTAGGATGTGGCCTTGGATATCTTCATTGTGAGGGATGCTGAAAAGTTATTTTTAGCCTGTAGTGAGTCACTTGTTGCCCCAGGACTTGTTGCTGATTTCCCAGTTCTTACAATTTGGTGGGATAATCTCTGTCATTGATTTAGCCCCTGTCTTCTCTGAAAGGTAAGCCAGCTAACCAAGGCAATAAGTACCAGTAGGGTGAGACATTAGAATTTTTTTTGCATTATTCCCATC
Source organism: Gymnorhina tibicen (assembly GCA_013399875.1). Taxonomy (NCBI): domain Eukaryota; kingdom Metazoa; phylum Chordata; class Aves; order Passeriformes; family Artamidae; genus Gymnorhina; species Gymnorhina tibicen. The sequence continues at coordinate 145,546 of VXAZ01007501.1, forward strand.
CATGTCTTAGACCTGAGTTGGAACCAATTACAGAAATTTTTCAGGTCTAGTATGGAAGGGTTACTCTTTCATTATTAAGTCTCAGTAGTATGTATGAAATTAGTAGAAGAATGTCTGAGGACCTGTGCCTTTGTAATATGTGAATAGGTAATCTCTCCAAGTTCTTCAGCTGAGACCTTAACGTACATATTTATGGGGAAATAAAACAGCCTTTCACTTTCAGCTAAGGCAGGACTTGTGTTTAAAAGAAAATCCTCTTCATGCAGTACTCATGGTCTTCATAGAAATCAGATGAGAACTGCCTATTATGACCTTTAGTTGAGTATACTGTACATGACTAAAACCAAAATATGATTAAAAGTAGTACCAGATAATGGTTTTCTGTTTGAGAACCAAATCAGTGTCATTGGAAATAGCATTCTTTTTCTGTAATCTTCTAATTTTTCCTGCCTTTTTGGGTTTCAAAATAGCCTGTGTGGGTTTTTTTGCAGACCTGAGAGGCCAACAGTGTTGTAGGTGCAGCATCTTTTTGCCTGTTGTTTTCTTCTTCCTTGTTTTGCTGCATTACTTACTTGTTGCATTGAAAGGCAAATACTAAGTGAAGACAACAAAAGCAGTGGAATGGCAGCAAAGTTTACGCAATATGAACTTGGATGGACACTTCTGTATGAGTGCAGAGAGGGAGATAAATTGCTATAGATTTGAAAACTCCTTCAGAGTTTGGAGAAAAATACTGGGCCCGCGCTTGCCTGTGTGAAGGCTTTCAGCTAAGTGTGATCCTCCGAATTCCAGTCCCAGCTGACACCATCAGATGGCTTTCTCCATCTGGCTCTCTGCAGTACATGTCCAACCTTTATTACTGAAGTATTTGAATGTTTCACAGCATCCTGTACCACTGACAAGTGGTGTTATTCTCACTGCACAGGTGGGGAAGAGGATAACAAGGGATCTGCCCGGCCCTACTCTTTTCTTGGTTCTTGTGGGCCTCTGCACTGGCTGCTGCTGGGGGTTGGATATTACCATGCAAAGTGCAGACATTATCTTTAGAACTGCAAACACTCACCTTTTGACTGTGATTTCACTATTTTGTGCAATCAGTTAAGGGCCGTGACAATCTAGCTCCATGCCTGTAGCTCATCTGAGGTCCCTACACTTCTTACCCTAGTGAGACTTGACACACGGGGCCCTTCTTGATGGAAGGAGATGCATCAAATTCCTCAGTTGTTTTCATCACTCCAGTGGTTCGGAGCACTGCCCCAGGGTGCCAGGCATGGCATTTCTTACAGTACCAGCAAAAGCTGTGGTCTTCCGACTGATGTGGCCTGGGTGCAGAGAGGGGCTCTGCTGCTCAGGGGAAGCTTTCTTCAGATCCTGGGACAGCTTCCTGCACATTCTTTCTGCTGAAAGAAGCGATCCTGTGGTCTGTGCTTATAAATTTACCCTCTATTGCAGCCAGTAGGAGTTTCAGCAGTGGCTGATGGACCCAAGTGTGTTAGAAAAAAAGCTTTACAGGAAGATAATCTCATTAAGGATCCTACTGTGGGTGTAGAGGCCGAAGTTTTTGCAACAAAAGAGTTTTGCCATTGTAGTGACAGTGTCACAAATTCACTGACTCTTAGGCTGTCAGTAGGGGGACAGAGGGAAGGAGGCTTTGTGTTTTTGACACAAGCAAACCTTTTTGTTTGGCAGAGCTTAGGAAGAAGATCCAGAGCAAGTGTCCTTTGAGAAGTAGCATTTGGGGACAGGTGACCTTCTGGGGACAGTGCTTTTACTGCTAGCACTAATTCATCCGCAGCTGATGCCAGAGCCACCCAAGTGGGTTCTGTCCAAGCCTCCAAGCGTGTGGCAGCTTCTGCATCAGAGGCAGCAGCTGGCATATTGGCTGCTGGGTGTGTGTCCTGTCAACGAGTCTGAAAACACTGATAACCAGCAGTATCCTAACACCACAATTTAAAACAACAACGAAAAAACCCCTCCATTGTCTGTCTGTCTGCAGTTTGCTGCAATTGAAAAGGGAAAAGAAGCTGGAAGTAGTCATGCTGGGGGCTGTAAGCGGTTGCCATTCTTGTTCATGTGCTGCTGAGACCGTCTTTAACTGGCAGTTGAAAGGAATCCCACTTCCAAAGGGGAAAAAAAGCTGCTGTGTAAGTTGGATGTCTTTGTATAGCACCAGTGGTGCTTTAGGCTGAGTAGCATCTCGCGTTTCTTGTCTTACAAATGTTCTGCTCCATTTGAGTTTATCTCCTTTTGCTGTAACCCAGTTATTAGAGCTGCCTTGCCTGCTGATTAGGATGCCCTGCAGTTCATTTGTTGGTGAAAAGTCCTGTCACATTTTATTGCCTGTGAATCATCAAGCTTGAATATGTGGAAACGAAGGGCTGTGCACTTTGGCCAATTCATACATGGCAGGAGCTTAAATGTGAATTTGGGGCAGCAGATAGGCCTGGGGGTAATGACAGTAAAAAAAGAGCACCTGCAATTCTGGAAAAAAAGGAAAGGAACATCTTGGCTGCCTCCTTTTTTTCTGGACTAGTGGGAAGCAGTGTTGCTTATGTACAGGAATTTATATTACTAAAGCATAAATATTACTGTGGTATGGATAAGCAAACAGTTTTCTTGGTAGAAAAGAACATTTTCACAACATCTGGAATGTTCCTGTATTTGTTACTCTTCATTTATTCATAATATTGTCACCACTGATTCACATCAGACGTTGTTGTAGGAAGAAATACAGGTTCCAGCAATTAATTCTAGCAATAGGGAAGTGTTATCTTCTTAATAAAAAAAATATTTAACCTGAACATGGTTTTCTTGCAGTAAAATAAAGCTGGCATGAGAGCAGCATGCAGAAGAAAGAAGAAGAACCTTTTCTCTAAGAGTTTATAGCCTAAAAAGATAAATTGGATACATCACAATTAAAAGGCAGTAAGTGGAGAATCGATGCTTTAGCCTCAGGACAAATGTCTTCACTAAATTGGGAGCATTCACTCACTGTGTATTAGATGCATTGAACCTCAGCTGATTGAAGCTCTGGAGCTTTCATGCCACCGTTTCTGTCTCACAGATCGTGGTGGGACTCGTCAGATACACTTAGCATTGTGCGAAAAGCTGTGTAAATTTGAGCTGATTATTGAAAGAGACCTTCTCTGTGTTGTGTTTGTGTGGAAGTGCTGCCTCAGCTGGGTTTCCCACAGCAGGAATTACTGCTTGATAAGCTGCTGCCATTTGGTGGTGACTGATCATTCCTGAGGACTTCCTGCTGTAAATATTTGCATTACGTGCTATCACGTCAGAGCGTGGGCTGCCGAGGAGTGTTTGATAATGAAGGATTCTGCTTCATTTCCATGTATGTGCTGCAAGATGGGATTTTATAGAGTGTGCATGTACAAGCACCTGTATCTCTCTTTCTATTGGAAGACTGAATTTTAAAATCTCACCTGTGTCTTCCTTATCACTTAATGTCTGATTCTGTGATAAGTGAGTTTTAAAACTGTCAGTGTTTCTTGGACATTGCTATGGAACAAATGCAACAGTCTGATTTTGAGGGTGTAGGTATAATTATACTTTGACAAACAGCAAATAAAGAGGGAACAGAAACTTCTAGTGGCTTCTGCACTGTTCAGCAACCGAGGTTAAAAAAAAGTTTATGGAAAACAAAACATCAGGCTGCTGCAATTAATCACAGCAAAGAATGCAAGCCAGGTACATCTTTAAGTGTAAGCGGTGTACCTTGAAAGGCTCAGCATTTCCAGGGAGGGAAGCAGCACTTCTCTGGAAGCTATGGGTATGCTTAGGTGACTGAGTGTTTTTCAAAAGTGAGCAAAAGAATCCCCTTTCTTTATCTTGAGCTGAGAAGTAGCCAGAGCTCCCCCAGCTGCAACTGCCTTCCAATACAAGGCAAGGAGCAGCACTCTTAGTACCACCGATGTTCTATATGTCTCCCCCTCTTACCTGCAAAGGGGATTAAGTCATTCAGGAATGAAAAAAAAATCAAGCCAAAATGAGCAGGGGAAATGACTGGAAACATTCACTCAGCTGGAAGGAAACAGTCAAGTACAAAGTTCTCTCTGCCAGCATATGGTCCCTTTCCAATGTAAAAGGGCACCTAGCAGAAAATATATCTGCTAAGAAACAGTTACTGAAAGAGAGTGGATTCCCTGATTAACCATTTAAGATTAATAATTCTGAAAAAAGTAGCTGATCCATAAACTGTGGAAGGAAAGTGAGCTGTGTGGGTTTCTCATCTGTCAGAAGTACCTGCACATTTTGGGTTGTCCCTGATGCAGGATTTCTTTCACAAAAGCAGCAGTGCTGTCCACATCCTGCCTGCCTTATGTGCTCACACATTGCCACTGGTGTAGGCTAACATCATGAAGTGGTATAACATGAAGACACGAGTCTTTGAATTCAAAGAAATTATTACACTGACTGGGGAGTTGCTTTAGCATTTGAACAGACGGTTCTGTATGTCCTTGGTTTTCCGTAGGCATTCAAGGAGCAATTTTGTCATTATATGCAAAAGAACATTATGGTGTCTGGAGTTAGGAAGGTGTCATAGCTCACAGAAGCTGATCAGAGAAGTCTTGTAGTACGTCTTAGAAGGGAATTGACAAAGATTTTATGTGCATAGGGAACACTAGCACTTTTCATGTTACAAAGTTCTGTCTGCACTCACTGTATACTTGCTTTGCAGTGTTCTAGAGCATGGATACACCAGCCATTTCAGCAGCCACAGCTAACATGCATTCAGAGGGAAAGGCAGGTTCCCTGGCAGAATTTGACCCTACTAGCTATATAATATAAGGGAATGATTTTTGATATCAGAACAACCCTCAGCATGCTTCTTACATCTGAAAAATGTCATTATTTTTTTTCACTTCCATGTTGTTTGATTATAAACCCACAGTAGTGTTTTACAGCCTGATTTGGTCATACTCAGTTCACGTTCAAGCATTCTTACTCCCATGAGCAGCCTCTTAATACTTGCACAGTTGAGCCCGTAGTTCAGTGTAATTACATTTTTGGTTATGCTTTTCTATATCCTAATTATCACTGATTCAAAGAATTTGAAGGTTAATGACACATCCAAATTAATTCTTATTGCCACCTCAGTAACACAGGCTCTTTTTCAGTATCCAGTTATATAAAGACTATTGTATTTACACTGCAATTACCCTGTCATGTAGCGAGCACTTCATTTATATGAATTAGTGGAGTTGGAAAGTGTAACCAGGATGTAATTGGTCCTCTGACTGCAGCATAACTAGAGTCACTGTGTTATAAATAATAACCTTTTTCTTCCTTTTATTTCCCCTACTCTCATTTTAAATAGGGATGGTTGAGATTTTCTTTAGATATTAAGAAAACTTATTTGTAATGAAGGTCTCTTCTGAGTGCAGTCCAATAATACTTGCTTCTATAGTTCTGATTTAGTAAAGGTGTGGAGCATATGGTGAAACCCCACTGACTTTACTGGAAATGTTTAATTATTTTCTTTCAAATTGGCAGTATCTTTCAAAACGGAATAGAACTGGCAAGTAGTGTCACTTGTATTTTCATTATGACAGATTTCAGATATGTCAGTGGCTAAAGTAAGAAATGATCCAGGTACATGCTCCTGGTGGCTTTTTTCTCTATCTTGTTATTGACTTTTCAACATGGTGTGGTTGAAACTCCTATTACCACTTATTCATAGATTTACAGCCTTTTTGAGAGATAAGTGTTCATAATTTATTATCTAACAAGCACAAATTGAGCAGGGGAGGTACAAACAATTTTCTTTATGAACATTGATTTCCTGAGCAGCAGCCCCTAACTCTCAACATGGAGGTATGTACATTTTTATTGTTCCACCTCAGAAGGAATGTCTCTGCTTTCGAGCACACAGCTGTTTGCATATTTAAATGTTATTTAATTTTGCAGTCCTCATAATTTCCTGATCCATCCATACGAAAGGCAAGTTATTTGATAATCTTAATGGAATTTCAAATACAAGTACCTAAAATTAGTCTTGGCATCAAAAATCAGAATGGATTGGAAAAAACTTTATGTAACAAACGCTCCCAAAATACTTCTCAGTGTTTTTTCTGCTCAAATCCACCTGCATATTTCACTCAGACCTTCAAGGTGTGCACATCTAGGAGAGAAGGGGAAGAGCCTCTTGCATGGTGCATGTGGGATGAGGGGCAGCAGGTGAGCAGGGATGAGCGCTGCACTTCCCTGGAATGCGGTGCTTGTCGCCCAGGAGGCACTGGCCGTGCTGCCTTGGAACAATCAGCATGGAGTGCTGTGTCAAGCAGCACCTCTGCACATACTGCTGCTGCATTGACAGCCAGTGCCCTTTTGCATCCTGTGGTGAATCCAGGTAGTATACGAGAGCATGGAAGAACTAGCCCTACATATCAAATGTATCCCTGGCAGAGTACCAGGCACTTGAAGCAGGGAAAGGCTGTGTGCCTGTACAGGCAGGGTGGCTGGGGCAGGTGTCCTGTCCACTGAGAGTGGAATGATCTGAAGTGGAAGTTGTGGAGGTCCTGTCACTGTCGTCTTTAGTCCTCTTTTACCACTGCAGGCATGCTTAAATTCCTAGTAGCTTCACACGTGATGCATTGCTGTAGGCATAGCTGCAGTGGATTTAAACAGGAACGAGGTGACATAAGAAAAAGCTGGCATCCTTTAAATCATTAAGTAATATAATTCTGTTAAGTGTTCATCCATCAGATTTTTTCCTATTGTAGTAGTCCAAATGTGCAGTTCTGCAGATTTAAAGCAGAGTAGGACAGAACAAAAACCAGGGTTAATGCTACCATTTGCAGTTTCTGTTAAATTGTTGTCCATTTCTTGCCCTTTCATGGACTCTAATTAAGCAGCACTAGTTGTGGAGCTGCTGAACCATCCCTAAGTACCACTGGCCACAGCCTAGTCTTCACTGCGCAGGTCAGTTGCACCAATTTTGGGCTTCTCCCTGTTGCCCTAATTTCTTTGCACGTGTTGTTTCAAAGAAAACACTTGGGTCAAATTTAACCTTACTGGTCATCTGATCCTGTATGGACTTCTAAGTGTAGATTTAGAATGGTTTAATTAGGAGACTTGCAATACAGCAGAGAGTTGAAGTGAAGAAATGAAAAGTATGACAGATGGGAACTGGAGTGATTTTATTTCAGCAACACCAAAAAGACCATTACACAAGCCATTTATTTGTTAATGGGTTCAGTAAGAGTCTGGTATTTCCCAGCCACTTGCTTTTGGAATGTCTCTTGTTATGGTCACATAATAGCCGTAGTAATATCTGCACATCATATTGCTCCCTTCTGTGGTTTAGTAAATTATGGAGAGATCAGCAACTGTTCAGTGCACTGCACTGGTATAATTATACTTGCTTTGGCCTTTTGCATTCTTAGATACTCTCTCCTGCATCTGGTCAGATTACTGAAAAACAGTACAGTTCCTGACATGACACAGTGGGTCTGAGGGCAGATATTTTAGCTTTTGAAGGGGGAAGGAAAGAAGGATTTAGACCTATGGAGTACTTCAGAGTTGAATGTGATAGAGCGCTGAATGAAGCACCTTCTGCTTCCTCCCTTCTAGGAGTTACTTGCTGTGGTAGGGCATGAATCTGATTGTAGGTGAGCACCAGGTAAATTACCAGGGGTAGTTTAGACTACATGACACAGCTTTCCAGCATGTTTCAGTTCAGAAGTTGCAAAAATATTTGCTTTGATGTTGCTTTACAAAATAGATTCTTTCTACCCTTTCTTCCTGCATTTGCCAGTTTGATTTTGATTATTGCCAATTTTGTACACATCGATTTAAATCTCACTGGGTGCACTAGAGGCCTGCTAATGAATTAAAAAAGAGAACATTGTGTTCAACCCATTTTTCGTGTGTATTTGACTGTTATTTCGTGAAAGCACTATTTATACTTGGCACAATCTTAATTAAAAAAAAAAATACACTTTTCACTTGGAAAAAAAAGGAACAGGAATGTTGCCAGGGTGAATCCAGTATCCAGCTGGTCCAGCACCAGAGACCATGGAAGCCATAAGAATCCTGCATGGGCATGAAATCCTCTAGGTCAAATTTGGTATGTCTGCAATACTGCCTGATGGGGCATAAAGAAGTAAAGACCAGGGTTTGGTGTCCCGTGTTCCATTTTCTTTCCAGGACTGCTTATCCACATCATGACTTGCCCTAATGTTTTCGCTAGCTGTACTTTCCTGCTGTGCACTGAACCCGCATAGAGAGGCAGCTGTTGGAAAAGCTCGCGTCCCTGTTGTAAGTGGGAGGCTTGATGACCGCAAGTCATTGCAACAGGGAAATAATTTTGAGCTTGTCAATTGTAAGCTTTCTGTGTCTGTCCCCACAGGGTCAAATTTTTCCCTTTAATTAGGCTTTGCAAGTAAAAAAAACACCTTTGCTTTTTTGAGTTTTTGCATTTACCTTTGTTCGGTTTCGTTGTCTTCTCCCATGTTCCAGGATTAGCAAAAATGGAGATGAGAAGCTGTTGATCTCTCCCATCTCTGTATCAGTTAGCACTGCTTACAGCTTTAGCATGTTTCCTTTAACTGAAATTCTTCTAAGGTACTTTAAAATCGTGTGTGTCAGGTGACACATGATTCTGATCTGCACCTTCTCTTGCACAGTTGTTAATACAAAATTAAATTCTTGTTGAAGGCATAAACGGACATTTTCAGAATCTCTTATAATCTCTGCTACTCATGAGTTGAAGATCTTCGTGTGTTTATATAGAAATATGGGGAGAAGAAATTCTGAGTGTGCATAACAACCTCATGGTTTTGTGTAGAAGTAATTTCCAGTCATATTTCTGGGAGGACATTGTGCTTTCATCAAGATAAGAAGGCCGTGTTCTGGTTATCATTAAAATCATGCTGACACTTTTTCAAGACTGTCTGACTTAATGTATGAATTCTAATTGTTCAGATTCTAATTTCTTAATGATGACCCATCTTTAGTACCTGCAATTTCAAGCTAATTTTGCCTTATTTTAATGGCTTGTTCAGCTTTGTTATATAGCACTGCCGTTGGTCATCTTTGTATTTCACCTCAGATGTGGGTGGCAATGTTTTACTTTTTGGGTATGTGCTAAGAATTAATGTTTTCCAAAATTCTCAAGCAAAAGTTGTTATCATAGACTTTAATGTGCTATTAATTCCTATTAGTTGATGAGACAAAGCAGAAGACTTAAATAGTAAGTATTAGCTATGCTGAAAAGCACAGTGGTCAGGTTTCTGACTGATGTGTCCATTCAGGAAAATTGGCATACTGAGCCGTGCTGATTAGTTCAGAACAAAGAAGAAATGACTCATGTTGAAGAAGGAATGAAAATATTAGCTGAGAGACAGCTGTTTGTGTGGATAAGCCTTCTTAAGATGGTGAATAAATTTTAAAAGGTGTTCAGGGAAAAACATGAACTCACTGCTTATCCGAAGCAATGAATAAAATCCCAAATGGCTCTTTAAGAGCTTGCAATGAATGAGGCAAAATAAGTAGATGGAGCTGGGACAGTGAAGGCACTTGTTCTGTAAAATTCTTGTGATACTTCTGTAACAATACAAAAATAGGACATCAGGAAACCACGGTAAATACAGCAGAATTACTATCTTATGGTTTTAAAGTATCTGTGATGTTTGTAGAACAATGTTGGGATGTCAGAGGCTCATCTTATTTCTTGAAGATGGTCTTTTGTTTAACAGTATCTGCTGCTGTGTCTCAAACACTCTGTCAAGTGGAAAGGGAAGAGGAAGGCTAATCTGCAGGGAGAGATGATAACAAAGGTGTGGCTATAGGTTTTAAATCTATTGGTGTAGGTTATGGTACCCTGAAAGCCAGATCCACTGAAGTAATAGAGATCTTTCTCCTTATTCAGTTGGTCTTTCCCTCAAAGCCTGGGTGAACTACTGCACAAATATAGGCTAGATGCAAGATTTTTACATTGTGTTGCTTTGCGTGGCTATTTTAAGGCATGTCACTGTGGACAGCTGCTTTGGAGTATAATGCAAAGTTCTGTTAAATTGGTTCTGGTGGTTGTTTTGGTTGTGGTTTTTTGTTTGTTTTCTTTTCTTTCAGAAAGAGCATGGGGACTTAGCTGTGGTTTCTGTCAGAGGTCTCCTGATGCACTGACCAAGCTGCCCATGCTCTGTGTTGCAGTCAGAGCTGTAGCCAGCAGGTTTTCAGATGGGAGGGAAATGTTTAGGACACACAGATGAGAAATGAGCTAAACATGTAAGTGGTGAATTTGCTGTGCAAAAGCAAAGTACAGTTTTACAAAGCTTTGATGCATGGTTAAGAATACTGATAGATTCTTGGGTAGGTGTATGGATTTTAAAGTCTCTGAACAACCCACAAATGTAACACAGATTTTAGTGTAATCATATATTCCTAAGCTAAAGGATGCTGTGTTCCCTGTGGCCAGCTGGAAAGCTGGCACAGAGGGAGGAAAGCTGGGAGATAGGTACAAGACCTCTTCTTGTGTCCATGCATCTGTATCACATGTATCTGAATACAAGCCAAGGTATGAACTTAAGCTGAGATGGGCAGTTGTGTGCATGGATTTCTTTACATCAGAGCAGCAGCCAGACAAACAGCCAGACATGCAGAGGGAAAGAAGGAAGTCATAAAATTTGTTAAAGCCAGATCTGTAGCCTGCACTGAACCTGTCTGTGTGTAGATCTTCAGTTTCATATCTACTACAGCTGATAGATGCCAGCAGTTTAGTCCTGATTGGATTTTCAGTAACCAAGGACTTTCCAGCAGCCAGAGTAATGGAGAAAAATAACTTAGTGTTCTTGAAATACCTCTCTTTTGTTTTCTTGTCTACTTTCCTCAGTCCTGGAAAGAAGAGGGGCTGGGAGAAAGATCGGGGGAGAGAAGAACAATATTGTAGTTTTGCAATGCATAATCCTTTATAAAAATAGCCAGTACTTAAGATCTCTTCTGAAATAACTCATGCCCTCAGATAACCTAAAATCAGCAGGCATGACTGAGGAAATGACTATGAGGTAAAACTGCTCACATTTAGAACTGGTGGATTTGTAGGTAATTTTGAATGTTTGTGGAATAACTTGCAGGTTATTTCAGTAGAAATACCATAAGTAGGTGATAGAGAGGAGCAGGCGGTGACTGAAAGCCTGAAGGTTTTTCAACATCCCAGCAGACACCAGTGCCTGCAGGTATCTGCCCCATGAGTTTAGTGTGCATGGATGTCTATGTGCACATGCATACAAACCCTATTATGATCATGCCATCCTTTGTTTTATCTGTGTATTGAGTATCTCTTGGACTGCCTGTACTTAACTTCACACAAAACCTGTGTGATCCAAAAATACATTTATAATGTTGCATTGGGAAAAAGTTATGATGGGAGACAGCTAAAAAAAGAAAGATGCATTAAAATTTGTATATCAAGAGGCAGACTTTATGCTTCACAGTTATCTTTTAGATTTGCATTTCCTGATTTCTTGGAGCTTGACAGGATAATCGTGTTCCCTTAACACAGTTTTGTTGATGGAATAAAGTTATATAATATTACATACTTTTCTAAATCATTTTTTCCTATAACTGTTACTTGGACCTCTTTTGTTCTCAGGCTTTATTACAAGGGGAGAAATCAATGTAGGTCAGTATGTTATATATCAGCAGATGTGCATAAGAATATTTCTTTAATAGAATTGTGAACACTTTGTTCATTTTTAATCCTTGAATCTCTTGAGAAACATTTTCCATTTCCATTAAATATCTGAGGTCTTTTTTCGCTGGCTGGCTAGCTGAGTTCTCAGGTAAGCTTGTTTCCATTCGTACTGAGAGCATGCAGCACCTCCCCACTCAATATCCCCGCTTTAAAAGGAGGCTTAAATTCTTGCATCTGTAAAGTCTGATGGGAAGCAACTAAATTGTTCTTACACACTTCCCTTTTTAACTGAACCGGTCTGATTTTTATTTACACTGAGGCAGCTTTTGCCCGTATGCCTATGTGGTAGGACTTCATGGTGAACGTAACTATAACCCACATTAATTAGACCACATGTTGATAACTCTTAGCAAAGGACCACCAGCACCACTCATAATCCCTAACTAACCCTGGGTAATTGTTAAACTTCAGTTCACAAAATACATAATGGACTGTATCTCAGGTGCTAACACATTTGTGACTTTTGACTGGCAGACTGCAACTGTACTAGGACTGCGATTCCAGAGGTGAAGTGTTTAAGGGCAACCAAGGGCTGTTACCATACAGCTGATTCAGCTGTGTGGGAATATTTAAAACATAATACCAGAAAAGTCTGGAGGTGCCACTGTTGTCAGGAAACCCTGGTTTTTAAAGCAGCCTATTTATTTCTCTCATTTTTCCCCAAAGGATCTCACTTACCTTTGTCATAGGCAAGTTTGAAAGCTGCTGCTGTCAGGTTTGAGTTTTAGTAAAGCTGTAGTCATCACTCTTGAGGTATTGGGATTTTTCTGGTGTTTGGCTTAGGTGTTTTGAGATGTATCTGAAAGGGATGAAGGGAATTTTTTTAGGATGTAAAGATCTGGAATTTTAGAAATTAATTTGTTGCTTTCCTTATAGCATACTCCACTGCTTTTTCCTTTGTTTTCCACTTTTCTTCTATAGATTTTTGCCTTTTTTCCTCTTTTCTGGTTCCACTTCTTCCTTTTCTAGTATATTTCTTTCACTTTTTTTTTGGCTTCTTCCTTTCAAGGTTTTGAAGAGCTTCTGGATTAGGAGAGGTCTAGACTGCCTGAAAAGCATGCTGAGCTCTGACCACAACCAGCCTTTAGCACCAGTTGGCTGCCTCTCAGACAGGTAGCTGATAACTGTGTGGTGGTCAGAGCTGGCAGGAGCACCCAGGCATGTGAGACATCTCCTCCTTTGCTGTGGGGCTGAGCTGTGGCTATGTCAGGCTTAGCTTGAAGGTCCGCTGTAGTTAATGATTTCTCTGAAGTGACAGCACTCCTGAATTTAGTTGACACCATTTTCACCTACTGTTGTATTTAATGACTTTATATTCAGAAGTGTTGCATCCAGTATGCACCAGGCCAAATCCTTCACAAGGCTTTTGGTGGTGACCAAATTGCTATAATTAATTCATCTGTTACTGGAGATCAGATTTTGTAAAAACTGCTTCTCCCCAGAAGTCGTTGCCCTGCCTCAGGTTTGCTGTAGAGCCCTGCCATGGTCATTTTCAGCATGGGTCTGGCCTCTATTTTCTTCATCCTTTAGATTGGACTTTACATATGAGGAGTGGCAGAGATAGAGTTGGATTGATTTATTCAGTCTTAAGGGAAGTCTTACGTGGAACATTACGGATGCCTTTAACTAACTAATGGGATATTGTAGGGAAGGAGGCAGACTCTACTCACAGCACGTGATGAAATGACAGCAGGTCATAGACACAAGGAATATCTTCAGGAATATCTTCTTTCTCAAGACAGCAGTCAAACATTAGAATGGGTTGCCCTGAGCAACCCATTGTGGGATCTCCATTCTTGGAGATACTCAGAGCTGAACTGGACAGGGCCCTGAGTAGCCTGCGCTAAGTTGGACCTGTTTTGACTGAAGAGTCAGGTGACTTCAGGAGATCTCTTCCAACATTGTTTATTCTATGGCAGTTTGATTACAATCAGTATTCCCACAAGCCCACTTCACTGGAGAAGGCTGTTGACTTTTTAAAGCCTGCTGTTCTAGAAAGCAGCAACCCAAGGAAAACAAAACATCAAGTGCTGTAGACAGCAGAAGCCAGTTGGAAAACAGAGGCTGTTTTTAAATAGAAAAGATTAAAATAAAACAACCACAAAACCAGACAAATAGCAAAACAAGCAAACAAACAAAAAACCAAACCCATGGGTTTGCTAAGGTGAGATAAGCAGTTTCTGCTGAGTCTAATGGATCTGCTAAAAGGAGAAACAGAGTGTGAATGAGGCTGCATTAACTAAGTGACTGTAAATACTGTAAAAGTAGATTTTTTTTTTTCTTCTCAGCTTTATCCTTTCTGTGGCATCATAACTAGAAAAATGCTCTGTGTAGTGAAATGTTTTATTAGGAATTCAGCAAGATTGAGGGACATTTGAAGTAGCACAGATATTTCTCTACTTTTAAATTCAGACTATAAATCTACAGTTGCCTCATTTCTGCCCAAAGTAGGACCCAAGGTTGAAAGTAAAGTGTCTGTAACTCACTTCTGGAAATAATGGTATTCATAGTTGAACTGGTATTTGAGGCATTCATTTAGGAGAATGGGCATTGTTTGCTGCCTAGCTGCTTCTTTTATGGTGCAAAGGGTCATTGACTCGGTTCCCTTGTCCACACGATTTGACAGCATGACTAATGCTCTGAGCCCTTCTTCAAACATAGCTTAGCTGAAAGATACGATTCTTTCCCTCACATGTCAGCGTTACTCATCTGTGCACTCATCCCATCCAAACTATGTTACAAGAGTGAGGAGTTTCTGAAGCTGTAGTGAAGGCAGCTGCTGTCTTAATAGTTTCCTACCTTCCAAAGACATCGTGGATGTGTCAGTGTTTCCACTATATGCGCCCTATGTTTTGGTGACTCTGGTCATTTCTAGGCAGAGAGAAAAGGTGTTGGCAGCAATTTTTTAATTCTCCATACAAACAAAATGTTTTCATGAAAAGTTTGAATTTGAAGTCTGTGGGGCAACTTTTATGCAAAATTACATGATCCAATCAGTGTCCAATAGGCCTCTTCATCTGTCAGTGATAAACCTCCCAGTTATTTCAGTGGCTTGCAGGATATTGCTTAGCTGTTCCAGAGAGGATAATATTTACAAGCAGTTCTTGCTGTCAGGAGTGCTGAAGCACATTAATACTCTATGTATGGACCTGTCACGTTTACAGGGCCAATCCTGTTCTGCATTAGGCAGCTCCCTGGTGTAAATCTGATCATAACCTCAGATTTTCTTAGAGGCTTTTTTACTGAATGGTGGTAACACTGGGAAGCACAAAACTTTTTAGCAACCACAAAAAGCCACCTTCCCTGCTAACTAAACCAGAGTTTATTTTGAACATTGGGGCTGTAAAATACTGTCATGCCTTGGACCACTTTAACCTTGCAGAGAGACTTCTTAGGGCTCACAGGGTCATTGGCATCAAATAGCATTCAGTCTCAGAACCAGTGTGGGGGCAGCTGGTGGGATATGCTGCAAAAAACGACCCTCCCAGAAGTTTGATAGGTATAAGTAAAGTATCTGCTGCTTAGATGTAGTCCAGCCATCAAAGCAGAAACAGCAATCCAAAGCCTACCACATGCATGTGTGATTGTCTTTAAGTGTCTGAAAATCTAAGACTTTATTTAAATGAAGTTTCAAAGAGTGAAGGAAGATCAGAATCTCTAATCAAAGCTTTTCCTCTTCTGCCAAAGGATACCTGAAATTTATTAGGCAGAGCTGTTGATACAATTAAAAAGCTGGATTTAATAAATTTTTGGAAGAAAAAGATATTGGACTCTGTGGGAGATACTGATTTCTTGCCTCAGTCCTTGATTTTGTTTTAATTGGAAGTGTTTGCTCTTAACATCCTTATTTGAGATTCTGGTTATGCTGTAAGAGCATTCTACACACAGGATTGGTCGGGGAATATGAAATAGCTTCATGCCAACCTGGAAACCTCCATATACTTGGTATGTACTCTCACTGAATGTCTTCTTGTCGTAAGCCTGTTGATAGTTGCCTTCTAGAGGACTTCACTGATGATACTAAGCAGCAGGGTTTTTTCCAGTGTTTTACTTTGGCTGCCACAGTTTGTTATCTAGAATCTGGTGAAAGAATTTGTAACATTTTCCATGGGGGGGGAAATGTTTACTCACTTCCTTGCTACCTATTTTAGGGGTTTCGAGGACAAGAGTTTCGGAATGAAAAGCTTCTGTCTTCTGGGAATAAATGAAGTAATAAATAAACACTGCTGCAAAATGGGGCAAAAAGTGTTTTCTTCAGAGAGAGGGAAATTGTCATATGCCCACAAAAGGCAAATTCTCCCCTTAATTAGGGAATGGTGTTGAGAAGGTGGTGTATTACAAGGCTAGAATGCTTCTGACAGTGGCACATGGGGAAGCCTCTGTGTGTGTGTGGTCACAGTCCTTCAGGGACGTGAGCTGGCAGCAGAGCGCCCAGCAGGAGTTAGGCTGCTGCCGGAGAAGCTGGCAGCTGTTTGGAAGCACCTGATAGAAAAATACCACAGTGCCAGCACAATGGCTTAACAAGCTAACAGGATAAGTGGAATATATTGCATTCAAGAGCTGGATAATTCTGTTAGCAGAGTGGGGGTTGCAGCTGAAGCACTGCCACTAATTAGGGGTAGATTTTCAAAGTGGTGCCTGGGATTATAGACATAATTCTGTCAGTGGCAGTCAGGGAGCTCAGATCTGCATTTGTTCCTTTCAGAAGTCGCCCCTTGCATCCCAGAGCAGCTTCTTCACTGGAGAAGACAAGCAATGGTATAAAAGGAGGCACTTAGTCTGTGTTTGCTTAGTCAATTTTTTTAAAAAACAGTTTATTTTTAAATTCAGCAGCTGGGAGAAAATGGGATTATTCACCCATTTGCAGACCTACTGAGGAATTCCCTCTCTAAAGAAGGTGGTAGAATATGAAGTGTGAACTCAGGATGATGTCTGATATTATCTTACTGTGATAAGATGCTTCACTGCTGAGCTGTAGAAAATGTAAGCCTTTTTCCACTTGTTTTGGAGAGTTGGCCTAATGTTAAGCATTCAGTGAAGTCAAGACTGCAACAGTAAAAGCCAACAGAAATAGGTTAGGGGAGAATAAATTTTTGAGGACTGTTCTGGACTCCTGTGCCATGTACACACTGGGCTATTAAAACAACATCTCCAAGCTGGTTTAAACTGAAATCAGCAAGGCTGTTAACCTTACTTATTTTGCTTTAAATCTGCTGGCAAGTTCAGTAGTCTTGAAAAGGAGAGAGCAGAGAACTGGAGCTTGAAGCAAGCATAGTGCAGGCAGTGACTGGATAGCCTGTCTTTTGCACTGCAGCACCACATCTTTAGCTCTGACACATCTAGCAATACCTTTTCTGTTTGCTGATGCACAGTTTGGGGCTAAGTTGAGGCTATTTTTCACTTTTGATTTGAATCAAGCACAGGTTGCAGCCTTTTCTTTTTGCAGTGCTCTAATCTACTGCTTTTCATCCTCAGAGCCAGTGTGTACAAACAGAAAGTATTTTGCTGCTTTGTGTTTGTGGTTTCCAGTCTTCCTTCATTGTAGACTTCCATCTTGATTATAGGTCTGGATAGTACTGCTTGGAAGTGTGAGCCCTTCTGAATACTTCAGTATGTTCTTAGATCTACTTTTTACAAGAAAAGCTCTTGTGAATAGATGGTATTGCCCAGGCTAGAGCTTTGCCAGTTTACAGTGCCTGACTGTTTAATCTGTGGTGTTAGTGTGAAATATTCTAGGTTTTAATTGCCATCTTGTAAAATTGGAACTTCATTATATTGAGTACTAGGTCATGTCCATGATGTTCACCATGATATAAAGTCAGTGAAAGCAAACAGGTAGTGCAGCACTGATTTTAATATCACTGCAATTTCCTCTGTTTAAATGGAAGAAATACTGTCCTATGTGAGCTAATTTATATCTGTTAAAGGTTGCCATTTTTTTGCAGCAGAAGCTACTGATACAGAAGTGCTTTGGCTGTCAGTGAAGATTACTTAATCTAGGTGTTTCTTCTACTTACGGGAAAAGAAAATTCACTTAGCTTTGTTGAATCTCTTCATGTGAGTGCAGTGGCAAAAATGTCCTCTTCCTTCCGGCAGAGGACAGAAATCCTCTTCCTTCTGGACAGGAAGAGTGCTACAGAACACTAAAACATAAGAGTGTTTTCCTGTGCTATGTGTGGGAAAAGGAGTAAGTGCTTGTATTTGTCAGCTGTGCATGTCTAGCTATGGTAGATGCATGTAATAAAATCATATTTATCTTGTTTTGTATCAGCAGGACTTTAAGAATAGTTAAGTTGTGCTGCACAATAGACAAACATTCTAAAAGGACTTTAATGCTGCAAAGGAGGTTTTGCCAGCATGCTGCACTATTACTGGTCACTGTGGTGTCCAAAAGCAGATTTTCTAGTACAGCACCAGGTAAACACAGTAACAACAAACAATTTGTTCCAGACCTGTATTCACATTGTACTTGTGTCCAAAAGTATCTGCCTCATCATAACCTAGAGCAACAGGGAGGCTGAATAGGGGCAACCTAAGTGTGCCCTGTAAGCCACTTTATTTTCAGGGGCAAGAGTATTGTCCTTGTTACTCTTCCACATATTTAGATAGACTAGTGAAGGGAAAGGTATTTTAGGAGATATTTTTAATTAGTTATGAGTGTCTCTGTTTCTGGCTTTGTGCTGAGACGGATTTTTAGTGATGCACTTGGAATTTTACCTCATCAAGAGCTGATGGACTGTAATACTCTGGGATTTCTCAAGATGATTTTTTTTTCATAACACATACCATGGCCAAAGAGGAGGGGAGTCTCAAGGGCACCCTTGCTAGTGTGAAACCTGCCTCCTTTCTCATTCAGGGTCACATAACTTCCTTCTAGCATTTGCAGGAACTACTCACAAGGAAAAGTGATTCCAGGACAAGACTATTATTTTTAGCTTTCAGTCATCTCCTTCAGTCTTCTTTTCCTCTGTAGTGTAAATATGAGAAGCACTACCAAAGCCGGACCATTTCCTGAGGTCAGCAAGTCCCAAGAGGCTTCAGTCTGGCCTCAAGTACCTTCCCATGTTTCACAGTTAGCCATCACAAGTGCTGGTAGTCATCTTTCGCCTTGCTTCAGAGGTTGGGAAACTCTATCACAGACCAGAAGATTTTACAGTGTGTGTTTACTGGAGAATATTTTAAAGGAAGTACTGATGCTTCTCTAACTGTTTGAATGTATGTGCTCCCATCAATGGCAATGATGCTGGCTCCAATTGCATTCAAGGAAATCAAAAGGAGGTTTGAACCCAGTTCAGGAAGCCTTTGGTTTTTAAAGAGAGATTCAGCTAGGCTTGAAGTTGCAGCTCATGTCCCATCTTCACGTCTAGATAGAGCAGAAGCATGTAGTAGAAGCATATTAATTCTGTTTTGTATCAGCAGGATTTGTAAAATAATTAGGCTGAGTTGCACAATGTGCAAAAATGGCATTATAAACTAAAAATATCAAGCTAATTCAGGCTGAGCTCTCACTTCAAGGGCATAAAAAAGCTCAGAGGTTATTGAGGAAAAATTACATTTGTTCCTTTTCATGTGAAGGACTTCAAGCCCATAGGATGTCAAGTGATGAGATGAATGTTGTCTGTCTGTCAGCTAACTGTGTTTTAAGTGGCAGTTGAGAAGATAGAGGGGTTTTTACCTCCTGATGACTAAATTCAAGGTTTACTTACAGTGACAAAACTCCCAATGTAATTATATTGCAGCCACTAAAACCAGTCTGGATTTCCTGCATGATAAATGGCAAGCAGGAACAGTATGACTGTGCACGTCTCCATCCCAGGCCTCAAGATACTGTGAAACCCAGTTGATATGGTGGCTGGCGAGCACTGGTGACCACTCACCCTCTTTTGCTCTGCCCTGCATTAAGTGCAGCCTTGTCCTCATTACTGGGGACAGTCTGGTATTGCATTAGAAAACAGTGAATCCAAACTGCAGCAAATAGCTCTTCTGATTTTTAGAAAATCAGACTTTGTGTTGGGAGATTTGTCTCCCTTCCTTCCCTGCTGTTCCTTCTGACTTCTTGAAATGCCAGTATTAAAATATAATCACTTTCATGGCCTTCCTATTACCCTTCCCATTCTTTGAGGGAGGATGTTTGCTTGCTCCTGAGCCTGCTCTGCCACGTGCCCTGGCATGCCTAAGGACCCGTATCATGGGTGAGAAGGTGCTGTGTATGTGTGAGGAGAGTGGCAGACCAGTGCCTTCAGACCACTGAAGGATGAGGAGCACAGGTTTGTGATGGTAGAGCTACACAGGAGGCTCAGTTGTATGAAATCTTTAATGGTGCATCCCAGGTCTCAAACCCAAGGACAAAAGCCTCTCTCCTTCAGCCTTTCTGCCATGCATTCCCTTTCTCGTCCACCTGGCCAGGAGGAAAATCGGAAGAGATTCCAGCAAGTGTTTCATTTCGCTACCGTTAAGTGCTAGGCATTCTCAAAATGGCTGGCATGCTGATGTAGTGCTGCATCTCAGAGAGTTATGTATGGGTCAGGTACTGAGGATGGAACTTGTTTGCACAGCAGGGCTGGCTTTTAGTACCCCTGATTGCACGGCTGAGTGGTGAGCACTTGACAGGACGCTGTGGGGTGCACCAGCTTCACAGAACAGATGGACCCTTCAGGAGCAAATAAATTTATTTTGCTGTTGTTTCACTTACGGTACTGGATGTGTTATTACTCCCCTTGTATAATGGCAAGCTTTGCCTTGCAAGTTTGACCATGCTGAGGATGCTTTGCCTATATCAGGATTTGTGACAATGCTCTATTATAACTGTCTCGGTACAGTTTCACTTATGTAGATAGGGCCCCTGAAGGGTCATTTAATAGCAACATATTTTAAAGTTTTGACCAGGTTTGAAGGACCCCATCAGATTTACGCCAGTTTGTTCAAAGCGTAGTCTGCTGAACTATTCATACTGGCATGATGTGTGACATACTTGGCAGGTCTAAAAAAAACCCAGAGAAATGTTGAAGGACTGGAAAAAAACACATTTTTCAAATGTGCACATATCTAGATTGATTGGCCCAGTTCTTATCCTGGACAAAATCATGAAAAGACCATAAAAGTAAGCATTAAAGGATAATGCGTAATTAATATCAGGCAGTGACATAGTATGAAAAATACATGTTGACAAAAAAAAGTCACTGTTTCTTGATGGGATCACAACTTTGGATGGTAAAGGGTGCTGAGTTCTTGTCATAAAATTCCCATAGACACATATATTCTGAATTAAATGTGTCTCTATCCAGAAATCAGTGGTGGCTTCAATAAATATCCTGAAACCTACTTTGCTGAGAAGGCCAGTAGTGCAATTGTGACTAAAAAGCTGTGATCCAATAGGGATGTTTCTACTGGAATTTATTCATAGTCCCCCTCTACTCAGTACCTTTTATCCCATTTAGATAATCTGAAAGAAACAAAATGGTTACGACTAAAAGTCAGGTCCAGCAGAACCTATTATTTTATAAGGATGTCTGAATTCAATCCATGTATTTCTGATCTAGGCCTCATCCGTGTCTGGTTGTTTAATCCCTGCTAGCTGGGCTACAGTACCCACTTGCCCAGTTTTTGCACTATCTGGGGGCAGAGAGCAGCTTGTTTTCTAAGTTAAGCTTGACTACACAATATTTAATATACCGAGGAATGAGTCACAGCTGAGTGGGACTTCAGTTACTGTTTCCCGTCAGAAATTGGAACTTCACTGCATAAATGCTGTTTTTCTTTTTTGGCTGAAAGCTGAATGGCAAGAGTGACATGGAGCTGCTGCTTCCCAGGGGCAGAGCAGCACTTGGTTTGACTCCAAAGTCGATGGGAAGCAGTACTAGTAGCACCACCTCCCTGCTGAACTTGGAGTCTGACACCCGATGGTATCTCCTCTGCCCTGCTCAGGGACTCCGCATGAAAACTACTGGTGGTGGGTTTCTCCTGATGCCCCAGACACACTAGCCCATAGGTGTTCTTGCTTCCCAGTTCTGATCACAGCCAGAAGGCAGCCTGGGGCCTAATTTGTGCAACAGCAGCTCAGCAATAAACTTGCTGAACCAAAGACTGACATTAAAAATTGAACTGTGGAGTACAAAGAGTAATGTATGGATTTTAATTTTTTTCTTTTTTTCCAGCTCACCCTCAATGCGTATTGTTAGCATAATTCACAGTAGGTTTTTGTGCAGGGTACTAGTAATCTCTCAGAAGTCTTTCTCAAAGGTGTGCAATAAACTTTCTGGAACGAGATTTTCCACACAAGTAATAAGATGTTATAAAGATGGAAGTTGTTTCAAGAGGTGATAGCCACATCCCCATCCTTATGTACTACTTTTATCTCCTGATTAATAAGTAGTTCCTTTTTCGGTGAAGAACTGATATATTCAAATTACAGTAGTATTTTTGCATCATTCCAGTTTTTAAGGGAAAGCTTCCAGGAACAGATGACTTAGGCCATTACTGGTTAAATGATTACCTAGATAAAAACATGATTTTGATCTCTAGTCATATAATAGATTCTTAGTTGCAAAACTAACTAAGAATCTGCTAAAAAGACAGTTACTAAGCAATTACTCTGTTCAAGAGTTGTTGGAGACTACTCTTTCTCATAATTCTTTATCTTCCAGCAGATTTTTAAAAGCATCACCAATGAAGACTCAATCCAGGGACAAGGAAGTCGGAGACTGATAAGTTTTTCATTGTCAGGTAAGTCACTGCTGATATGAAAGTTTTAAGCCCAAAGAGCTGGGGACTGAAGTTACTAGAACCTTAAATGTACACGTGTGTGTAAGTATATGTATGTCTATATTTATGCATGGGTTCTTTTTCTGTTGCTGTATAAGCGATGCTGAGACAGAGAAAAAATATCTATGATTATTGCCACACTCTTTTCCTTCAATGAGAGTTATGTGCTGAAAGTGTTTTGTTCAAGTAGAGTTTTGGGGCTGGGTTAGGTTCTTCTGTTTACAATTAAATATGTAGGTCAGGGAAGGCAAGATCAAAGGCATGTGCTTTACTTACAGAGTCAAGTGTGATTTGTGGTAGTACTCTGTTCCTTGGAAAGCACGTTCCACAGTCATGGTCTGGACCTGAGGCAGTTCCTCAGTGGTGTGCTGTGGTACAGAAACTTTCTCTGTATTGCTCAAAAGTGACTCTCAGACTTCTTTAGCCAGAAGATTGCTCTCACTTCTCTGCATTTCACGAAGAATGCTCAGCCTCATTACTTGGCATGTCACTGCAGGTTTTAAAGGCTTAATATGTTTCCATGTAACAGCTATGAACCATTTGATCTGGCTTTGGTAAGAACAACCTGTAAATCTCGTCTGTAGACAGAAACCACCAGTTTGTCAAAAGAGAGTCTCATTTTGGAGTTTTATGCTTGCTGGTTGGTTTCCATATTTTTTGGCTCCTGGAAGACAAAGATGCTTGACTTGACTTGGAAATTCTTTGAGCAAGTAGTACAGAGTAAAAAAGTTACCCTAGTTCAAAAGTTTTACAGGCATAGGCCTTTAAGTGTAAAGTCCTACTCTTGGACAAGCATCTCATTATATGATTTGTTTTGGCCATATGATTTATTTCAAGCTTCCCTCTATTAAGCATGCATGTTAGTGCTTTTCCAAATTAGGCAGCCAGTGTGGTTCTTGAGAGGTTGTGTATGATACATGGCAAATCGGACTGAGATTGGGCAGGGCTTTTTTAACACATGACTACTTTTGCCAAGTTGCACACTGGACATCTACCCATCAGTTGATAAAACCACAGGTTTAGCTCAACAGAAATAAAGAAGTAGACTTAATAAAATAAAGAAGTAGAGTTAATATTTTTTAGCGTCCATAAATAATCTTACACAGAAAATTTGGCCCAGAACTAGTTACAGTTTTTCATTCTCTCAGATTCTTTGGCCTAGTAAGACAAGAGGTGTCAAAAATAGTAATTTGTGAGACTTCTAAAGGATGTGGTCTCAGTGGGCCCTTTTCTAAACTAGAGTGTCTAATTTACAGCTTGATTTAAAGTATATGAAGACCATACCTCATAATACATTTAGAATACCTTATTCCAGTGATCCACAAGCAATTAATCTGCATATATATCCCATCCATATTAACAACATCATCACAGCCATGTATTTGAAAGGCTTTGATAAACTAATTTGGCAATTATTTTATCAAAAATCTAAGTTATCAAAATAGTTCCATTTCAGTCTTTCTAAAATTAACAGATTAACACATCACACGGATTCATTTATTACCTTCTTAGTCAGCACCACAACAACAAAATGTTGTCTCAAAGCAAAATTATTACTAATCATATATCTATTATGCTAGTTAATAAAATGCAAATCAAGGCAGACGTCCCAGAGGCATTGGAAGGAACTGGGATTCCTTTCCATTTGCACTGCTATCTCAGCAGTAACCTCTCTATTGTCACAAGTCCTTTTGGCTCATACAGAGTTTCCTTTTCAATATTTGTATTTTGGTATACTGTCATCTTCAGTCGTTAATTAATACAATCATTACTTAAAAGTTAGATTTCCAAATTATGGTTGATTTAGTTGCAGTTAAAAAAAAAAGTGGCAGGCCATTAGTGTGACTGGAGCCCATTGCACCAACGCAGAGCCATCATGCCCTAAGCAGTCTATCATCTAAAGAATGCAAGGGGAGCTATGCCTTCTGCCATATATTTTTTCAAAAAGAAAAAGTTAGTAGAATGGGAGAGAAAAATCTCAAAGTAGGCCAAATCCCAAGAAATGCTGAACAGCATGAGTGCATTTCAGCTGACTTGTATTGCTTTCTCTACTGCTGAGACAGTCCAGTGAGACCCTATGTTAAAATGAACTGTGTAGAAACAGGCTTTTTTTTCCTAAAAAGCTGTTGACAAAGTGCTTTATTCTTTCTGTAGTTTATTGAGTATTTGGTTGGACAAAATCCAACTGGTTTCACTGGAGGGTTTTTTTGAGAAAAGATTTCTGGATTGAATAAAAATGTCAAACAATGAAGAAGGTGTAAAATGATCCTTCAAGGCATGAGAAAATGGCTAGCTTCTTGAGAATGGAAATAGCGGAGAGTTTGCACTATGTCACTAGGAGGGTTTTTTACTTCATGTTTGCTTCCTTGAAGACTGGAAGTTGGTTCTGTGAAAGACTGGTTCAGATTAATAGGTTCACTGGCAACACTGATCTCAAAGAAGATAATTTCCCATGATTAAGCTTCTTAATCATTTTTATGATGACTGTATTATTACAGCTTTCATTATTTAAAATACCAAGAGAAATATTTAAGCCTAATTTAGCTAGACTGAAAAAAGCCTTTAAGGAAAGCTCTGCAGTCCACTTTGCATTTACTTTCCAAACTTGCCTTTTCCAGTCTTACCAGTGAATGTCACACTTCTGATGAGGTGGCTGAAAAGCATCCGAGCTTTCTTGCATGAAGTACAGAAGGAAAAAATGTGCTAAGCTTCCCGAGATATACCAGCCACCTCACTGCAGGTTCATGGTTTAGCAGCAGTGTAACGCATTTGCTGAAAGCCCTTAAAACCAGTCTTGTTGGCTGGTATATTTAGAAAGTGTTATCATGAGGTTTGCATAATAGGCCTCCTAGCTCTCTGTTGCATCAAATAACTTTTTTCAGGTTTTAATATTTCATTTAATATCTCATGTGTTTGCGCACTTTATTTATAAGTGTTCTTGGGGAACAAATGACCAGAAAATCTGAGTATTTCACAAACATTCAGGCATTTATCCTCATCACACCTCTCTGAGAATATTGTTAGCTGGTTTTGTGTGGCTTTCAGACAAGGTATTCAGGTAATATCAGTTGTCAGTTCATAGAGGTTAGAGCATAAATCACAACTGAAAATAGTATAAGGTCATGTGAGTTGGTCACATGAAATGCTTGTTCAGAATGCAGATATATAATGCACTTTATTTTCCAACAAATTTTTTAAGTCCTAGTGACTGACTTTATAACTACTAATCCCATGACTTTTTCTTACTTGTAAGATCTTGTGTCAAGGTTAGGTGTCTTTTTAGCACCTCCAGTACACCTTGTGCCTACAAAGTACTGCCATGCTCTAGACTAACAGTTTGAAAGGCCTCAGGAGGCTTTGAATTCAAGTACTCCGTTATCCTATTTAACACAGGACACCTTGCCCCGTGGTGGGGAGCTTTGTGTGAGTGGCTCAGACGTATCTCACAGACAGGTGTGTAGTCAGGATCTGAGGATACCGAGATGGTACTTTGCTCCAGTGGTTAATCACTTGCAGTGATAAAAACACCCCCTTGCTGTGATAAGCTGTTCACATTAATGGTTCAGACTTTTTCTGTGTTTTCCTTCTTGATGAAGATAATTAAAAAGGTAGCCTGTTTCTCTGACATTTTGGAATAATTAATTCCACTACTCCTTTTCATTTATTAATACACCTATTTTCTTCCTAATACCTCTGCTGCCCTTCTTTTACACAAATGAGAAACCCTTTTGTTTTTCTTTGAAGAATTTACAGCTAGAAAAAAATATTTTCTCCTCTTTTTCACTGTCTTTAATATTTTGCCTGGGAGCCCTGTGACAGAAGCGTTTTGGTTTGTCTGATCTATTTAGTCTTTTTTTTAAATCTCAGACCTTAAAATACTTCCTTGTGCAACTACATTAGCCTTTTCTTTTTTTCCTGCATTTTATTTTAAAAGAGAAGTGAAGTCTGTCTATATGTCTGTAGATTTCTGAGAGCAGAAAGAAGCACTTTATTTAACCTCTTGCATATCATCAGTGACAGAATCTCATTCAGCTGATCAAGTCAGTCATCTGTTGTACGTCATGTAGTATCTTTCTCAATTCCTCTGCATTAGTCTGCTGTGTTGGATTTTAAGACTTCCTATCATTGCACATTACTGTTTGATTTCTAAAATTCCTTAATACTTGCTTCTTGAAATCTAATTAATACCAGGTGCACTACTTCTG
The DNA here is from genome assembly GCA_013399875.1 of Gymnorhina tibicen. Taxonomy (NCBI): domain Eukaryota; kingdom Metazoa; phylum Chordata; class Aves; order Passeriformes; family Artamidae; genus Gymnorhina; species Gymnorhina tibicen. The sequence continues at coordinate 172,219 of VXAZ01007501.1, forward strand.
CAAATTCATGCTCACTTCCTTCCAATAAATTTTGGTATCATACGCTGCTGCATGAGTCAGATTGGCACTTCAATAAATGCAATATTGCTGTGCTCTTACTACTGAAATGTTGTTCCACTGATAGTAACTAAAAGAGCTTGTATTTTGTGAAAAGCACATGGCTGAGAGGCAGTACCTATGTGCCTCCTGTTGAATCTTGAGTAAGCAGTTTTGTTGTTCCTTCTTTTGAAGCCATGCCTGTATCTCAGGTAGCTCAGCTCAGTAGATGAACTGCTGCCCTCTAAGATAGGTTCTGCTTGTTCTGTCCAAGGTTTGCAAAAGAAACAGTGACGTATCAGCACCCTGGCAATTACCTTCCCTCACTGGGTAGTCAGTCCAGACACCAGTGCTGTTCAAGTATATTTTTTCAGTGTTAGAATCCGAGTTGATAGCTCTTTGGGAATTCACAAAGGAAATCTGAAGGGAAATGCTTTAGCTGTCCACTGACATCCTAATTAGCAACTCTCTTGTGGTGATGGATTATGAAGATGGTTTATTGTGCTTTGATACATGAACTATCAGGATCTCAGTAAGATGACAGTATTTATTACTTACTGCCATTAATGAACAGATCATAGAATAAATTCCGTTTTGGTATTCCTCAGGCTAGATCATAATCTAAATTGACTGTGGTCATTCCAGTAACACTGGGGTCTTTCCAGTGTCCTGTTAACTTTATTAGTTCTGCTTTTAGGTGTCTTCTGGGCAAGTTTGGCCTAACGTAAGATGTCTTCATTTTCTCAAGGGGTCAGATGGCTCATGAGGAATATGTCTCATTTCCTGGTCCTGAGATCATGAGACCAGTATGCTAAATATGAAAAATGTGAATTCTGTGGGTTGACCATAGAATTTCTTAGGGTTAATGACCTCTGCCATGAGTGCCAGTATAGATACCTGCAAGACATGAATTGTCATCACTTGGATGGTGCTTGGAAACACAAAGAACATTCAATACTTGGCATTTGTTGGACGCAATTTGCCATCTGTTTTAGAATATCAGTATCAGTTTCTCAAAACTAGTAGCTCTGCTACTTACTAGTCTTTGACCCTTCTGTTGGATTGTAGACTCTGGATACTTCAGTGACGTAGAATGTGCACCATCAAGTGACTAGATGGAGTGAGTCTTCTTAAGATACATCTCTAAACTGCACAGAATAGCCTTGTGTGTTATTTCTAGGAAAATTCTATTGGCAAAGTCTTCTCATCCCTTGGGGAGAACAGCTTCCAGCTCCCTTAACTTACTTCTGACATATAGATGACCAAACTAAATGTAATTAATTTAGAAAACAGACTGCTCCAGAGTCTGGTTTTCTATCTGATTCTCCATCCTTTTCTGTCATGCTCCTATATGGAGCATGGGTCTGGTCAAATACCTTGCTATGTCTGCAGGGAATTGAAATAACATCTTTATGGTAGTTTTGCTCATCATTACTGTCATAGAATCTCCTTTCTGAGCATGACAAAACGTGACTCTTCCCTGAGCTTTTGAAAGCTTAATGACTTTTACTGAGGCAAAATCAAACACTCTAAAACACAGATGTGTTCTAGCTGTGTTGTTGGAATTGACATCCCCACCTGGCTCCAATAAATACACTGGTTCACCACGAAAATAGAGTCTCCATCACTATCCAGTCACCAGTGCCCCACGTGATGCTGGATGGCAAACAGATTTGCCAAATGCTCCTTTATAAAGCAGACAGGGAAGTCTACGGCACGCCTTAGGGACAGAGGGCACATGCATGCAAGTGACCTAGTGTAAAGCTTCCTTAGGTCATCCAGGCACCTGGAGATCAGCATATATGGAAAGAAAGCTCTGAAGTTGGAACAAATTCATGAGTCACTTGGGGACAGCAGCAGGCAGCAGTTAGTACAAGACATTTTTCTCCAAAGAAGAGAGCCTAGCTGAAATGGGATGCATGTACTTACAAGTGGTGCAAGTCTGTGGCAGTGAAAGGCTGTAATTACTTTGTCTTTACCTGGATTCCTTCCTTCTGTCATCTGTCATGAGAGATGGCCTGACATTATTAAACTGTTAGATGTATATAACCTCTCTCACACTAAAGTGTGATTTATGACTAAATGAGAAACTGACATACGGTACACTAATAACTTTTTTTTAAGAGACTGGATGAAAATGCACCTTTGCAAACCACAGATCAGTTATCTTTGTAGCATTTCCTCATATACCTCCAAGAAACGCGCTATAAAACTACAGTGTACAGCAGGGTATGTCCCAGTCTTCTGGAATTCATTCATTCAAACAAAGATTTAAATTCAGTTAGCTTCAGACCTTCACTTAGAAGTTTAGTATCTTCTGAACCTTTTTTCTGAAGATAATAGAGAAAAATCTTTGCATTTGGGAAGGCAGAATAGCTGGGATTCTTCTGTTGGAGAGTCACACAGGAGTGGTAAGAGTTACAACAAGTTACAGCAGATAGGTACAGGACATACAGATAGGTTTTGCTTCAAATTAAATGACATTCTGGTTATCTGCAGATAACCATGTAGCTTTATTAAGAGCTTTTTCAGTTTTTATGCTCTATTTTTCACAGTGATGAGAATTTGTGGGGAGGTATATAATTGGGATATTTGTCCTTGGGAAAGCTATTTCTGCTAGCCCTGTTCACACTTTGGACAATAAAATTGAAGTTTCTAACTGACTTTTTAGCAAAATTTTTTTGTATTATGCAATTTCAGCAAGAAAATTACACAAAATTTCATGCTGTGTGCTTAGCTAAATTATATTTTTTTTCCTCATCCAAATACAAAAATGAGACTATTAACTGAGGTTAGGAGTACGTTCATCTTCATGGCTGTGCTCTAATTCCTATAACTGGAAAGAGGCTGGTAGGTCATCATAAATGTATTTTCTTTATGATACATGATATGTAAGTATACATAATGGAGTGCTAGGTATTTTCTGTCAGTAGACTATTTCTTTACTTAGTGGTACCCAAAGATAGCATGGTCTCTCTTTGAAGGAAAAAAAATCAGAAACATACACAGCAATGAATATTTCAGTTTCAGACTCTGTTGAGGAAATATCGGAGAGAAAGAAAATAAGATCCCAGAGGTCCTTCTCTCCTCTCATATGTTAGCAGCCTGAATTAATACACTGCTGGCCCTTATCATTCATACTCTTTTTTCAGTCTTGGTTTCTATTTCTTGAATGCATTTCTAACAGTACCACTTCCAAAGCAAAAGAATAGGATTGCCATATAGGATTTAAACAGGGCTGTTAGATGAGATACATGCTGGTCACACAGAGATTGTGCATTCAGAAAACAAAAAAGGGGGAAAAAATCAGTGTTACCTGTTTGAAGCAGATAATTTTCTTTGTGTGATAGCATTGCTAGGACCATGGCAGTACATAATTTCAGCAAAGTATTTTCAAATAAGCTCTTAGTGGTGATGGCCTCTATTTTTTTTTCTTTTGTTAATTGTTAGAGAATGTCTCAAGGATGAGATTCTTAAAATACAGTCTGTTTCAGGACCATCTGTCCAACAGCTTTTGAATATCTGCAGCATTAATTGTGTGGTGGAGTAGATGATTAAAACCAATGGAAAGAAAAGCAATTCTTTTTAACTTGCACATTTTATTGTGTTGGCTATTACCATATGTTAAGGAAGCAATATACAACTGGGTTTGATATAGCTATTTTCTGGAAAAAATACTGATGATGGTGGGCAATGTGTAGGATTTTCAGATTCATCCAAAATATTTGCCTTGAGGGTTTTTCATGGTCTTCCACAACCTGCCAGAATAATTGGGTTTTTAATCAGAAGAGAATTAGAAGACCGTGAAAATTAATGTTTTTAAAAACTGCCTAAAAGAAAAAATATGTGTTTAAATTGAATGCTTAGGTATGCATCTAAGCAGTTTTGGAAACCATCTTGTCTAATACTTTTTATCTCTCCAATACAGCAAGAGAAAATAGGCAGAATGCAGTACAGTGCTTATAGCCTGATGTGAAATAAAGCTTTACACAAAGGAGAATCTCCATGCAAAGAGTGGTGGAAAATAAATTAGCTACTGAACTCACTAATAGGAATAAGTGCTTATATGTTCCAAAGAAAGCTCAGAAATGCATCTGAAAGAAGAGAAGACCAGAGGGTTCAGTGTGTGTCTCTTGAGTCAAAATTAATGATATACCAGCAGATTAGTTTGCATTTCATTGGCTTCACAGGGACAGATCATAATGGCCATTGTGTCTCTCCAGAATGTTATGGGGAAATTTTCAAATAAGTGCCTGAGCATTTTTTGTGTGTACAACACATATTATGCTCCCTGGGAGTTCTGCAGCTGTAAAGCCCTGCTTAAAATTTGGACATTATAGACAAGAGTTTTCCTAAGTTGAAGTTAAACCATGCAGGGAAGGAAATTATTTAAAGTGGGAAAAAATGTAAAATGTCTTCTCATGTAAAAAAAAAGTGGTGTAAAAGCTAAGATTTGTAGAGTGGTAAAATTGATACCTAGGAAAAATGACATCCATTGGGTACCAAAAGCCATGACTTTGTCATTAAATGACTGGATCTCTTTTTCAGAGTAGTCCTTCCACTACAGTCAGGCTGAGCAGGTGCTCAGCTTATTAGGAAAATTAGTAGATCACTTGAAGTTGCATAAATATTGATTTAGAAGCCGGATCAGTCTGCACAATCAGGCTGTAAATTTGCAGTTTCATTATATAATAATTTGTAAATCCTAAATCACAAGATCATTATGGTTTGGTGTTACATTGCCTCACAATAAACACTGTGAGTTTTTTCACATTCCTGCCATATTATTTGAGTTCCTTACTAGTTCCCTGTATACCATTCCTAGCATCACAAAGAGATGCCTGGAATGTGAAAAATAATGAGGTTCTTTACCTTCTTTCAGATTTCCAGGCTTTTGGTCTGAAGAAAGGGATGTTCTTCAATCCAGATCCTTATCTGAAGATTTCCATCCAGCCTGGAAAACATAGCATCTTCCCAGCACTTCCTCATCATGGACAGGAGAAAAGATCTAAGATCATGTGTAACACTGTTAACCCAATCTGGCAAGGAGAGGTAAGCAGTTTGAGAGTTAAGCTGAGACTTTTCTTAAAACATGGACATTAGTACTATCCCTGTCTTTTTCTTTTTTTTCAATTCTGTTCTTGGCTAAATAGTTGTTAACCTAACTGTGCTTGATACATTTCATGACTACTTGTCTCAGTACAAGAGACTTACTTAGCTACAAAGATGAGTGATACATTAAAACTTTCAGTATAGGTTTTACTTCATTGGTATAATTTATGAAGTTGTTAATTATTGAAGGCAGGCATAAAACAGAATTGAAAAATAAACTCGCATAGCATGAAAGGCTGCTGCTAGATTGTCATAGTGTTCTTACACAGAGAGGAGACATTATATAAAGCAGAACAAGTACAGCATGCAAATAAAGAGAAGTGATGTGATTGAAAAGCATCAGTGGCGATATAAATCAAAAGCAACTTTGGCACGTTTGGCCATCACCTTGAAGAAATAGTCTCTAGTCTGCTTCTTTTTGTTGGAAGGACTTGTACGTATTAATGAGATCTGAGAGTTCAATTGCTGCCTGCTGTTTTTAAATTACATGCGAAATGGCAATAGGCAGCAAAGAATAAGGAATCTCTTTGGAATTAAAGGAGCCAGACATACTGGGTGTGATTTACTGGTGTGCTCTGTCACAACAATATCTCCACTGCAGGAAAGAGTAAAAGTAAATAAATACACTGCCTAGATTTATTCAAATTAAAATTCAAATTGTACAGCAGCTTAGGAATAATTAGGTCAAACTCCATAGACATGGAACTGTGAGTGGGCAAAAAGACAGCAGAAATGGCATTAAATGCTCCTACCTGGAGAAAGTAGTGCCACATCAGGTTATGTGGCAGGTGGGGGAGGTTATATGACTGGGGAAACAACCTTGAAACTAGTCAGAGAAAAATGCCTTCTAGCAGGTACTGTTATGAGGCATCCAGCAACTCATAACTCCTCTGTGCAGCTAAGCATCAGATGTGTCTGGTTGAGAGGTCCCAGGTCCAGCTGAGGACATGGTCAAGCTAGAACTGGCATGGAGGATCAGGGAGTTGGCATAGACCTCTCAGTGGAGTGCATAAGACACAGACCTAGAGGGGAGCAGGTATGAAGGGGAAACTTGCTCTGTGCGTGTATGTGATGCTCAGTACATAGGAATGTGGCCCAGATAAAATGTCACGGGTGTCTTCTCCTCAAGCCATGCCAAATGGCTGAGTTTGTGGGCTGACATTTCTTTTCCAAGTGGAGTTTGGCAGCGAGAAAAGGCGAAACAATGAAATGGCCTAATTATGGACATGGGAAAGCAAAAGAGCACAGCTGGCTTCCAGCTTTGCTGTTCAGCCCCCAGGTTTTCTTGATCGCGTGCAAGCATGCTGCTTCTCCCTTTCTGTTGTTAGGCTGTGAGTGGCAAAGGAGTGTAAAAGAGCCAGGCCATGGTTCAGCATGTTCTCCTTCTGCCTTCTCCTCAGCTGATACTGGATGTTTAACTGCGTGCATTTGTGCTGCAGTCGGTGCAATCAGCCTGTCTGAACTCTTTGTTTTGTTACTGGAAAGCTGCACTGGTTTCTGCTGCACAGAAGACCATAGGCCTGATTTTCTGCAACTTTGTCCCTTCATGGGACAAGGGGAGAGGGAAGACTGAAAACTGTTGCTGTATCGTGGTGGTAGCTGTTCTTCTGTCCACCCTTTTCACTTATGGATGAGAATATATGAAGTGACAAAATACTGAGGACTCGTAGCCATTTCATTAAGAGTACCAGTCACAAGTTGTTTTCGCAAAAACAAATTTTAGGCAATGTATTATTTCACAAGGGTCATTCTTTTCTTAGATTCTCTGTCACTCCGTGTGAATAGAAGGCAGTTCTTTTTTTTTCAATTGAATGACCTATCTGATTTGTATTGGATGCTAAACTTGAAAAAATCTGGAATACGGAAATAAAATTATCGAAATATCTGCAGACTAGGATCTTTATGTATGTTCTTGATTATCCTTGAGCAAATTCAGAAGTGAAAGAGTCAATTCAGTTTTGTAGGGCTTCAGCACCAAAAGTCCTACAGACTAAAAGATGACTGATTTATTTTTATTAATTTGTTCTGGTATTCTTCATCATACTTACAAGGCTGTTCCGTTTGTATAGTAAACACCTGTATTGTACAAACACTGTGGGAGCACCGTGGTACCTCGGGCAAATTTTCATCTGTCTCATGTAATATTGATGATTATTTCATAGGCTGTTCAAATGCTGTTCAGCACAAGTTATCCTGACTTAAAGCTATTCTTCCATTGCTCTGATTTGCAGTACTTTGTACCAGGGGACATAAGGAAATGGAAATGTCTTAGAGATGAGGAGTAGCAAGTGACAATCTGACACTTGCAGCAGGGCTCTCTGTAGAGGTGAAAGAGCCCTCATGCTGAGAATTCTTCACTGAGACAAGTCAAAGCTCAGGTGGTATCTTCTCCTGATAGAGAGACATCATTTTGAACACGTTTCTGTATGTTTTCACATGCTCTTCAGAAACATCTGTAACATTAAATAAGTGAGTGCCTGGAAACCTCATGGCACTGGACAGCTTGACTCTACAGCCCTGGGTTAGGACTGACAGCCCTGCCAGTCCAGACAGCTGGAAAAGCACACAGGGTGAATAGTCCTATCATGCTGATGGGAGGTAAAATGCAAAGAAAGCCTCAGAAGGAAGTGCCCATTTCCCAAATCTTGCGTGCATGTAGTACATGTAGAATTGAGAAGGGTGGATGCTTATCTTGTAATATAGATAGTAGAAAAATAATGGCACTATTCCCATATTGTTTCATATTGAAACAATGTGTCTGCTGTCACATTGCTTGGAAAAAGCTCCTTTAAAAAGATTTAATTTTTCAAAAACCAGTGAAGTGATACACAGTTCAGACAAGTAATAGATCATAAGAACAAAGCAAAGTGGTTTAAAAAGTAGTTCACATACCTCCAACTGGATAGGAAGTTCTATGGTTTGGCAGATAAAGTACTTCAGGTTTCTGGACTTTACCTTAGACATATTTACGGTATTTCTTTCTTAACTATGTGTTGCGATCCAGTTTAAGCCCAGAGGAGCAAAGAAAATTAAGTCTCTGTGTATAAAATGGAAAGAACTTAGAAGGTTCAAAATATACCAAAAAACAAGATTAAAACCAATGAGGTTAGATGTTGGTGCCAGAAAAATTGATGTATTTTATTTAACAGTAAAAGAGGCAAAGGAAAGAAAGAAAGAAAGAAAGAAAGAAAGAAAGAAAGAAAGAAAGAAAAAAACAAGTGTGAGCAGGGGAGTGAGGAGACAGGGAGAGGCTGACAGGGTGGAAGCTTATCACGTATCCAGGGGTCCCAATGACGTCTCGTTGCTCCCCTCCATCTGGTCTTCTGGTGATGAGGGTCCCCCGCTGCCACTGCCACGCTGCCACGCGCCAGAGAGTGTAGAATCCCGTGGATTAATACAAGCTTTGGGCAGGTGGGAACGCCTGGGTTTGACACTGTCCCTTGCANAGTGAGGAGACAGGGAGAGGCTGACAGGGTGGAAGCTTATCACGTATCCAGGGGTCCCAATGACGTCTCGTTGCTCCCCTCCATCTGGTCTTCTGGTGATGAGGGTCCCCCGCTGCCACTGCCACGCTGCCACGCGCCAGAGAGTGTAGAATCCCGTGGATTAATACAAGCTTTGGGCAGGTGGGAACGCCTGGGTTTGACACTGTCCCTTGCAACACTGAGGGTCTGTTGCATCATCTCTGGTGCTCTGGTGCAGGGTCTGGGGACCCCTTTGGGGGGGGGGCTTTGATGTCACCCCCTCTGTCCTTCATGTGGGTGCAGCTTCTCCCCGGGGGAAGGGGCCCCTCAGCTGGGCTCCTCTGCACGGTGGGGGGTGGGCGGTCGCTGCGCCTCTGACCAGAGGCTTTTCCAGCACACACCCAAAGCCTCTCTCCCCCCACCCTTTGGTGCGAGGGTCTGTGCCAGCCTGGCAGCCGATAGCCCTGGGGCCGTGAGCTCCACTCCTGAGCTTGTGCTTTGTGAATGTCCCCAGCCCTGAGTTGTTACTTTATCCTGTCTTCATCAGCGAGCAGTCCAGGGCCTCTCAGAGCCCCATTCGGGGTGTGGTAGTCTTTTCTGCAGCTTTTGTAATACAGTTTTAAAAGTCCTTCATGAAAATGTTTAAGTAATAAATGATAATATTTCAGTCTCTGACACTATGGCAGCTTGAGCAGACTGTTTCCTCAGTTTTTGCTTTATTTATTGGTGAGTGAAAAGAGAGCTCTGAGGAATGGCCAATGAGATGATTATAAAAATTGGCTGATGCAACCACTCAGCATAGTTAAAGTAGTAGGAAGTGTCATCTGTTAAATGACGCATTGAATTTCAACTCCAGTAATCTAACTCTGGAGGAGTAGATTGCCTTAAAGTGGGAGCCCACTACTAGGTTAAAAACACACTCAACTTCCTGCAGCTTCACTCCTTGTTTCTTTGCCTCAGCTTTTACAGATACTGTTAAATTATAATTGAGACAAAAGAGTGTTTGGGATGGCTGCCTTATCGCTCTGAAGACAGCCACATTTCACTGGTGAATTAATTGATGCGAATAAGCAGAGAGCAAAAGCACTTAACAAATAGCAGTTAATATGACAGATCTGATACACAGATTTACAGTATTTTCAGCTGTGTAACTCATGCTCTCTGCACCTCAGATAACTCACAACCTTTCAAAAATATTTCACTTGGATAATTTCTCACGTAAGCTGTCTCTTGAGATTACCGACACAAAATCAGAAGAAGGAAGCACTCAGGGGCTTGAATGCCAGTGGGAGGTGGTTTGGGGAGAGGAGGCTTCTGTAGTGCAGGCTATCATCAGTGATAGAAGCATTGGGTTTGGATGCTGCCTGCAGGAATGCCAAGATGCTACTGACTGACTGAGTGCCAGTCTGTGACTGCTTTTCTTAATGCAGAGTTATAAGTTGGGCACTGATTCTACAATCCTGAGTGCTGAACTGGCGTGTGATAGACCACCCAGCAGTTCTGGGACTGAAGAACACTTTGCCAAAGTAGCCAGGTCAGGCAGTAAGAGGTTTATGTTAACTCTCTGCCTCTCTAGAGGCTTTATGTTGGCTGATACAACAGGTGCTACCTGATGTAGCTCAAACCTAGAGTCATACAAGCAGGGGATACTTGAACAAAGCCCAGTCTTTCCAGAACAGAGTAAAACCATTGAAGATATTTTAATACATTTGAATCAACAGTATGAATTTAAACTAAAGTGTGGGTTATGTTTGATCTGATTTTGATCTAATCTTCAGAACACTAGAACGCTGACAATCCTACCATGGCCTCACAGAATCATTCTGCAATTTGAAGAGAAGTCCAAAACAAAAGCAACAGAAACATCACACTGATTGAGCTCCTTATTGTTTAACCTGGATAAGCTTTTCCCCCTTCTACTGCCAAATACAAAAGTATATGCTGCAGAACCTTGGAGGCCTTCACATCTAAGCATAAAAACAATATATAGGTGCAGTGAAATCCAGATCCTGAATTTAGTGTGAGTTTCGCCAAAGGTGTCGTCAGGACTGAGTAAAGCCTTGCAGGTGGTAGCTTCACTGTATAACATTTCTGCACACGTGTCCGGGTAAAGAGTAAACGTTGTTTGACTACACAGACAAGCTGTAGCTTTACAGCGACAGATTTTAATAACTGTTGATGATTGAAGTGTGAAATCCCAAGACAACTTTAGCTTCTTCAAGAATGAGTTATGGTGTGAAAAATCCTCTAGATTTTTTTTAAGACATTATTCGTCTAGAACTGCATTTTACTTGCAATTTCTGCATCTAGAACACTATCAGTCTTGCTAGCTTTGTATACTAGTGCTGATAAGTGTCTTCAGATATTTTCAGTCTTTGCTGTGCTAATAAATTCGTAGACAATTCTGAGATGAATCTGAGGGAGAAATCCAGAAAGCCAATCTGCCAAAGGCCCTATCCGACTTTGAAGGAGTTCAGTAGAAAGGATTGAATCAGACTTCAGAACATCAGCATGTATTTATGTGCACCCCTTTTATGGTAGGGAAAAACCCTCCAACAATTGTGCCATGCTAGAATAAAGAACTGCATTGGATTTGGCCCCCTGCAGTCACTGCTGTGTTCCAGCAGTCACTCACAGTAGGCACAGGCATGTCCCCACCCTTGGCAACAGTGGAGCTCTGCCCTTGGCACTACTGACTCTGCAGTATTTTGTCTTGTCACTAAGGAGTACTGCAGAAAGCTTAAGAAACTGGAATTCTTAATGAACTTATCCAGCTGTTGGTGTAAGTAGTGTTATATGGGAAAGCAGTGAAATGTAGAGGAGATTTTTGAATGGAGAACAGAGTAATACAGACGGAGAGGGGAGTGTGCATTAAGACTGTAATTGTTTCACTGGAGTATTTGAAACAAAACCCACTAATGAAATATTCAGCTGAAAGAATAAATTTATCTTCATCCATCAAATGTAATTCACAGCCTTTTAAGATTTACTTCTGCTTGTATCATCCCTGTACATGATGGATATCACAAATAAATTTTATTTTTAATTCTATTGCTTATTCAACTCCAAATCGAGAGCCCAGTTCTTCTGTCACCAGTGTATAATTTATCTACCTTTATTATACTGACTTTATTATACTGTCTACCAATTATTATACTGACTGTTTTTAGAGAATTTGACTTGCCCGTAACTTCTCTAATTGGTGCTAATGGACACACTCTGCTCATTTTGACAACTTCCTTGATAATGCTGTTGAGTCACTGGGATCCATCTGTATTCAGGGATGCAAACAACTTTGGTAAAAATAAAACATGGAAATGAATCATCACCAGTAGCTGGCTTTCTATGAAAACTATTCCAAGCTCTGGAAGTGGTTCTGTTATCTTACAAATGGATATAGATGCATTCTGCCAGGTCAGCATTAGCATGGGCCTTTGTTCTTTACCTTATATGTCGTGCATTAAGGTCCCCCCAAGATCTGTTCACATTAATTAAATTAATCATCTGTGTCTGTAAAACCGTTGCTGGATCTGGAAGCAAATAGGCACTGGAAAGTAGGTTACTATCTGAAACTCCTTCAGTGGTGTTTACTACAGTGTTTACAGATCGTGCTCGAAGATGTAAAATCAGATTTACATTTAGATCATTGAGATGGTGTGAGAGTATGAATGTCTCAGCTGATTCTAGGTAGCTTTGATTCTGATTTATGTCTCTTGTAAGAGTGAATCTGCAGGAGGCAGCTGTGTAAAATCTGTGTAAATGAGAGGAGAATTGTAATGACTATTACTGACCAGAGCCCAAATTGATGATACACTGCTTAACCCAAGACGACTTAATATGTTAATATGTTGCTATGATTTTCTTTATCATGCCACTTTTGCTCTTTCTTCTCCCTCCATTTCTGTATTTCTATGGAAATAATTAATTTTAGCTTGTTGATTTTTGGTGCCTGAGAAAATTCCTCCATTGGCAGGGGCATTTAAAGGATGAGCCTGGTACAGATTCTCCAGTGTCTAATAAGATGTTATAATGCTGCAGCTCTTCTCTTAGGGAGGAACTAGAAGGATCTCTCTCTCCTGTCCTACTCCCTCTTTGCATTAAACGTGTGGGAACAAAGCAGTCATTGCATCTCTTGCCGCTATAACAAGTGGGACAGGCATTGACAAATGGCTGAAGAAGTGAGGAAAGTAGAGAGATGTAATGACACTGCATCTAGACCAAGTCTGTTTCCTCCTGGTCATCATAATTCCACAGAGATGCAATCACACCCTAAAAAGAAAATAATTGAAGAAGATGCTGGGAAAATATTACACATACTAACTTGCTCTGTTGAACATGGTTCTTAACAATTCACTGGGTCCATCTGTAATAGTATTTGTGTTCCGTTCAAGAGATCTGTTTCAAAGCAAATCTCCTGCTGCCCCCACTAAAGACACTGCTTGTCAGTCCTGAAGTGCACGAACTCAATGACTGTCAGCAAGGGAAGCAAACAGATGTGCTCCAGGAGCGCACCGAGCGCTTTTCAGACAATAAGTGGGAGTTCAATCCAGGGCGGCAGCCTGGAGTCACTTCATGGTAAAACCCTTGCAACATGTCTGGATGTGGTAGTCAGGTGCACAGCACCAGCTGCTTTGCTCTCCAGATCCACTCACATTATACCGTAAATCTTCCTAAAGCAGACATGGCCAAGGTATTCCAGAGGTAAGGAAACACCAGCCTCCACAAGGCCTCCTTTCTGCAGCTCACGACAAGTGCTGTTTTTCCCCAGTATACCAGGGATCTTCAATCATTCTTTGTGTTCAGACTTTCTGATTGTAACTTCTTTTTATGAATACACCTGACAGACAACCATTTCCTCTAACAGTCCTAATACATTTCTAGAGGAAAATAAAAAGGTTTTCCCCTCTGGATGTCTGTACTCTTTTCCAAAGCCTCTAACTCTGGAGGTTTTTCAGTCTGAGATTCTTCCAGATGCAAGGGCAGCTGGTTCACTACCTCATCCTTTCTCCTTACCTCCTGAGTGGAGGACCTCCTCGTCTTTCCTATAAGGGAGAGGCCTTGCATCCCTAACTGGTAAGGATCAGATACCACAGTGACAAGATGGGGTCAGAGGCTATTTCTAGGGCCAGGCCCTCTGTGAGAAAGAGGTTATTGGCATTTCATTCTGCTGAGGCAATCTGCCATCTCCTCTGTGGAGTGCGCTGTGTCAAGTATCATCTCAAGTTGTAAGAGTCGTTTTGCACCAGTTGGTGCGATATACAGGGCAATGCACTGTGCTAATGCAACATTGTAGGTTATTACTGGCTTGGGCTAATCAGAGGATAGACATTTAACTTCTTGTTTGCTATCTGTTCATTCACTGGCTGCTGTGGATCATATATAAATTTGGGGTCTGCCCATTACTTGCAAGAGATTTGTTCCCTAAATTTTATATAATGCATTTTACTTGAATTTTGGTTGTGGATCAAGTGAAAACAAGTTCTAGTAATTACTTAAATAAATTGTTGTGAATTCCTTTTTATGGGTGTCCTGTTGTCTGCTGTTATCCAAATGAACACATAATCAGACACTAGACAAAGTTTTCTTCTTGGGCTTTAGACTTGAAACTGTAGCTATTCTGGTAGATGAGTTAGCACCTGTGTTGAAATCCATTACTTCCTTTGAGAGAGGTAGACCTCAACAGCTGAAGAGGCTAAAGCTTTGGAACAAGTCATGACAGAAGAATTTAAAAACTGCCAGAAATTATACTTTCACTTTGTTTTCTGACTTTGAAAAAAAGCCCATTTATGTAAACTTCAGTATACTCTTCTACAGTTAGTCTCAGTGTAAAATTTAGTTTAATGTCTTTAGATTCCAGCAGGTTCCATGAAGTTCTTGATCGGTTTTGCAGGGTTTGAACTAGTGGTTGTGATTCAAAGAACTTAAACTTTTGTGGGGAAAAATAAAAACAACCAATGAACAAGTCCACAAAGTGAGCTGTGGCCCCAGTGAAAATATACAGGGTAAAGATTGCTGGTATAGATTGTGAAAGAAAATATCCAGTAGTCAATGCCAGCTGAAAATGATAAAAGAATCTGGCTTCAAGTAATGACTGTCAAAAAAATCAGAAGTCTTTTAAAAATAATATACTTGGGCTCATTATGCTAAGTTTTTGTATTCTTGTTTTTCCTCTGCAACTATGAGTGTTATACTTTTTTTAATGTGAAAGCTGAACTTCTGAGTTAATTCTGAGTAACACTAGGAGTTGTAATAGTAAGAAAAGTTCCAAATAACAGAAAACTTGCAGTAAAAATTGTAATAGTAACATCAAAAAATGTCAGCAGACATGTTCTTAAAATGCAGCTCTTTTGCTTATCAGTGGTGAAGTTTCTGGGCACGTGTTAGAAGCCACATCAAACTTCCCTCCTCCTGAAGACAGTTGATTTTTATCTCTGTTGTGATTTTGCAGCCTCCTTTTTTCACCCCTCCTTGGGATGAGTTATTAATCACAACAACCCTGAGTGTGAACCCAAGGGTACTGCAGAATTTATAGTCAGTGTCTTTTTGTTTGTTTTGGTTTTGTTTGTTTGTTTGCTTGGGGTTTGGGGGGTTTGGTGGGGTTGTTTTGTTTTCCTTTGTTTGGGATTTCAGGTTTGATTCTTTTTAAACTTCTATATGAAGCTTATGCTGTCATTTTCACAAACTGGCCATTGCTGTGTGATAATTTGCAAATATTAGGCAAGGAAAGGATTTAATTTATTCTATCAGTAATATATTACTACTTAAGGTTAGTTATGTTGGGTAAGAGGATGAAACACAGAGTCCTTTCTCTTCCACATAGACAGGATAGTAGAGGCCAAGCAGGATAGTAAAGGCCAAGGCTTTGAACAGTGTAATCAGTATTTTGTGGCTAAGGTACAGGGTCTGGTACTTGTCAGAAAATATGGTGAAGGAAGAGAGGGAAACTAGGATTTGATGGTGATTTGCTTCCACATCCAAAGATTACATTCCAGTCATTAAATATCACAAGAAACATGTTTTCAAAAGTGGTTGGTGGTTTTTGAAAATGTGTTTGTAAGTCTCTGAGTTCTCAAACCAAGGTGTTTCGCTGGGATCCATTTTTTCAGAGGGCTAGAGGCCCATTTTTTCTACAAACAAGGATTCCTTTTGGCTTTTCAGTGTGAATGGTGTGAGCCTGAGGCACCTGCTGTCAGAGGTTGCCTTAGAAAAATGTTGCCCAATAAGAATTAAACTAGATGAGAGCAACAGCAGGAGCAAGTGCTTAGATAATGGAAAACTGAATTATGTAAAATTATCACCGTTTTACAAGCTTTGTCCGAACCCATTTCAGTGAGTTCACTTTTGATCTCGAACCACAGCTGCCTCCAAACGGCAAAGCCTTTGAGCTCTGCCACAGGACACTTCTGCTCTTAAAGGCTTAATTGTGTTTCCAAAATGCTGCTGGTTTTATGCATGAGAACATCCTCCTAGTGGAAACATTTGGGAACTGTGATCATGGACCAGGGCCTGGTCCCAGGGCAGTCTTAGTACCCCAAAATGCAATGGGTTGGCAGGTGATGAAATCAGAACACAATTGGATTTTACAATTTGTATGGAATATCCTGGTGTTTGTGTGTCTTGAGGCACAGCTGTTCAAGGAAAAGGGACATTTTCTTTGGCTAATTCCAACACATCTTGCTCCTTGGGTCCATATTCTCTGCTCAGTTCCTACTTATTACTCTGGAAAAGGTCAATGTGTTTACTGTGCAAGGAAGGAGCTGTCAGGCTTGGTTCCATGTGATACCATGAAAATAAATTTCCATGCAGATTCTGATGTGCTTCAGAGTTGCAGCACAAGACAATATATTACTGCCATCGGATCGTTAAACCCGTGTTTTACCTTTCACTCGCGGACAGTTCGCTCTCTACCTGTGTGTGTGCATGCTCCACCTCGCAGAGACTTTGACACTGTAGGAGTCAGCGGCACAATAATGGAGAATTCATTAAATGGCTAAATGCTCTATGTTACAATAATTCATTTAAAAGTTAATTCCCCTCTTCTGCTTTCAAGTGTCATGAAGTGGCAGTTACTCAAGATTTTTAGCAGGTGAAACAGTAATAGTAAGACAGCTTATTTTTTAAGGCAACGTTCAGTATACATGAGGAATTCAGGTTCTCCTGTTTGGTGCATTTATCTTAATTGGTAGCCTGTTGCAAAGATGTAGAAGAAAACAAGAAGAAAATAACACCTTAGCTCTTGTTTGAATTGTACTTCTCTGATAATTTGCATTTTTGCAGGGTGTGATTAACAGAATATCCCACTCATGTTGGTTTCACTTGAAGCTGTTTAAACTAAGCATCTCTGAATTAGATCATGTTTCAGTAGAGCAAGAGATTTAGGGCTATAACTCCAGGCCTTGATAACCCAGAGAGTAATTCTGTTATGAAGATTGGGTTTGGCAGGGGGAAAGCTAGAAAAATCCTTTCATCCATCTCAATATTCACTTACTACAGAAGTCTTCCAGATCGATACTGACCTCTCAGTTAGATGAACAGTGGTTTGACAGTTTTCCTACTATTGTGCACCACAGCACAAAAGTGCTTTTTTGATTGATGATATTCTAGTAGTAGCGGATATTTGGAAAAATTGTTGTGACCTGTGTCACCAGCTCCACACCTGTACTGAATTTAGCCAGTCTAGGAGAAAGCAAGGCCAAGTTACCTAATATATTTGCTTTTCACTACTGTTTTTAAACTGAGCTTTGGGACATCTAGACATCGCCAGGTGCCCTAATGCTCCCGTGCTTGTTCCTATAACCTAAAATATAACTTTCCTTGTTCCTACCCCAGATTTGCATGCACACAGTCTCTAAAAGCTTATTGAAACGTTGCTTACAAATAAATTGATGTTCTTATGACCAGACTAGCTGAGACAGCAGTCAACACATTTCAATGCACTTGGTGACAGGAGCAGTTTTGGATGGTGCTGTTCTATTTTTCCCAATATTGTTTGTGACAGTAGCTTGTGCCATGGCTTGCCTTCTGGTTGAGCTCATTGTGAGACTGTGGTGTGAACCAGGTTAGGAGACTGATCCAGATAAATAGTATTTTCAGAGTTCTTCCTTTTTGAGCTGGGGCAGAGATGAACAAGAAACTGAGATATTTCAAAACAATCTGTCTGAAAAGGGTATCTGAAAAGAGTGATCATGTATGCTTCACCTCACTAGATTCTCACTTCTCCGTGCTGAGGTGTGCCTCACAGCTGAAGTACTCTGTGTTGCTGTGGCCCAGCCACTAGCTTATTGTTCTGTTCCCTTCCTTTCTTTCAGCAATTCAGCTTTGTCTCCCTGCCCACGGATGTCCTGGAAATAGAAGTTAAAGACAAATTTGCAAAGAGCCGACCGATCATCAAACGTTTTCTGGGAAAACTCTCTATGCCGGTTCAGCGCCTCTTGGAAAGACATGCCATAGGGTAAATTTTGCTGCTTACATTGTTTAACTAGTGTGTTGCTGTTCTGAAGTTCCTGGTGATATATCATTATTGTGATATAATGATGTTGAGGGGAAGTTATTAAACTGAGAGTTGTCTGATAAGCGGTGTTGGTCTTAATTAGAATTTATAGGACTATGGGCCAGACAGAATTCCCTCTATAACCCTGTGGATGGCATTTTGAAGTGAGAGCTGGCATTTAGGAAAGAAGACTTTTTTGTGTACCATGGCTGCAAATTTGGAGAGTGCAATATTTTCAATTTGGATATTCTTTTAATGTTATCAGCAGGCTGTTCTCATGTTTCAGGGAATTACTATGGGCTAAAGTCATGCCAGATCTGTTGCTCCTCTTTTTAACTTCTGGAAAGGGGAAATATTATAAAAATATATATATGTGGCATGTTGTAACTAATGCTTTCTGACCCTACCCTGCTGCCAAGGAACAACCTTGAGCTCACAAGCGCTGCCCTGCTTCCCCATTGCATGAAAGTCCTGGGAAAGTTTATGCTGCCAAAATAACACAAACCAATTTAAGGGAGATGGATAGTAATCAGACAGAGCCAAAAAGTTGGCTCTAAGCCTGTAATGTTCAGACCTTGAAGAGCAAGGGAGAAAAAGAATCATCTTCTGAGGAAAGCACGCGCAATGCAGTTTCCAAGAAGGCATTTCTGAAAACTGGATCTCAATTCAGCAGAACAGCAGGAAGATGAGCTTGTTGGAAGTGTTTTTGAACAGCTGGTTCAGAAACTGACTGTGATATTGACAGCTGAATCTACCAGAAGGGACTAAGATACCTCCCTGTTTCTCAAGTAGAGAAGATAGAGTAGCTTTTTAGAAACCAGATGGATAAGAACAGCTTGGGGAAGGTAGAATCCTGTAACTGGTATCACTGGCTTTCCTCTGTATGAGAAGATTTCTCATCATCTTCTGATTATAACTTCCTATTTTACTTCCTTGTTGTAAACACTGTCTATCTAAGGATATACTTTGCCAAGAGCAGTGCCTCCAACCTGCACTAGGTCTGGCTCAGTTTTAATACCATAGTGGCATTTAAATCTCAGGCAAGCTCAGTGAGAAGTATGCACACAAGTTCAGAGAGGTCATACGCAAATCTTGAGGTCGTCTCATTTATATGAGTTTCTGATGCATGTGAAACTATGCTAGCAAGTATATTTGGCCCAACTGGAAGTGAACTGTGTTTCTTCAAAAGGTGTATAAATATTACTATTTAGTGAACCCGTTACACTCAAGAAATGCTTTGCAAAAATTGATTCAGCCTCATTGTGGGCAGCTGGGAAGTTAATCTCTTCTATAGTTTCATTCTGTTCTGAGGGGTGGATGAAGTGTGGCAAAGGGAGGGACCTGCACAAGGACAGAATGGAGTCATTGATCAACCTTGTCAGGAAGGTGTTCTCCTGATATTTCAGCTTCATAGAGGTAAGAGGGGTGGAAAGAGATGAAGAGCAGTCACTCAGCCAGTTTAGAGAGAGAAGGCGGTATGCGGGGACTGGCCTGCACAGGGTTTTGTAAACAAGAACAGGAAAGCTGAATTTTATGCACATGGTGAAGGGAAGAAAGTACAGAAATGCGAGGTTTTACGGAAAGGTAGATGATCAGATCTGCAGGGAAGCAAAGTCTTGTTACAGTAGCTGAAGGGGGAGTTGTTTGCTTCCCATGTCGATATTTTCATACCCATACTGCAGAAGTTTCATTCCCACCATTCTCTATATATTTATACATATGTGCTTGTGTATCCCAGCAGCCTGTCTTACTCACTCAGCTGTTCCATTGTAATTGAAGACATTGTCCTCTCCTCTGCCATTTGTTCTCGTATGCAAGTCAACATGCCCTCATGGCTGGGATGAATAGCCTTTATGTATTTTATTATGTATTTTTGTAGGACACAGCAGATTTATCTATGCACAGTAGACATAGGGTAGGTTACAGTCTATTGTGACAGTATTTGTTTTCTTTCAGGGACAGGGTTGTAAGCTACACTCTGGGTCGCAGACTTCCTACAGATCATGTCAGTGGCCAGCTGCAGTTCCGATTTGAGATAACTTCTTCCATCCATCCAGGTAATTCTCAGTCTTAACCCATCATTTCTCTAGATTTCTAGAATTTTTTTTTTTTTTTTTTTTTTTTTTTTTTTTTTTTTTGCGTTCTTTCTCTTCAGAAATCTGAATTCATTCCTGGCTGCTCTGGGACTTTAGGTACAGTCATGAGCAAAGGGAAGTGCATAAAGTCCCCCATCACAGAATGCATTGTCACAGTTTCTTCCCTGTTTCCCCTTAGGATAGAGCCACTGGTGTCTGATATTCCCCTGTCCTGGGCTGCTCCAAATACTCCACCACATCACTGGGAGAGAAGAGAGTGGAAAACTAAAGTCTCATCTGCTTCTCTATCACCTGCCCTAGTGAAAGTGCTTTATGGGCTGTTATTTGTAGAGCCATCTGCATTGGAACACTTTATAAGTAAAATGGAGAATGTAATAGTAAAGATGATAAGAAAATTTCTCGATTTGATTATTTTTAATGAAAAAGTAAAAAGTAAAACAAAAAATAATTCCATGTTCCACTTCTTCCCTCCCTTTTGGTTTGGTTTTGGTTCATGTTCTCTTGTAGTTATTGGGAAGGGACTGTCGTGATGGTGTAAGGTTGAACCTTGGTTTTTGTGTCACAGTCTCAATAGCATTTCTCAGAGACTTTTTGCCTCAGGGGTTCGCTGCGCTCTCTGTTGCACTTTGTGAAGCCAACAGCAGCTGCATTAGTGGCTGGAAATCATTGCTTTTCACTTGCTGGAAAACCCTGATTTCTGTCTTTTGATTATTTGGATGGCATGAAAGAGCCCAGGTTGTTTGACATCCGAGAGGAGGTGGTACAGGTGAGGATCACATCAAGGAATATTTTGGGGAAAGTTTTCACCTTTCAGGGGTGGTAAACACAGTTTTTTATGTTCTCTGTTGTGGAGTCTTGCCAGCTTCAGTGTGACAAGAAGAATGTCATTAAAATCTCAGGGAAGACTTCCCTGATTCCCGTAATATTTCCTCTGATGCCAGTTTGGCTCAAAGAGGAGTTCCAAGAAGGTGCTACCTTCAGGTTATGCTGCAAGGAGGCAGGGTGCTGCATACAGGTTACCACCATGAGTAAAGCCATTATTAAATCCACTGTGCAAAGACTTAGCAAAAAACCTCAACACTTCTTGATAGTTGTTCAGTTGCCCACTCATTTCACACTGTAATTTATGCTTTTAATTTTCTCAGATTGCTGTGGATGCTTGTGCCCCCACAGCCAGCCCTCTGGTTCAGTCAATACTTCTTGTTAAAAGAGTACGTAATTTCTTTTCCTGTCTCATACAGATGATGAAGAGGTCTCCATTAGTGCAGATCCTGAGCCAGCTGACCTCCCGGAAAGCCCCGTGAACAACCCCACAGAGGAAAGCCTCGGTGAGCCTCCATGCATCAACACAGTGACCTCAGAAAGTGCAGCTCCAGAACAGCTAAATGGATACAGTGTGAACAGTGTCGATAGCCCAGGGGCTGTCAAACCACCTGGGGAAGTCAACCAGAACAGCTTAAATGAAGAGCTAGCAGGAGATGGGGAGGTTGATGCGGTGCCAGTTCCTGAGCCCTTGGAATCCATCCCAGGAGAAGTGCTGCCTTCTTTGAGCGCTACGGACCTCATGGAGCAGTCGAATCTGATGGCTTGCATGTCTCCTCCTGAGACCGAAGTTAGGGAAAATAACAAAGTCAATTCTGGTATTCAGGGAGATGGTGGAGTCTTGACCAGCATAGAAACAGTAGATAATGATGAGGTGAGTGCAGATGTGCGTGCTGGCAAAGACCTAGAGAAGAGTCAGGAAGAAGAAGAAGAAGGGGCTTCAGCCCAGGAGGAGGAAGACAACAAGCTACAACTGAGGACCACAGCAAAGAGGAAAAACAGGCCGTGCTCCCTGCCTGTGTCTGAACTTGAGACAGTCATAGCTTCAGCTTGCGGTGAGCCAGAGACCCCTCGCACACACTACATACGGATTCACAACCTGCTCCACAGCCTGCCCTCAGCACAGATGAGCAGCGATGGGGAGGAAGAGCAAGATTGTGGCAATGGCAGGGAGAACGATGAGGAGTCTACTGTCAAGGAGGTGCTGGATAAGGAGGTGGTCAGTGAGAGTGAGACCGTGGCAGCAGAGCCTCCTCTGGAAAACGAGGCTGAAGAGAACTTCAGCCAGAGCACGGTGCTGCCTGGGACCTTGGATGAGCAACTCTCTGACTTGAATGATGGGCTGTTGGATGGGGAACCCCCCAGGACAGGAAGTGAGAGCGAGTCGAGCTCCAGGCCCAATGGTGACAACGAATGTGAGGCGTGCGACACCTCTTGCTACAGCCCCTCTTGCTACAGCACCTCCTGCTACAGCACCTCCTGCTACAGCACTTCGTGCTACAGCACCTCCTGCTACGACAGTAACAATCGCTTCTCCAGCCATACGCGCTTCTCCTCTGTCGACAGCGCAAAGATTTCTGAGAGCACGGTCTTTTCCTCACAGGATGATGATGAGGAGGAGAACAGTGCTTTTGAGTCAGTGCCAGATTCAGTGCAGAGCCCTGAGCTGGACAGGGAGCAAGTGGATGGCTCCTCCCAGTGGCCAGATGAACTAGTAGCTCATGGTGGGAATCCACAGAGAGCCACAGAGGGTCTAGACACCCCAGTAGCAGGTCCAAGCAGCAGAAGAGAAGGTTAGATCCTGAGAATTGATGCGCTGGGCAACCCTGATTATCTAGATGTCACAGAAGGCATCAGATAATTGAGGTTTCAGATAGCTCACGGTTTATTTCTTACAAACTCTGGGGCTGTGAGCTGGGCCAGATATCAGGGAGATCAGGGAGGGTTGGATAATTGAGCCTGTCCTTAAAAATCCCAGCAAAACCAACTAAATCAGGTAGGGATCCGTATATATGGATTACTGTAGAAATACATGCATCATTGTAAAATCAAGATTAGCTACTGTAGTTATGTGGCAGATCAACATTATCACATTCACCGACTCATTCCTTTTTTCCTGGGATTTTTCCATATCACATATCTGACATGCCACCATGTCTCTGATAGTCAGTGAGAGGACCAGCTTGTGCTTGTCAAAGGGCAGATATGCCTATTTACACCAGATAAAGGTCTGGGCCAGTTTCTGTAAATGTTTGTTAGCCATACATAATCGTAAGCTCTTACAAACACAGTTTTCAAGCTCCGTTTGTTCCAATTCCCCAAGCGTCAAACAAATGTGCCTCAGGTGTCACAGATCATAGGGCAACTCAGCAGAGATTTATATTTTTTCTTAGATACTTTGGAAATTTAACTATATTAAGTAAAATTCTCATCTCCCTATCCTTCCCTAGAGAAAGAATATGATTTTTTTTTGTCTTTGTAATTTAGGTACTATTTTTTCCAATTCCTTCACAGTTAAGTCCCTCCCTTTGGTAACTCCTTTCTTGTTGTATGCAGTTACATGAAGAAGGGGAGATGATCTCTCCTCTCTTCTTCAGCTGGTGTATCGATTTTCTCCAGCTGAAGAATTAAAGGACTCAGCTGCAGCTCAGGAGTATGCAGCAAGGTCAGGAGGTAGTCTTTGCATTCCCTAATTCTGAGTCGTCTGCCTCCCTCTATAAGTGACACCAAAATGGCAGCAAAAGGATAACCTATTTGGGTATCACTGCGGAACTCCAATTAAAGCATTCATCCATGTTTTCCTTCTCCATTCCCAATTTATTTACTCACACCTTCCTTTGCCACAGACCCCACCCCTGCAGAAAAACAGGTGTAAGAGTGTCCTTACACACCAGCCTGTGTAAATATTTTGTAGACAGCTGGGACTTGGGAATTATTGAGTCTGTAGAGCAGAATCCAGCACAAATAATTAAATTTTCAGAAGTACACAGGCATAGAAACCCAGCTTCCTTCCTTGCAGGAGAGAGCCTTTGCTTGTGAACAGCATTTATGTGCAAGTATACCTAAGGGGGCACGAGCACTTGTATGTGTGAGACCATACTTACAGATTTGGTGGTTGTTTCGGGCTGTGTGAGCTTTTGATAGAGAATGTGGTGGGAGAGGGTGTCTTCTGCATATGGATTCAGTGCAGCACCAAGACTTGAGCCTCCATAAAGGGCACTGCAGTGTCCGTGGTGGCTTTGCCTTGTTTAGCTGAGCGTGTGTCTGAAGGGCAGCCCAGCTCTTGGCACTCCCTTGGTGTCACCGGGGGTGCCTCAGTCAATGTGCACGTTGCTTCATGGCTTGGCAGCTGTTACAAATACAGTAGATGTGGTCACCTCCACCCACTCCAGGTGACTGACACTACCATGCTTCCGCTGGCTTGGCGTAACTGTCTTGACTAGGGGAGAGTCAATTGTGGTGAGGTAAGTAAAGAAACATAGATGGGTGATCTGGTAGTCCGTGCTACAACACCTGTAGTAACAGCACAGTTTTTAAGGCTGTGAGAGATGGACTTTTAGCACTGAGTCATAAACTTATGTAACTCTGCTGTCTGTTCAAAACATGCAGCAGATACATCTGTGAGATACGCCTATACACAAGTGGTTTAATGAAGACATTTAACAGGCCATACGGTATCATCAGAGCACCTAGAAGAGGGAGTATTTTTGTCTAAGTGATTTTTCTCATTTCCGGGTGGTGTGAGGTTTTTTTACAGTTTTATACAAAATTGGCTTCTGCCTTCTAGTTGTTGGTTGTTTTAAGAAAAAAAATTAAATTATTTTTGGGAATTTTTTTTTTAATGGTCTGATTGCTATATGTTTGGGGTTTCTTACAAAATGTTCATTCTTAGGCCATTAAGATTCTAACATTAAAGAGAGCTAAACCAGTTAGTACACAGTGAGTTTGGCTTAGCATTCCCAACATCACCAGAACCATTCAGCTTACTGTATCTTTTTCCCTAAGCTACCTCTTTCTGATGCATGTAAATATTATGTTTATGCAATTTGGAGTGTATTTGTATTAACAAGCCTTCCTGGAACTGGAGGTTATAGTCAAAAACTGTTACGACACAATATGAAAATATGTCCATTAGTAGGATAAATAGTCCTGGTTCCTAAGATTTTAAAGACAAGCCAAGGAGTCTTTGTTCTGGAACCTGTGAAGTTTTAGCGTGTTAAGTCTAAGATAAGGAATGCTTTTTCATCCCTACTAGAACTTCTTAGGTTCTTAAAGGATTCTATAAACATTGACTTGATCTTAAGTTACTTGTTCCTCTCAACAGAATGTGAGTTTGGACATTTACTTAGGTTTCATTTATTTCATATTTAGATATGGCAGGGCAGTTGGAACTAGATGATCTTTAAGGTCTGTTCCAACCCAAGCCATTCTGTGATTCTATGTATGGACATATATACAATGTTAGTGTTTAAAAACTTCCTCTGCGCTGTATTCTGTGTGACTCTCTTTCTTCTTCTTCTTCTTCTTCTTCTTCTTCTTCTTCTTCTTCATCTTTCCCTCTTCTCTATCTCAGGTCTTCCTTCCTTATCTCAGATCCTGACTATATCTCACTATCTTTTGTCCTTCTCTTCTACCACCTGTCTCCTATCTGTTTCTGATCCTTCTCTCATTCTCCCTCCTTCAACCCAAGATGGACTCTTTGAATTTTGAAAAATACCCATAGAAGGGGATGATTTTCTGCTTTGCAGGGACTGCAAAATCCTGCCATTACAGTCCACATAGGCAGCCACTTATTTTTTTGAAAAACAGAGAAAGATCCAAGGCAGCTTTTAGCCTTGTATTCCACTGATGGAATGAATTAAAAGTTGGAAACAGGATTTTGCATGTTCCTGCCAGTTGCTGCAGAAGCTTGAGTTTGGTTGTACATGAACAGTATTTCTCAGAGATCAAGCCTGATTCTTCTATCACTTACACTTGTGTGTCTGTGAGTCCAGAATCTGGCCCATAATAGTTTAGCATTGCCTCAAGAGATTTGACTGCATTATTTTAATACTTCTTTGCCGTATGAGTTGCTATTAAAATAGTGCCTGAAAATAGGAATACCCGGAGATGCTAGTACATCAGGTTAACCTATTTTTAAAATAATCACTTGTTTTACAGTAGCACATTTTTTGAACCACGTTGTGAAAACAGTGAATGACTGTCAATGTCTTGAATATCTTGTCCATAGGTGATTGTCCTTTACTCCATAATTCTCAGCCAGTCAGCCAGCTTCCTTCTCTGAGGCCTGACCATCATCACTACCCAACTATCGATGAGCCTCTTCCACCAAGTAAGCTTTAGTTTTTTATTTTATTGCATTTTTTCAGCTTTTCCTGTTAACTCAAACAGTCTAGAGGTCAGTATGTCTTTCTAAAGAACCCCATCTGTTCTGTATATACATTCTCCAGAACCCAAGCAATATGCCTTTTTGTTTCCCTTATTTGATCTTGACTTCAAGTGTTGTCATGTTATTTTGGACAAGCTCCATAACCTCCCTCTCTGCCATGGTCCGTCTTCTTCCCTGAAATGAAAATATTATTCCCTGTTTCCAGTCAATGTGTTCAGACTTGAATGATTGGGATCTGTCAGTTGTTCTGGAAGCCTTACTATAAGGCTTTTTGGGTGGTGTATCAGCAAAGTACTCTGATTTTTCTGTAACGTTTGTCTCCAGGTTTTCTGTAACCAACTGCAAAGATGGTTTGGGATGGCAGTCCCTGTGGTCTGTCAGGTCTGCATGCAGGTCCAGCAGCAGCCCTTTCACAGTGAAGATGCTCCTGGAACAGACAGGTCCAAATCT
The DNA here is from genome assembly GCA_013399875.1 of Gymnorhina tibicen. Lineage (NCBI taxonomy): Eukaryota > Metazoa > Chordata > Aves > Passeriformes > Artamidae > Gymnorhina > Gymnorhina tibicen. The sequence goes on from VXAZ01007501.1 coordinate 199,078, forward strand.
GGCCCAAACCAGCAGAAGTTGGGGAAAGGCAGCTCATGTACAGTGGTCTTGTTATACTGTCTTCGGATTTGATAATCAGTGAATTTTGTGTTCGTTGTGGACTGTAGTGGAGTCTACACTTGCACTGAATAAAAATGAGAGGGTTTTAAATAGCATCATCGATTTTCAGCCTGCAAATACGGGATTTTTACCACCGAAGCCACTGCTGGAGTTGTTTTTACTTGTCTCTGTAGCCTTTTCCTCATGTTTTCCCGGAGGATTACCCTGCTTTTTGCACTGGCGTTCGGTGCCCAGCAGAGCGCACTCTGTGCCCTGCAACCTGCGGCTGATCACCTTCCAACTGAGCACAGGATTTCACAGCCTGAAATGTGCAGTGCCTCACAAAAACAACCAGGCATATAAACAAAGCACTCTATTTTCTTCAAAGCCCAAGACGGGAACACACTTATTTGGCCTATGGTGCCCTTGACAAATAATTCATCATTTGCCAACCATGCTGTCAGTATTCCCTGAGCCGAAAATAGCCCTGATGCTGGCGTCAGCTGCACAGTAGCTTGAATGATTCAAATGCCTTTAGCCCAGTAAAGTCTTATTAGAGTCCCACTGCGGCTTGCCAGTGAATGATGAAATGGGAACGGTTACCTCTGTAACAGGGAAATATTTCTCTTCCTCCCACTCTTACCACAACACTTTGTGGATCGGGCACATTCCTTGTTAGATGACTTAATGATAGCACACTGACACCAGCTTGGGTAAACAGAATCTATTCTATATTCTTCCATCACCAATTGAATACATTTTTCCTCTTTCTTATAGTTATCCTCAAAAGGCAAGTATTTCTACCGTTGGTTTTCACAAGTACTTTCACAACAGGGTGTAAGGACATTAAATGCAATATGTGATGATAACGTACAGAAGTGATACCTCTTTGTAGGATTTTGTTTCAGCGTTAGCATATAACACCATTTTTACAATAAAGGCTGACACTGTGGGTTTCAATATATTGATCTTAACAGGAATAGACTGTACTAAGTTAATTTTGGGTGGGGAAAAAAGTCGAGTTGAATAATATCACTTAGGAAACTGGTTTCCGAAAACTCTTCATGGAATTTTACTGTAATTTCAAAATGAAAACCATAGAAATCTAGAAATCTAGAAATTAATCTAGAAATTTTTCTTCTCTTTAAACTCAGTATCCTTATCTCAGTGCCTTTAATAACTCTTAACCCTAGATAAATAGCTCTTCAATGATGTGAAAGGAAGAAACTTTATATTTTAAGCCCAAGTTATATGATCAAAGCTGGCTTACTTCTCACATGCAGTGTTAGCTTCTATCTATAAGTAGAGGTGAAGGTAATCTACCAGTGCTGCCAGTTCAGCATTGACTGATTTTGTTTAGGTCATGGAGAATCTTCTGGACAGTCTTCTTTCTCTTTTGCATAGTTTTCTGAATAGCTTGATTTCATCAGTATCCCACAACAGCTGGTCTCAGGGAGGAAATTTAATTTCAGACAGTTTTATTTGGGAAAATAAAGTAGAACAGATTCATTATTTAGGTAGGAGTTTCATAATGACCAGTCTGAATGCTAAGTCCAGTACGAGATAACAGAAGATTTGCAGTTTTTGCACGACCTCATGATGGCATTACCACTCACCCCTTATTATGCCTGTGTTTGGAAACCCTACAGAACTGAAGCCAAGAAAAATACATGTGCCCAGTTCGGAGCTGCTCTTTGCCGAAGGTGTGGCTGAGCTTGGAAAGGAAAAGACAGTGTATTTTCTTTGCCCTGATTGTCCTGCCAGAAAAAGTTGAATCTTCTTACATAAGATCAGAGCAGTTTCAGAGGCTGCTGTGAAATATGACTTGGCTGATGGAGGGGGATCACTGGAGAACAGAACCAGTACTGTCACATCCCTAGCCCATGCTCTAGCATGCTCTTACTGTGGAGGTTAGATAGAGGTTAGTCTTTGTTGTAGTCACAGTCTTATTTTACCTGGAAAATATAACAAAAGACCCTGAGGAAATTTCGCTGCTTCCTAGGTCACCTTTGCCCCTGAAGTATCATGAAGGGATTTGAGCACAGCTTGGAAGCAGAGTTCTGCCTGTCTGTTCACCTGTCAGTCTGTTTGTCTCACTGTGCAGGTATCCATCCATCTGTCCATAAATCTGGTATTATATGCAGGCAGCTTCAGTGACTTGTGTGACTTACAGGTTGTCTTACGGGAAGGTAGAAAGTACACCTACTACCTGCGTACAGCAAAAGTTGTACCTGCCACCCTCTGACAGCCTTCCCAGGTGACCAAAAGAAGAGTTACTCAGCTGACTAGAAATGCTATTACAAGGAGCATGAGACACACAGTTCCTAATATTTTAGTATGCCAGTGTCAGCCCATAGTGTCAGGTGTACGTACCCACAAAGCAGTGAGTAAAGCAACAGTCACTGACAGGTGTAGTTCACGTCTGTGCATACTGCTGCTGTATGTCTGACACATCCGACAGAGACAGCCTTCCTGAAGTCGTAATCCAGTCTGACCTGATGTTTTCACTGTGATCTCCAAGTTCTGGACAAGCTTCCTTACTCCTAGGTTTCCAAATATCTTGCTTAGAAGCTTAGGAATCTAAGATGTATTTAATTAGACACTGCAAAATAGCCTGTAGAGCTGGTAGCGCACAGGGCTGGATTATAAAACCTTGTTTGGCTGTGTAACTGGATATATTTATTCTTGCTAAGTGTCCATCAGCAGGCTTTAGACCAATATGAACAATGGGTGTCTTATATAGGCTGTCTAGAGTGTGATTCTACAGCGCTGCTTACATGCTTCTAATTCTCCGTCGACCTGTATCATTCTTAACTTGTTACGAGGTACAACACTAGTGTGAAGTGAGGGCTAGGATTCGTCCTTTGCCAGAAAACAGCAAGGAAAATGAAGATCTTCATGATGTTGAGCTGTATCGTCTTACCTTTGATCTGGCCAAGGTTATTCCCTTGAAGATATTGCAGATAATGCATAGCTCCAGAAGGGCCATTCCCCACCCACAGTGGTACACCTGCCACCAGTGCCAGCGTGCTCAGCAAGGCTCTGGCCTTCGACCTGCCTTATGTGTCAGTCTGATTTACCTCAATGTGCATACGTTGTACTTGATGTGCTTTTTTTCACTGTCTTATGTTTTAGACATGGTTTTCACAAAGCTGCGATCTTGTTTTTGAAACACCTACCACATCCTTGGGAAACTTTACCTGGTGGACGAAGAGACAGTCCTCTCCTTAAATTATGTAGTGATGTTCACAGTGAGAGATGCTGCATGTGTACCCATGGTGTGACTGTAGGGTTTGTGTCTTTAAGGATTGTGGTACTTGCACTCAGCTTTGAAAGAAGTAATGTGTGTGCTTACAGCTCTTCTTGTCTTGGAGTCTTACAGAAAATTTCTCCAAGGACTCCCAGCGCCCATCTTTTAAGGTTTCTGGGATTCAGCTGTCAGGGGCAGCTAGCAATGGACTTCAGACAGCCTACACTTGTCTGGGATCAAATATGGGAGGTGGGTTTAGTCAGGGCCAGCATTCAGGGGATGGGAACTGGTCGCGAAGGACAGGTTTCCAGATACAGTAGGAAGAGGTGCAACTTCGGTCCTACTCTTAGAGAATAGGAAATGAAGTACATAAAGTATGAAATTCAGCTGATCCTGAATTTGATTATAGAAAACCATAGGAGGAGTGAACTCGTCAGGGAAGATGGTATCATAGTAAGAATATGGGAATATGAGGAAGTGTTTGCCCTCAAAGGTAATCACCATATGTGCATTTGTGTGTGAATGCGAGTGAGGTTTGCATCTAGACTCGTGTAGAAAGTATGTGCATGTATTTACATAGATATGTCATCAGCTGATGGGTCATGTAGGAATATGAAACTAGCAAGCCTAATTTATTCCACTTCTCCATGCATTCCAACCAGTTTGATATGTGGCTTTGCTAGCTAACTCACTTCTGAATTTCTTCTGTTCCAAATGCTTTTTTTGTCAACATTACCATTTTCCACAAGCCATCATATACCAAATAATTTTTAGTTTTCAATCATGGGACAACATAAACAGTAGCAGGAAGCAATAATAATGGAAGGCTCAATGTTATTCTGCAAATTCTCAATCTAGTTTGCATTCATGAGAGCAATACTCTGTTTAGAGAGATTTCTAAGGTATGTCCAAAGAGTCTGTGATCAGTTTTCAGTGAAGCCTTTAATTGCTGTATGGTGTCCTTTGAAGCCGCTTTGCAAAAAGGAGAGAAATGAAACATTTGTTCTGAAACATAACAAAAAAAGAAAACATGGGATTTGCCATATTAGCTCAGGTGTAATCTTCTTGTAAGGGTCGGTTCTTTGTGGCTACTCCGACCTGCAGTGAATCCAGCCAAGCAGTATCACTAATTGAAAAATCTCCTCATCCTTTTAAAAATGTAGCCCCTCTATGTCACTAGTTTTTCATGGGCTGTGGTAGTGAATTCCATGGCCTACCTGTATGCTGTGTATGAAATGTTTCTGTATATGCATATACTGCATATATGTATATATAGACAAGCAAATAGTATATATATATACGCACTTGAATGTGTACTTTGAATATATACACATAATATATATTGCATGTAGGCTATATATATATATATATATATATATATAGTATCTCCTGTGTGTATATACCCTGTCTGTGTATGTATGTGTGTCTGTATATATCTCCCTCACGCAGGTTTTCTGGAAGGCATCACACTGACAGCATCACCCCTTCCTTTTTTTCCAACCCTAGATTGGGAAGCTCGGATAGACAGCCACGGGAGAGTGTTCTACGTGGATCACGTCAACCGCACCACCACGTGGCAGCGCCCCACGGCCGCAGCAACGCCGGACGGGATCCACAGGTCCGGCTCCATCCAGCAAATGGAGCAGCTGAACCGCCGGTGAGCATTTGCACCTGAATTCCCTTGACATCTGTGCTCTCCTTTTTCCACGCTGCTCCAGTAGCTCCCTTCCTTCTCCAGTGCACCACGTTGACTCCCACCTTGTCCAAGTTCTTGTCCCTCCTGCAGCTCTCTTCCAGCCTGCTGATGTGCCTGCTGTGGGTGTGTGCTGCTCAAACCCGCCCACAAGAGAAGTGCTGTTGGGTGAATGATGGTGCAAAAAAGAATGATGGGTTTCTAACAGCAAAAGGAGGCTTTTGGAAAACTCTTCTGAAATAACTACCAGAAGGGAAGGGAGTGTTCTTCCAAAACATGGAGTCATGTTTGCTACTTAACTGTAGGAGTGGTACTGGTGGGTTGGCACCTAGTGCTGTGCTGCAGAGTTTTTGGACCTGACTGCTACTGGAATTGTTGCGATACCCGTGTGGCGTTTCTACCCAAGCTAATTAGGCCTGTTGAAAGGTCTGTCTCCTTTTCCAGGGCAGAGCCCTGCTCTAATAGGACTGTGCACATTGCTAGAGGTAGACAGGTCTGCTTAGTGTTGCGTTGGGCCCTGTAAATCTGTCAGTTCATTCTGGGCTGGCTGAGATACCTCTTAACGTCGCTTGTATTATCGCTTTGTTTGACTAGTCCACACGTAGATTTGTTTATCATTTTCTTCTCGTGCTTGCTTTTTAGACTGAATTTCAGAGGAAAGAAAAAAAAATAAACAATTGGTCAAAAATCTTCCTTTTTTTGCTTAAAAAGAGGGTTTGGGGTTTTTTTTTAATTCCCTGCTTACAATAATGATGCCATTTCTAGAAAAGGATAAGCAAGACTGAAATTATATTTTAATTATAGAATGTAAAATGCCACAGAAGTTTTTTGGCCTATTTTCCTGTGCTAAGAGAAAGATCTGCAACTGAGAGAAGGATGCAGAGTTTTAAAATGCTCTTTTCAGAGTACTTTGATTAGTTGGGGAGCTGCTGTGCCCTGAATGAGGCAGTCTGGGAGAACTGGGCCAACTTAAACTGACACCATCAACACACTCTCAAAGAATAATCCTTTTTTTACCAAAATTCATTATTTTGAGTAGTATTTCATAACATGTGTTGTGTCTTGCAAAAGTGAGAGAAACCTGCTCAGTATTTGTTTTCATTATAGCTTTGCTCATGAAGTCTCAAGCTGCCATGTTAATATAAACAAACAAACAAACAAAACCCTAAAGAAAGTGAATGTTTAATGTAGATTCTTTGAAGGGATTTACATGACTTCTCTGCCATTTAGCATTGGTCTTTAAGAGGGATTTTAGCCACGTCAAAGCTCAGACTATTTGGCTGCCACTTAAGCAAGTTATCTGCCACAGAAACCAGAAAGCTGTTGTGGACATACATCAGAATTTTTTTTTTCCATTTTTGTTGGAGGTTGAACTCATGTAAATGCAACACAGCCATGAAAGGAATAAGTGCTTATAAGAGCGAGTTACCATTCTGTTAGTTAATGCAGGTTAATCCTTAAACCAACTATCGCAGCAGAAACTGAAAGGTAGGCATTGTCTTTCTGACCTCCTTCCCTCATATTATTCAATGTTTTCGTATAGGCTGCCTGTCTGTCTTGGTTATGACTTGGTTATCACTGGTTTGGGTTGGGAATTGAGAGTTAATAAGATTGATATTCTTCGAGTTTCTCAGTTTTTAGTATTCATGTATCCAATTACAAAGGGAGAAGTATGGAGGGTTTTCAGCAGTGGCAGATCTCTACTTGTGCAAGTTCCATTGGAGACTTGGCAGTTTATTGAACGTGAAATGTCATGGCTTCTTGGGACTAAGGAAAAAAGCTGGTGATTCTCTACTCTCTTCCAAGGAGCTCTGTTGATTTGAGAAGTTGAACTCAAAGGTCTCCTATTGTTACCAAGTTTGGAACATTTCCGAAGATTCTAATTAAAGGGATTCACACTGAGTCTCCTGAGCATTTGCCCAGTGGCAAGTAATTTCTGTAGTTTTAACCTGGCTATTACATTTTTTAAAATTATTGTAGTCCTAAATCTAATTTCAGATATTTCATGTCTCCACATTTCAGGAATGTCAGGAAAGCTACTTTTCATTAGTTATTATCAACACTGTGGAGGATTGGACTTTGTTTTAAGCACTCATTTTAGAAATACTCTTTTGTTGTGTTTCAAACTTAATGATTTGAAATGTTTTTCAGCAAACACAACTGAGAATCATTTTAGATGAGGCAACAGCAAACACAGACCTTGCTGATAGAATTAGCAGCAGCCTGAACTTTTGCTCTAACCTCAAACAAAATTTGGACTCAACATCACTCCGCAGTTTGAAAAAACTTGGTGACTTTTCTTTTTAAACAAATTTACTTTTTTTTTTTGGCTTCCTGGTTTAATTTGTGGAAGGGAATGGAAAGACCAAAATATTACAAGGAAACTTGGTATTTCCAGCCCAGCCGAAACCACAAAGCTTTGGAAATTCAGCTTGAAAAAAACCCCGCAGCTGTGATTAAACCTAACCCTGCTTTCCTTCTGTGCTCCAAGCTTCTCTTTAGCTGTACGAGCCACCTGAGGATACAGGGAATGCTAAACTGGAATCCAGGTGTTGGGCAAACACCAAAGAGACGTCCATGCTTTAATTTTAAAGGCGCTTGCTCATTTTCTGCAGCACTACCTGACTTGCTTACTTGTTGGCCAAGTAGATAACAGCCCTTGTTGTTCAAGCTCTGCTGAAAGGATACTTTGCAGCACATGTATGTCTAAATTTGTCTATGCACTAGTTTGAAAGATAATAGCATAAGAAATTATAACCATCATAGTTAGGACAGCCACAGCGTGGTATGTCTTAACCTCTGTTTCTTTGACAAATCACTTTGAAAAGAGACTGAAATTTCCAAAGGCATTCCCATAACTTTTGCACTTTAAATGTTTTCTCCAATTACTTTGGCATTTTTTGGTATTTATATAAGGTGATTTTATAGTATTGAGACGCAAAAGAAATGCATAGCCTTTTGTTGGCATACAGCTGGTGTTGCTCTTTGAGGTTTGCCAGTGGGGATTTTCTACCATCTAATTAAATTGAAGGTATAGGGTTTTTCTATATGTGTGCTTATATCCCTTGATTATATGAACTTGGGGGGTTTTGTGGTTGGGGCGGTTTTTTTTCCTTTCTGTTGCATGCGGGTGTTGTAAAACTCCTCCGGTACTGGAATGGAAAGTTCATTCAGTTGCCTGCAGTCAAGTGAATAAAGCTGTAAAATGTAGGTCTAAAACAGAAGGTTTAAAACAGCAGTAAATTCATGCTGTTGCAAAACCTGCTATCAGAATTTCCTTGTAAAGATGGATGTTTTCTTACTATCAAAATATACATTAAATGTAGCTTCAAATGACTTTGAGTACTGGAGGGGACACATAACATTGTGAAAGTTTAGTATAAATCTATTAAAACTTTAATTATTTTTCTTAATTATCTCCAGCCATTTTGCCTAAGATTGGGTTGCAGTGAGCTACTGGAGATGATGTCTTTTGAGACATCAAAAAGCCAAACCCTAACTCTTGTCTTTAGTGATCCTCTGTCACTTTGAGGAACTAACTCATTACTAACTTCTAATTTAGAATAAAGAATGCATTAACAAATAGAGAGAAAGTAAGTAAAATTTGTAAGTCAGAGCTTGAACTGAGGAAAGAAAAGAGTGTAAGTCAGAAAAATGAAAGACAAACAATGCTGGATGAGATTAAAAGCAGGCAATAAAGCCATCCTGTTTCAAATACACGTGGAAATGCTATGAAGAAATAAAGATTAGAAATACTGGTATGGAATAAAAACTAATTAAAAGAATTAAGTCTGTTTTCTAGCTTTGCTTTTGTTTCTCTTTCTGGTTCTTTCTTTCTCCTTATGCTTTCTTTTTCTTTTCTTACTTTCTCTCTCTGTATAAAATTCATTTATAATACATATAAGACATATTCATTGTTTACCAGTAGAACTAAAGAAAACATGTTCACCAATTCGTCTGTAAGTGAACAAGTTAAGGAGAATTTGATTTCTGTAGTGTGAATGCAAAACACTCCAGACTATTTGTTCCTTGTCTGTGCTCTTGCTGTGTTGTACACTGAAGATAGAACTATCAGAATCATTCAGAAACAGTGCTGATTGTTAAGGCAGAAAGCAACAGAAAGCTCCTCTGTTAACTAAAGCTTGTTGTTCCTTCCTGTGAATGTATCTAGGTACCAAAACATCCAGCGAACCATCGCAACAGAGAGGACTGAAGATGATGCTGTGGTAAACAACAGGGTGGAGAGAGTTCCCACTGGAGGAGGAAGTGACTCTGAGGCAGAGCCTTCCCAGCCAAGCCCAGGTATGGGGAAACAAAGCTTCTGAGTGGCATGTTCAGTGCCATTCAGTTCTGGGGAAATCTGCATTTCCAGGGGAGACTGGAATTTTATTATACCAGGTTGCAAACGTTAATTTTAAAAAAAACCCCTATAATTAGACCTGAAGATACAGTTTTTAGATGTGAAGCTACAGGTACTGGATACAACAATATCAATTCTTTTTTAACAACTACTAAGACAGACAAGGCATTTTTACCTTCGTAAAGGGCCATTCGAAATTAGAATGGGAAAGGCATTTTGCAACTACTAGGTGAATACTATTCACCTAAGTAGTTGCAAAAATGGTGCTGTGTTATCTTCGTTGCTGTGTGGGTTTTAGCTTGGGGCATTTACAGTTTATTCTCTCTAGGCCTAGCTTCTGCACTGCCACATTTGCCCGTGTGATTGCACCTGCAGTGGCTCTGGCATCATGTATGAAATACTTGTGTTTTTTAAAGCTGCGGTTTTGTGATAGCTGTGAGCTGACCTAAGCGTGGGCTGTGACCAAAGAAGGCACAGCTGTCTTTTTACTCACCACTAATTTATGTGACAGGACCCATACCAGAGTGGAGAACTGACCTGCCTGAAAAATAGCCTGGCTTCTTGTCCTTGTGATTTACAGCCAGATTGGATCTTTCATCTGGCTTGTTAGATGAGGAGACAAGAATGAGTGTCACTACAAAGCAGAAGAGGAAAATGTGTACCCAAGGCAGGATGGGATGGCAGGGGTCTCTCCTACTCTTCTTGGTGGTAGTCACACTCTTATTTTCTCAAAACATTTGGGAAACCATAGTCCTAAGTGTTTGTTTCAGGTAGGAAGTATCAGCAGTCAGCTAGTGCCCACTATGCAACTTGAGGCCATGCAAAAACAACTCCCTGCTTTGTTAGCACCAGCAAAATGATTAACCAATTCTCTTATTTTGGATCACTCTTACCTCCGCCTAACTTTGTGTTCTGTATTGTCTGCCATGAGTAAATCCCAACTTCTTGCTATCCTTTTGCCATCCCTCTGTAAGTAGCATTGGTAATGGGAAAGAACAAACAGTATCTGCTTGAATTTTCTTAGTTTTCCATGTTGAATAGGAAAAGTTACACAGAGAAATAATAAACTTTTTTTAACAAGTTTAGAAAAATATGTAATTTTGTTTGTTTTCCTGATCCATTAGGTGTTTTTAGCTTGAAGATCAATTTTGGGCAAGGATGTTTAGCATTTGATGCTCAAAGTTTCCTAGCCATCTTTTGTATTGCAATTAAAGGGAGACTTTCACCTACAGTGGATCTTATCAGGAGATCCCAGTTCTCTAGGTTAGAGAAGTGGAAATGAGGTACACATTGTATTATTAGTATTTATAAGTAATGTAGCCATTACTTGTAATATGTATAATCATTTAGTATCTTAGACAACATAATAAAATAGTAATTTAATACAAGTTGCCACTACTAAGTATTTAGTTCAGTTTATTATTTAACATGCACCCTTTTGTTTTAAACCCAAAGAGCTAATGAGTGTGATAAATGTTACCATAAGTTATTAGGAAATGGTTTTTGCTATAGATAATTGCTTTTCTTTTAGAAGAAAACATCAATATTGTATAAAATGCCAAGAATTAGAAGGTCAATGATGGTGTAAGCACATTAGGGAAAGAAAAAGCTGCAGTATTATACATTTGTTATTTGTCTTTTAATTTAAATGAAAAATGTCAGAAGGAACACAGTTTAGGCACATTAATCCAGGTTCTAAGCTAGTATAAATCAATGTAACTCCAGCAATTGATCCAGTCTGCATTTTTAAATGGATAAAATAATATGATGTGTGCAGCAGGAAGAAAAAAGAAGTTATAATTGATAAGAAAAAAACGGGAAACTGTATTTTTTCTGTTGATGACGTTTGCATCCAATTTTCATAGACTGCAAATAAAATTTGGCTTTATTTGAAAATGCCAGAACACTCAAGCCATAATTCCATGGTAGGAAGAATTTTCTGGTAGCTATAGAACATCAGGAGTTTCTGCCTCTACAGAGTTACATTCTCAGTGCTCAGTTCTGCTCCTGTGCTTCATGAATTGATACAGATTAAAAATAATCCAATTGTGTCTGGTTTTGTTTTCTTTACCATACAAGTCCCCAAAACCTTGGACTTGGCAAAAACAATACAACTAAAATAAAGGGCAATGCTGGATTGGGAGATCAGATTTCTCTAAAATCAGCAGTGGGGCAAACCGGAATGGACCTGGGTGACTGAACCAAACCATCAGCTGATGAAAACTGCTGTGGTCACACTATATTTAGGGACAGCAGCAGCCTTGACACAGAGTTTCATAGGCTACAGTTCAGGAAACCATCCAGCTCATGCCCTGCTGTGGTAAACACTGCACCACTAACCATAAGGACATCCATCAGTTTGCCAGCAGGCTTGTCTTGGGAATGCCAAGGTAGGTGCGTTGGGCAGGTGGTGACTTTTTTATATCATCACTTTAGCAGCTGCTTGTGAAAGGTTAAATAATAGACTGTGCTTGCCACTATATTAATAAGATTCCGTGGGTTGTTCTTTTGTCCAGAGATTAGGAGGGAAGGTTCCCTTTCTCCTGTGAATTCTCAAAAAATCACCTTGTTGCTGCAGTCTCCAGCTGTGAAGTTCGTCACCAATCCTGAGTTCTTCACTGTGCTGCATGCAAACTATGTGAGTAATTGTGATTTGCTCTCTCACACTACTGATTTTTGAGTCTCAGAGCTTCAGAGAGAATGCACAGTAAATCTGAACTGTGTGACTTGGGGCTCAGTTGTCCTTTCTGAGCACCAGACCAGGTTGGGGACACTACAGCCAGGCTGCTCCAAGGAGGCTCTTGCTGGGATTCTGCCTTATGCAAGAGATTCCCTGGTACAGAGGAGCTCTGTAATGTTATCCTCCCAGAACAAGCAGGAACCCTTGGTTTCAGCTTGGTCAATTCTGTTGTCTGTTGCTGCAGGGAGTGAAGTTGTTGCCTTTTGATCCAACATCCTGAGAAATCCTACTCAGATACCACCAAGTCTTAGGGAAATAGACAGGAAAAAATTAACTCTTGCAATTTGCATTCCCAAAAAGGGGGCAGATATAACTGAGTGAAAGAAATACTGACTTGAGTCACTGTAGCTATTTTGGAAAAAGCACAAATAAAAACAAACTTTCAAAATTCAAATAACTTTTTTTTCCATTAGTGCAGTAAAACCACACATATTAATGCAAACCTGGTGTGGAGTGGAAAAATCAGGACAAAGCAGATAGGGAAGTCCCGCAAGGAGAGGCAGTCCTAGTTTGCCATATCTGGAATGTAGTTCAACATGGCATCTACACATGGCTTCTGAATATTTGGAAAGTCATCCATTTCAGGGTAACAATGACCTTTCTTTACCAAAGGAAAAGGAAGTAAAACACTTCGAGAGTCGCCTCAGCACAGCCTTTTAGCTAACTGCAGACATCAGGCTGTGGCACTTCATGGATTGAAGCCAGCCGTCCATCTCCAAGCATCTGCCAGAGATTATCACCCACGAGATCCTGCCGAGGAAGGGATGTATTAACTCATCTGACATTCCCTGAACTAGGTTATGGAGTGCAGATAATTTCTTCCATTGGCAGGGTGATATATGGTGATTTATACCTGGGAGCAATATAATTTTTGACCAGCATAGTTGTTGGAAAAATGAGCAACTATGATTCCACAGTTGTGTAAAAAACAGCTCACAAGAGACTAAATCCCAATTTTATTACTCACTGAAATTAAAAAAAGCAAAAAGAGTCCTTCAGTTTTATCTTAAAAACTTGTTTCTGATTTGAGAACCAGAATAATCTATTGAAACCTCTGTCAAATGGTCATACAGATACCACTTGTACAAGAATAATGGCCCACATAACTTTTGCCTTAACACGAGTGTAATATTTTAACCATAAGCCCCTATTAAAATTTCAAGTTATTAATTATGCCAGTGAAGTTGGGAATATTATCCAGCAGCTAGAATTAAAAGGGAAAGGCTCTCATTTTATAGATATTTTATTTCCATGAAGAGATAAAACTATATTACACTCCTTGTTTCCGTAATGCAGCTTAGAGATATTCAAGACAGTCATTGATCATACATTAGATCAAAACACAACTTTTGTTATGTAGTAGGCTGGGATCTTAAAAATCTGTGACCTCGGACCTTTCCCAGGTTATAAGCGGGTCATGTCTTCAGGGCAGAGATCGTATCTCTGTGATTTCATAACATTTACCAAACCTTGCAATAATTAGGGACCCTGTGCTACAGGGAGTGTTCTCAGGGGTGCCACCACAATAAATCCTTACGTAATAAAGATAATAACTTGTAGATGTTTTATTGCATTATAGTGATTAAAATGCACTAAATGTACACAGACACTGAGAATTCAAAGCTGTTGGGTCAGATTCTCTGGACATATTGCAGGTCTGCACACTGGAGCTCACTTCACTGGAGACAGGAGTCCTCCACTGATCCTTTATTACCCTAATGAGTAATTCAATCCTTTGGGCTGACCAGCAAACCAAGGCACTCATTTTCTCTCTAGTGAAAGGCTCAGGAGATTTTTGTGAAGTTTCCTACTCTGTCTTGAGGAGCTTGTTCCCTGAAGTGAAAGAATCCAAGAGTAGCCTGTGGATGGGCCTGTGTGTTGTCAGCACAAGTATTATTTTGTGGTGCTGTGTCACTGAACACACAGGAACAATGCAGTTCACTGGGCCCCTATTCTGCAATCAGATCAGTTCCCTCCCTTGAACTGCATCAGGCCACGTTCCCCTAAGAGGTGTATTTCATGCCCATTGTGAGATACAACTTGCTGCCTGAGGGGTGGCATTCATTTGACTCATGGAAATGTCTCCGTCTGACAGGCTTTGTCGTCATTGCAGAAACAAATACTCAGTTCCAGGAAACAATTCACATCTTCCAAAAATAGACTGTTAAAAGTGTCTGTTCCTGTCCTGTGGCTGTATAGTCACCATAAAAAAGGTAGCAAGCTCCTATGGAGACATCTGCACTGGAGTCCTCTTAAGTTCATGACTCCTATCACATGCATCTTGATTTCAATTATAGTATAAATATGTTCACAGCTGGCATCTCTCTGGCACTGCCCAGGCACACAGGCAGTGTTTCTGTTGACCAGTAAAAGCAATGAAAGGGGCACAACTTCATGCACCTTGAGTGGGTGATGTTTCAGCTGACTGTCTTTTTGAAGTGCATTTAAAAGGCAGTTCTTGCACAAGCTAACTGCGGATAATGCGTGGGATGTTTCACTTTCCAGATTGTGTATCTTAATTCTGCACATGCATGTAAAGTAGTCATTCCAATCAAAACAATGAGATGGAAGTGTTTCTTGATTCTAACAGGATTTGTTTCAGTTCTTTGGGCATATGTCCCATGAAATAACCAAGTATGTTTTGACATCAGAACTGGTTTTCTTCACTTCTGTTATCCATATCATAGAGTGCCTATCGAGTCTTCACCAACAGTACCTGCTTGAAGCATATGATTCTGAAGATTCGTAGAGATGCTCGTAATTTTGAGCGGTACCAGCACAACAGAGACCTGGTAAATTTTATCAACATGTTTGCTGATACCCGACTGGAGCTTCCTCGTGGCTGGGAGATAAAAACTGACCAGCAGGGCAAGGTAAGAGTGCCAGCAAACTAATCACTTTTTTAAGACAGCACATCAGGCTACATGATTATTAAAAGTTCCTTTCTTCTTGTCTCAAAATCTGTGAAGATTTGGTTTAAAAAAAACAAGCAGTAAGTAGAGTTATTTTAGAAGCAGAAAAAAAGCTTCAAAGTTTCAAAGCATTTCTAGCTTTCTGTAGAATATTGTACCAAAACCAAGGCAGCATTGGGCTGACAACAAAGTTTGAGCCAGAGTAAATCTATTGTGACTGCAAAATTTGACTCAGTGTCTCTACCTTGAATGAAGCTTTGCTGACTGATTGCTGGAACCACCAGATAGGTTAAAGCAGCATTTCCCAATAATATTATTCTCTCCTGTCTTGTTTGCATCATGGCCATTGCACATGATTTTAGCCTACACATATTCAGGTGTTTTCCAAGAGCTATTCTAGCTTCAAGTAGGCCAGTCCTGTCATTTGCAGGTGCCTTCCATGGACTGTACTTAGCCAAGGTATTTTCAACATACAATTGCCAGTGGTTTTCCTGCTGTGTTCCCGCAATACCATCACAGGGTTGGCAGTCTTCTTATTAAAAGCAACCATTGTTCCTTTGTGTTTCAGTCTTTTTTCGTTGACCACAATAGCCGTGCTACCACCTTCATAGATCCCAGGATCCCTCTGCAGAATGGGCGTCTCCCAAATCACCTGACTCACCGGCAACATCTGCAGCGACTTCGTAGCTACAGCGCTGGGGAGGTAACTGTGCTCATATCAACTCAGGAACTTTTGACAGCAGTCTTCTCTAGAATTATAAGAACTTCTTATATTTGAAAAGCATTGACACAGACTGCCTTATGAATATTTATCTTCCAAAGAAAATGAGGGATTTTTTTGTCTTTCTGAAAGGTTTATTTCAGTTTGCTGGTTTATATTTTGTTGGTTTTCAGAATAAAATATTAATCAAGTAAAGCATAACTGAAGTGAAGTGATGACAAAATAGATTTTAAAAGAGGAGTCCATATTTGGCATCCTGGTCTTGCTTTACTCAAGTCATTTGCTAATTTTTTTATAGCCTGAAACCTCAGCCTGATATCTCATATGTTTCTTCATTCCCTGCTGTGACACTATGCTCTGAAAAGATAGACTCCCTAGAAGCAGTGCAGTAATGTATGTTGAGGTTTGCTTTCCTTGCTTTCAGTCACATTAAATATCTTTCCTATGTATCATGGGGATGATTTTCATCACTGGGGACCATGGACAAGATTGAAAAAAGCATGAATACTGTGTTTGTATTTTGGATTTAAGTACAAAAAAGTACCAGCAATCAGATTCTTCCTATAGCAAATCCATACAGTTAAAGATTTGTAAAGATTGTTGCTGAATAGAACCAGAGATTAACTATGGCAAAAGGATATTTTTCTTCCATAAAAATATCCAGAGAAATGCTTGTGAAATTAGCATCAACATTTATTGCAGCAGGACCAGTCTAAATACCTCCCACTGCCAGGTGAGGTTGGGATCAGGAGCTGACCAGGGTGTGAGGTCAGTTTCTTGAGGACCAAAGGCAGACCAGGCATGAGTATCTTGGGCATGTTTTCTCCATCTTGGGTGAATACAGCCCCATATTTTCTGAAGACAGAAGTGTATCAATGGATCTGTTTCAGTCATATCTTCCCACCAGCTTACCGACTTCCCTCTGCCAGCAGCCATCAGTTTAGTGTTGCTGCTGTGATTGAATTACTGGCATGACTGTGATAGCCACCTGCACCGTGATTCATGCTTGGGCCCATGCTTGCCTGAGGCTTGCTTACAAATTCACCGTGTCAGAGACAGAAGCACCACTGAACAACTCAGATGACCTAGCCCAAAAAATACACTTGGTTTTGCAAGCACTGGCAAGGCTGGCAAGGAGCAATATGCAATAAACCCAAAGAAACAAGTGCAGGGTAGGGAGTCAAAAGTATTGAATACTTTTGAGTAATGATTCTCTGGGGAAATCATAAACTGTTCTTTGAGGCCACTCGTGTTTTGGCATGAGCAGCCAATGAAACAGTCACCTCTCCGTCTTGGTGGCCCATGTCCCACAGTGCTTCTACACCCTTTTCATAGTCAAGCTTCTTTCTCATAGTCAAGTAGCTTTCCATTTGGAAGTGTCTGCTGCTCCACTGGAAGGACTCACATTGATTTCCAAGGACTTTGGATTGGTGCCTAAAAGTCCCTCATTTACAAGGAAAATATTCAACCCTTTGCAGCTCAGTCCACTTTTTAAGAGCCTCGTGTTCCATGCCATTTCCTCCAAGCGCATTTGGATGTTCTTTGGCCTATAAATCATGTCTGTAGGCTCACACATGGGGCTTTGTCCTGGCCATGTGTCAGCTGTCTGCAGCCTTGCTGGTTTCTTCGCTGAGCAGATGGTGTGGCCTCTGGATGCTGTCGCCAGGACATATGAAGGACCACAAAGGACAACCCACCAGTTTTCAATGTTATGTACATATGTCAAAGGAGCCTGAAGGACATCAGAATAGCGAAGTTGTGGTTGCCAGCGAGGGCATAGAAAAGAGCCAGGGTAATGAAATAAAGGACCTCTGCAAAAACTTCCATTGTTCTGCATAGATTACTGATACTAAATGGTATTATATACACATTTGACAGAAATGCTACAGATTCTTTAGTAAGCACTTCTTTAAGAGTTATCGATCTTTTACAGGAAAAGGGGGTTGTTGCTACTCTTGGTTACCTGATTTTTGGAAGAAAAGTTCAGGTAGCTGTAGCGGCCATCAGTAACTAAAGTATAGGTCACTAAATGATTCATTTCCTTTTGCCACTGCTATAAACAGAACAGCTCATAAGCACTTTCCATTCCCTCTAAGGCACTTCACATCTACAGTGAAAATCAGCATACATGATTACAGGGTAGAGATTTTAAAGACACAAGAGGAAGGAAGCAAGCATCCACAATGGAGAGGCAAGAAGAGCAGAGAAGGTACTAGAATATGGCAGTGTATAAATCTCCTTACCAACCCAAACCACAATAAGCAAGTAGCAGGATTCAAATGGGCCTCTGAAATCCAGCAGTGATATAAAACCCAGGGAAATGTATTACATCTTGAAAGGCTCCTCTAGTAGTTTGGACTCTCTGCTCTGGTTGCAACATCCCAGTATCAATTTCAAAGCTGTTAAACCCTGACATAAATCTGTCAGATTACTCTGCACTACACAAACCAGGTCACTAAATCATTAGAGGGGTCAGTCTTTATTTTTTATTAGAGAATAATGTGCTAACCAAAATTAAATTATTCAATTAGAAGGTCAAAGTAGACAAGACGATAGTGACACAACACTGAATTGGAGCAATCAATTGTACTCTATTAGCTAAAAGAGTGGAATGAGAATTGTAAGCAAAATTAAAGTTAATTAGACAGATGGGAATTTTCCTGTTGTGTTGCCAGAGAAAAATTGTTTAGAGGTGTAAATGTGCAAAGACCAAACACAGCATTGGCAATGCCTAGGGATGGTGATGAAGAGAAGTACATCACCAGTTTATTATACTGAGGTGTGTACAGAACTGGATTCTTATAATCTAGATGACTTTAGCTGTTAAACCAGAACTGGGAAGATGGGAAGAAGGGAGTGAAGGTTTCTTTTCACAGGCACTAGACACATTTCCTTCCAGAATTCTTGCTTCAGAAGAAATATGTCCAGGCACTAGAAAGCTAACCAAAAGAAATGGTGACATGAGCAAGAGAAGGATCCAGGCCCAGGCTGGGCAGAAGTACCTTGCAGTTTCCATCTGATGAGCAAATACCACCTGGTGCTAATTTTTATGGGAGATATATATTTAACTCCTCTGTTATTCCTCCTTTTCTCCCTTTCTATCTTCTGGTCAACAAATCTAAGTGTAGCAACAAGGGCGTAGGATTTGTCTTTGTCAAGGATGATTCAGCGATCACCCTTAAAAACAGGCTCACCCACCGTCCACATTCCCTTGCAAGTCTGTTCTAGAAGGACCTGAGGAATAGGCATCCTCACCTGAACTCCAGGCCTCCCTGGAAGTGAAGAAGCTGAGCCCAGTAATGCCTTAGCACTCTCCCACACATCCCCACTAGTACAGCTGGTCACAGGCCAGTGTGTGATCCTGGCTGTGCTGCCCACAGACAGCCCAAGAAATGGCTGCTCCCACAAGGCCTTCGTGCCCACTGTGGCAATGGATCATAGGGCACCTCTTGCACCTAAGCATCCTCCCTGTGCCATAGCATGGAGTGAATGCCATAAAGGCCACATAGCGCTTGCTGGGGTGGATGCCTGGGTCACAGGGGAAAAGCTGCCTAAACCTGAGCTAAACTTTCCTTGTGAGTTGGCCTGTGAGGGTGTGAGGAGGAGACAAAGGCAGAAGATGGGTGCAAGTGAAATCGTAACTGAATGATGGAGTGAAACATTTACCATATGCTTTCACAGCAGTTTTGTGTTTTAAATTACAGTGTGTTTGATTAGAATAGTTAAGATTTTTCATTGTTTAACCTGTGTGTTGACACGTATCAAGTGTATTGACTGGTATCTTGTTACATAAAAACATTTTAAGCTTTACAGGTTCCAAAAGGCAGCTTGCCAGTCACATTTAGCTTCCCAGTTTTTGTGCATATCCAGTAGGAAGACCTGGCATTTGGCCTTACCAGTGAAAATGGGTTGGCACTGTTTGCTTGGATACGAGCTAAGCATTTAAAATATTGGAGTAGGGGTGATTTCTTCCTGAGGTGGTTGCCATATGCTGTAATTTGTGCAGTGAGAAAGGAGCAGCTATTAGCCCAGTAGAGTGGCAATTGGAATTCCTAATGCATCTTGTCCTGATACAGACTGTCCTCACACTGTAGTGACAAGACAAGGGAGAGTGCCTTTAAACTGAAAGAGGGTAAGCTGAGATCAGATACTAGGAAAGAATTCTTTACTGTGAGGGAAAGCACTGGAACATATTGAAGTGTTTTAAGACCAGGTTGGAGAGGGCCCTGAGCAACCTGGTCTAGTGGAAGGTGTCCCTGCCTGTAGCAGGGGTGTTGCAACTAGATGATCTTTAAGGTTCTTTCCAACCCAAACCATTCTATGATTCCTCTCTTGGCCTCACTGTGGCCATATTCTGGAGGAAAACATGAGAGACAGGTGGGTTCTCCTCAACTTGCACAAGTCTCCGAAAAGTTACCCAGCAAGTAATGCCTTAATGCAAACATTGCCACATCTCATTGTTTGGCTTTTAATATCCTCATACTGAAGTGTTTTCTCACCTTTTAAGGTATCTGCCTTCCTGACATGATTCCCTTCACTAGGCAGAGTATTTAGAACAGTGCCTTTCTTTAAGTGTCTCAGTTAAGGGGCAGTGATAAATTTCCTTCTTACTACTCCCTTTATCAGCTCTTTGGATTATGTTCTTCTTTTTAATGTATACAATTCAAGTTCTGTTTTGGGTTATGCAAGTTAGGCAGCCTTCTGGGACCATACAGCCTTTTTCTGTGTTGTGATTTACGTAGATATACCTTCCTTGTTACTTCCACTATTAAATTTCCCTTCAGCAATGCTGAGTGAACATGTTGCAGTGTTGTGGGTTTTTTCTCTTTTCGAAAACATTTCTGTAAAAACCTTGAAGTAACGCAGTTATGCTAAAACAAGACACTGTGTGATACTACAGAGATTTTATTTTTGTTGAACCAGACAAGTCCATCGCTGCAACACCTATATTAATGTGCATTTACTTTTGGATTCTGCTGCCTTCACTCCAGCACTGAGATGTGATAGCTATGGATAATGGTGTACCTTCATTTGGAAGCATAGAATTACTTGCCTTTTTTAAGTTGACTGGAGTATAAAGCTATAATTTTCATGCATGCTTTCTGTCCTTCAGTCAGCATCATGAACCATTCTGACGGTTACAGAAGTAAAGATGACAAATCTTCTGACTGACTGATGAGCTACCAGTGGTCAGTTTTGATCATTCCTTTCCTTTTCTCTGGTACTGTAGGCCTCTGAAGTCTCTCGAAACAGAGGAGTTACTCTGTTGGCCAGACCAGGCAATAGTCTCGTAACAGCTATCCGAAACCAGCACCATCATGAGGCATTACCTCTGGGTAAGCCAGGTTTTTCTTTTCTTCTCAAGACAGTGCTCACAAAGGTGGGTTTTAGGACTTCTCATCAGCTGCATGCACTGCTTTGTGTTGCCCTGTGCCTCACTGGCAGTGCAGTCAGTGTGCCCCTGCAGAGTCACGGTGACATGGCAAACAAAGGCTCTGATTTGTTTTTACCTTTTCCAGCTTACAATGACAAGATTGTTGCATTTCTACGCCAACCCAACATTTTCGAGATGCTGCAGGAGCGTCAGCCCAGCTTGGCCAGAAACCATGCACTCAGGTACTGCTTTTTTCCACACTGCTGAACCCTACTTCCAGGAAGCGCTTTTTGTAGTGGGGAACACCAAATTCTAGTAACTGTAGTACAAAAGATGAACTTGGACCCCCTATGGAACTGTTACCATTAAAGAGTAGGTGAGAAGCACCAGGATCCATTTGGTTACTATAGTTGTTTTCCACAGACATCCAAGAAGCAAGAATAACCAAAATAAATATGGGCAAGTAGTGACATATCTAATTGCTATTCTCAGTATTACTGAATAGCAGAAACTCCGTCTTCACCTACAATTATCAGTTTGCTTTTCAGAAGATAGAGTTAAAAGAGTGTTTGGATGGAAGTCAGCAGCAAAACCCCAATAACTCCAGCAGAACCAGGATTTTACTTTGTGGTTGGATTTAAACACCTGTCATGGATATAGTCACCCTAGATTTTATAAAGAAATAGGAGCATTATTATGAAGTGGATTGTACTCTTGTCTTTAATCTTTCTCACTTGACTTAAAGGTAGTCATTTCCAAAGTAGTTATATTGTATCTTTCTTTTTCTTATGCCCATTCCTTTCCTATTAGATTTCTTGAAAACAGAAAAAGCAGAACCAATCACCAGTACAACTTACACTCATTCAAATTCTAAAGTCTGAACTAATTGTTTTTGGCCAAGAATTCAAGTTTGTGTTAATCAATGTGAGCAATAAGCACCAGCTGAGAGTTTGACCAAGAGTTTAGGTTGTACTGTGCAGTCAGAGGTGTGGCTTCAGGACTGCTGAAGGAGGAAAGGACCTCCAAATTCCTGCAGTGTGCTTTCTGCCAGTAGCCTTACTGACTCGTCATTTACCTCTGAGGGCCAGACAAAGAATTCTTTGGGTGTAAGGATTAGACTTCCCTTCTGGAGGAATTGATACATGCAAATAAAATGAGAGAGATAGAACGAAAAATACTCTCAGTATTCAAGATGTACATTTCTGTAACTGAGAATTTTTTATCTTCACCATCAAAGTATTCCAAGCTATTTTTTTTTCTCAGCTGTAACTTGAATTCTCATTTCCCAGAGAACAGCTAATGCTTTTATCTCCTTTTGAGCAGAGAACAAAATTGACCAGTGATAGGGACTAGACAGCTTAGCCAGTGCATAATGAGATTTGTAACAGGATATTGAGCCTTTTGCCTCCAGCTCATTGCTGATTATACCTTGGGCCAGGAGTGATCCAAGCTACTGTCTAATGCTCATGCAGGTATTAAGCGAACTCCTAGGATGCAACTGTCCGTCTTTTATGGACCTTGACTGCAAGGTTCTAAAGCACATCCTTGACTTGAGGTAGAATATTTTGACTTAATACTAGAATAAAAATATTTGGACACTGCAGTGCTTTAGAAACACAATGATAGGCTGGGGTGTAGATGTGTATCTTCCATGACCCTAATCTGCTGATAGGATCCTATCCTATGTTTCCCAGTCCTTATAACAAAATGTATGATTTTTACACATGTAACACATATTTAGATTGTATAACCTCTGTGTGATTAATTCATATCAAGTATATATTAGAGTGTTATTTGACAGATGGAACTGACAGAGGGAAAGGAAGTGTTATTACTGCAAATTCTGTTAACAAAAGGTGCTATCTTAGTTGTAGACTTACACAAAAAATCTGTGGTTGGTGACCTGACATGTACACATGAAACTGGAGGACTAAGAATCATTCTGTTTTCTAAAATAGGGAATAAAATCTCTTCCTTCTGGGTCAGTAAACTGAGTGATAGAGATAGAATTTTTTTTTGCAGGTTTGTTAGGGAGATTAGATAATGAATGAGGCATATAGGATGTTTGCCATTTTTATAAGGAGATAAACAGGAACTGGCAAAATACCAAAGAATAACAAATCTATGCATGGTTCCTACCATGATAATGGTATTTTTTTTTCTGGTTTTTGGTTTCTTCTCTTCTCCATAATATCACTTATGTTTCAGGGAGAAGATCCATTACATTCGGACAGAGGGTACACATGGGCTTGAAAAGTTGTCGTGTGATGCAGATTTAGTAATTCTGCTGAGGTAATCAATTTGATCAATAGCATAATGTCATTACTTACAGTACCAGAGAAACTATCTGGCTCTTTCTCAGCATAATTGAAAAGATTTTGTTAAATCAGGTCATACTGATAGCCATCCAAAGTGATTCAGCCAGAGTATATCTGTCAATTTGTACTTCCTGGAAGGCAGCCTCCATCAGTGCAGTAAATCCAGCCAGCTCAGTCAGTATGGCTGTTACCATCAAGTAGCAGATAAGAAAGAATCAGGTCAAAACATTTCCTTTTAGTGGAAAAACAATCTTGTTTTATAAAGAAAGAAAAAGCAAAAAAGAGAGGAAAAAATCCCTTGCCTTCTCAGTACGATAATGTAACTGCTCATGGAATCGATAGTTTTACTGCAGCAGTGCTGCCACACATGCATGAAACCTCAATGTCCAGTGCAGTGAGTGTTGTTTGGGTAATGAAGAGAAGGCCTCAGTTTTTACTGGAACCAGGGAGCTTGGTCTTTAGGTCCTACTTCTCCTCAGCACAGATAAGGACTTATTTTATTGTCTTGGTCTGAGATAGGAGATGTTGCATTACCCAGGTGGGGTTGGTGTGCTGTAATAGCACTGCCTAAGTCAAGAAGTTTACAACTTATTCCCATCATTTTAATTCAAGCAGTCAAAGCACTGAACTACCTGAAAATGACCTGAGAAAAACAGCCTGGGAGACAGAGTGTGCATCTTTACTTCTCTCTGCTAATATGTGGAAGGTGTCCCTGTTTACTCACATCTTTGCTCTCCAGCAGCGGGCTGAGCCATCATGTTAGCATGAAACATCTATTAAAATTCATTTTGTTCATTACTAGTGACCAGGCTGTCTTTGGGAAACCTATGGATTTTTTGAATCCTTGAGTTCAGAGATGCACCCAAATATCTGAGACAGTGAACTTGCACCATACTGCATATTTACATTGCTTCATGTGATGGATGTGAACTCAGTCTCTCCCTGTGACTTTTTCCGTGCAGCCTTTTTGAAGAGGATATTATGTCCTACATACCACTGCAGGCTGCCTTCCATCCAGGTTACAGTTTTTCTCCTCGCTGCTCACCCTGTTCATCACCCCAAAACTCTCCAGGTAAGGAGATGGGGAAATTAAGACAAAATCATGCATTTGTGGTATTTCTCCTAATAAACAGAAAGGGGCAGATCCAGAGCCAGCATCAGCTGTCAGCCTGCTAATTCCAGTGCCCACTCTGAATTGATCCCAGCTGCTTTTTTTGCTGGATCAGTTTCCAGCGCTGCTGTATATCTGTTGAAGTGTTAGCAGTAGCTGAAACACAGATCAGAAATTGCCCATATGGAAGAAGGTATTTTCCTGGTTTTTATATCACCGGAGAGGTTTAGGATAAGAGAATGGTGTACTCCAAGCTTAAGTCACTGACGTGGAAGCACATTCATATTATGTGACAGCAGCAAAGAGCACCTTCCAAATTGAAGGTGTATTGCAGTACTTCCAGAACCCCTGTGAAGTTCAGTATCCTCTACAAGATGTTCCAAAAACTTCTCTTCTTCCCAAGGCACATCTATTTTAAGACCTGATGGGATCATCTTCGTCATCTACCCTGACCTCCCGTGTTGAGCCCATTAACTTAGGTTTGACAGGAAACATATTTTCCAGAAAGACATGCTGTCTGAGAAGGTTATTTCCAGCTGTGCTACGTCTCTGTAGTTATTGTTTATGATATAGAAATTTGAGGAGCTAATGTCTCCCTTTTGCCAAGACACACAACCCCCACCGCAGTCTCACTGCGTGGCTGTGTCCAGTGGCCACTTTGAGAGAATCAACAGAAATGTGATCTGAAGAAATCCATTTTTGGCTGTGTTTTTTGAACATTCATTTAAATTATCTGATTTCAAACAAAATTAATGGACAAGAGAAATTCAAATCTTGAATGTGGCTGTGGAAAATGGAAAAGTTTTTGATGTGAAGAAGTTACATGCTAAACCATTTTCTACAGGAGGACAGTGTTCTGTCCAAATGTCCTATTTTCATTAATGAGTTTTAACACCATTGTTAATACAGTTCCCTTCGTCTGTGTCAGGACAGGTCATAAGCAAGTCTCTCCTACAGGACAAAAATCCAAGTATTTG
The DNA here is from genome assembly GCA_013399875.1 of Gymnorhina tibicen. NCBI lineage: Eukaryota > Metazoa > Chordata > Aves > Passeriformes > Artamidae > Gymnorhina > Gymnorhina tibicen. Next base: position 224,573 of record VXAZ01007501.1, read on the forward strand.
GCACAAGTGGGACTTAGGAGACTGTTCTTGTGAAAACACAAGAAGGGCAAATACTCATTTCCAGCAGCACACTGTCTTCTTGCTGATTTCTGTCCTGGTTATAGAGCCCATGAGAGCACCCCTTGTCTTATGTCCTGGGGGAAAACAAAAGGCTAACAGAAGAAAGAAGTGTTGCAAGGGATTCTCTTTGCACTACCTGTAAATATGCCTTTCTGTCTTACCAGCAGAGACAGTAATGTCCTTCCCTTGTGGCAACCATGATACTTTGGGCTCCCACTAAATGTGATGGGTTTTTCTTTCTTTCCTGTGGAGCACTTGCTGCCAGATTTCTCATAAAACGGCTTGTTTTTATTGTCTTTTGTAATGAGATGGGGAAATGGGATTTCATGAATCCATTCTTTGGTTCTTTATGGCATGGCACTTGTTTATACAAAAGGAATAATCAGCTACTTTGAGAATGCAGCCTTCAAAACAAAACAGGTTCCAAATTGCTAAAAAATCTGCTGTATGTGTGAATCATAATAGGGAAATGTAGCACTTCTTGCTGACAGAAATCCTTTTTGATGCCACAAAGGGGTTTTGTGTTGATAGCTGGAAGTGTTTAATATACAGTCAGATTAACCCAGGGAAACCCAACTCCCAGCTTGGCTGGGGTGCCAGGCTCCAGTGAGAAGCATTGCTCTGAGTTTCAGAGGTTTAATCCTGCCAAGTGAGATCTCCTATAAAATGCAGAGGAGAGAGATCTCGTAAAAGTGCAAAAGGGAGAGAAAACCTAAATGCCCCTGACCGTGAGAGGCGGATATGCATGTCAGTCTTTCTCATGCCTTACTGATCCTTCCGTTTCCATTCAGATCAATCACAGCTAAAGGCTGAGGCAACACAAGGGCACACACAAGGTGAGCTTAACAGTACTTTTAGTGAAGAGGATACAGTCCCTGGAAGTTCACTGCAATCACGGAGTTACAGGAACTTTCAACTCTATTGATGCCAGACAGAACAAAAATAACACTGAGTGCACTGTATACCTGTAAAAAGTTCCTAACACATTTATTAACCAGTTCTGTCTGGAAACATAAGCTGCATGGTTTGGAAGAATGTCAAGCCCCTTACACCTTAGGATGCTGTTCGTTTTCCCTCCAGGGCTGCAGCGAGCAAGCGCAAGAGCACCTTCTCCATACAGGAGGGACTTTGAAGCCAAGTTGCGCAATTTCTATCGAAAACTTGAAGCCAAAGGGTATGGGCAAGGTCCAGGGAAAATTAAGTGAGTATTAGTCTCTCAATTAGTCTAACATGGCATAGCTTTGTCTTTTGTCATTCATTGTCCATGAAGACAGTAATAGGGAGTATAAAACACCCTGGAGATTGCATTTTTTACATAACCGTCAGGGCAAGATAAGATCTTCATATACCCTGCAAAAGAGTGACCTTTAAGAGGTTTTGGTGTGGAAGTTTTACTTCTTAAAGATTCATATTCTTTTACACTCCTATTTCCTACCTATTTAACAGGGATGTTATAGGCATTCCTACCTATAATTTGCCAGTAGGAGAATTATCCTTCCAGGCAAACATCCACCAGATATTAACAACAACTATATCATTGTAATGATGGGATGACTCCAAATTCTTTAGATCTACATATCATGTAACTCAGGACCAGAACATGATCCTACAGAAGTTTGTTCATGCAGGTTTAACTTTCCATAGTTCTTTGTGTTGGTAGCCCTCCTGGATTTGAATTGGAGAGATTTCTTCAGTGCCAGTCTTCATTTATTGTGGGGTTCTCTCTCATTTGGTTGTGGAGTTTCTTTCCATACATCTTGTTAGTTGGCTTTTGAGTCTGTACCTACTTGTGCTCAATCTAGTTACCCAACTTTGCCAAAGGGCTGTGTGTTTCTAAGGTATTTCCTGGGCATCTGGTTGAATTTATGCCTCAGGCTGGCTTCCTACCAAAGGACATCTGTTGTGGAAAAAGTACGAAGCCAAGCAGTTTATTCCAGGCAAACGTCATCAGAAAAATAATCTTAAAGAGCTGAGGAGTCCTAGCTGGTGGTTACCCATTTTGGTGTCCTGCTACATGGGTCCAAGGCAGACATGAATATATTTTAGAAGGTCTGTCTTAAAACGTCCATGAACATACGAACAAGAAGGATTTCTTGCACAGATGGTGTGTAAAAGTACTATTCATTAAGTTGTTTTACAGATTAGTAAGGGAGTGAGAGATGTGTTGTAGAAACAGAGGCTGATACTCCCTTTGCTTCCCCTGCTACAGAAGCAGTATTTCCATGGACATTCACTGGATTAAATCCAGGAAGTGTTCAGGGCCAATTTCAGAAAGGTGTCACTTCATATACACAGGAAGCTCACAGCCCCCTCTACTATATAAATTTGTATGTATGGTTTGTTGCAGAGAGTCTTGGCAATAGAGCAGCACTTTGAACCTAATCATGACATTATGAGGAAATTCACCCTCAAGGCACATAGAAAACCTGACGGAACAACTCCTGAAAACCCGTAACACATGCACCAGCAGATGCCATTTTATTAAGTTCTCTGAGAACCAATGTCTCTCTTTACCGCTGTTGTTTACCTTCAGCCTCACAAGCTCACACAAGACTCAGTCATCAGATCTTTATTTCTGCCGCCCTTTGCAGGTTAATTATACGGCGTGACCACTTGCTGGAAGGCACCTTCAACCAGGTAATGGCGTATTCACGCAAGGAGCTCCAGCGGAACAAACTCTACGTCACGTTTGTCGGCGAGGAAGGGTAGGGAACCACAGAATGCTCTTGGTTCTGAAGTAGCTGTTGTGTTGCAAAACACCAAGCTGACTAAGGCTCAGCCTCTCTTGTTATGTAATGTTTCTTTGGTTTTGTTTTACCTCTGAGTAAGTGATTCATCTTAGTCAACTCAAACATTTGTTAAAAATAACAATAAAGCTTAATTTTCCTATAGCACCTTCCATCTAGATGACTCAAAGTGACAATTTAACTGGTTAAATTTAATATCATCTTGTTTGCCATAGATTTTTGACAGGCTGGAAGGGAAAACTCAACTACAGGCCAATGTTTACACACTGAATCAGTCTCAGGACTATAATTAGACACCAGACCTTTATCCACTTTGTTACTCTTAACTCTTCACAATGGATCTGGTTTTGCTTTAAAAAGTTTTGCTTTGCATGCCATCTAATGATCATTTGTTACCCATATACGGGTTTCTTGTTTCCATCTGAAGTGATAAACATGAATCCTGTCTAGTCCTTAAAATTTAATTCATCCAGTTGGAATCTTAAAGCAATAGAAGACTCTTGAGAAGGCTTTTTCTCAGGAAACTTTCTGCCACTCTTACAATCCATGAGCCATTCTCGTATGATGAAAGCCAGCCCCTGACCTTTTGTTTTCAAATGTAAACATAACCTTTCAAAGCCACCCTGGCTCACCTCAAGAGCTTTGTTGTAATTGAGGCTTGATCCGCATGCTTTTATAATGGAAAGACCATTATGTGCATGTTTCCAGTGTGCTGTATTACAAAGGCATGAAATTGTATTTCAGTAGCTTTGCACATAAAATTTCTTTTTTTCGAAAGCCATGTCGGTAGGATTTCAGTTCTGAAGGTACCAGACAGTACTTGAGGCAACTCTCAGCATGTCCAGCAACTGCTGACACTCTCAGCTCTGAGGTGTCATGGCAAGTGAAGGGCTTCTGCCAAGCTGAGCTTGTGTCAGGACAGGTTATGTCCAGTGGAAAAGAGAAGTTGCCAGTCTCAAAGAGTCACTCGGTGACCTCAGTATCAGGGGGTTTTTCACTCTTACTTCTTATTCTCTATGGATTCAATATTGTGTAACAGAGGTCATCTTTCACAGCTGGTTTTGCCTCTGGCCTGCAAGTAAAGCATAAACATGTAGCACACTTCAGCTTGTGTTTTTGGAATAGCATTCTGGAATGCTAATACTGGCCAGTCATATTGTTTTCTGTGTGGTATGCTGTCCTCAAGAGAAATTACAAACCAATTTGATGTGCAAATTCATTCATTCTTCACTGATTCATTTACATCAGAAGATACATTCCTCCAGGGTTTCTGCTGCTTAATGCTAATATACATTCTGCTGGAGGGACTCCAAGATGCTGGTTCCCTAGTGAAGAGTTGATGCTGTATGGCCACGTGATGCTATATGGGGACAGCTTCCCACGTTTCAAAGAAAAGGGACATTGAAAATGAGCTATAAAGGGTTTATGATGAGTTAGTGTGTTGCCCAGAAATGCAATAGCTCAGTCTCCCGTTGGAGGTTTTTGAATAGAGACACGTGTTGTTTGTAGTTCTTTACTCCAGCCATTATCAGGCTTAACCCAGTACTTTGATGTCCATACAACCAGACCTGTTCCATGGCTGGCACCAGTGGGTCATGTGGGCTTGTTACCATCCTCTTTTGCAGGTGTGTCTTTAGCATCATCACATGATCCTAGAGCTAAAGCCCCTCAAAGAGAGAAGTACTGAATCTCCAGACATAAAACACGGGAGGATGGGCCCATCTGCCCTTTGTCATCTTTCTAGTTGCACAAATCAATCATTCAACCCCTTTCACTTATGCTTCTCTAACTTCACAGTACAGAACATTCTGATCCAGTTGCAGAGCTTTCCACTTACTTTACATTTGTTAAGTAGAAGGAATAGTGTCCACCTCAGAAAATCTTTTGGCGCATATGATATATGGCTACAGATCATTTCTTCATATTGCTACATGTAGGTTTACTTTAGATTGAAAGCCTATCTAGTATTATTAGAGTATGATCTGTTTTTACTAAATCCACCACAGCTTTCATTTAATGCATTCAGAAAAAATTTTTGGTCTCGTTTTCCTTTTTTTTTTCCAAGTTGAGTTTAAAAGATTAAAGGGAAAAAAAGAGGCTCTCTACAGAGCAAATTCATACAACAGCAAAGCACAGCTTAAGGTGAACCATGTGAAAATACCAGAAAAGTAGAAGGGCTTGGATGGAACAAGCAAGGAATCATCGTTCTGTCTTAAGAGACACAGTTCTGCTGGGACTTGGTCTTGTTCAGCATAAACCTTTTGGTTATACCTATAGCTAAGAAAGCATCCTTGGGGCTAGATTTGGGTACATCTCAGTATAGGAGAGTCACAGCAATTTCTGCTTTAGGCCAGGCTGTCTGGTCTGTGAACCCAAGTGTTCATCAGCAGTTCAAACCCCCTCACTAAAAAGCTACCGCTCTGCTCGCCAGCCAGCTGAGGCAAGGCTGAGCCTTGTACCTCCGGTTTGCTAAGCTTTTGGAACAAAGGAAAATGTGTCCCAATTATGGTTCCTCCCACATCAACCAGGATATTGGTGAAGTTTTGGCATCACAACTTGTTCAGGTCTCAGAATCAAGTTTTGAGAGGACAGATAAATCATATTAGAAACACTTGCCTGCACAGGCCACTGTCTTAAGACAGCAGCCAATGTAGGCAAACCTGGGAAATCCACTCAAATGATAAAGAGCCTCATTTTATCTTTTCTACCTTTTTCTTTCCAGGTTGGATTACAGTGGCCCCTCCCGAGAATTCTTTTTTCTTCTCTCTCAGGAGCTCTTCAATCCCTATTATGGGCTGTTTGAGTATTCAGCCAACGACACTTACACTGTACAGATCAGCCCCATGTCTGCCTTTGTTGAAAATCACCTGGAATGGTAAGAACATTTTATGCAGAACTGAACAATTGTTTCAGACCAATTAAAAAAATGGAAAAGCAAAACAAAAGCTGTCAGTTTTGACTAGAGTACATACAAATATTGCTAATTCTGGGAAGAGGTGGGGAAGTAGGTTGTGAAAAGGAAGAGAGGCGGTAAACGTAAATACAAGAGCAGTCTCTGAAAAAGCAGTTGTGATGAAGTACTACTTAAAATGTCCTGCTGGCATTACATGAGACTTGATGTTTGTGTACTTTTGTGTGACTGTGAAAAGGACAGGGATAAGAGCTCTGCTTAATCCAGTCTTCATCTCCTTGGTCCCTTTCTAAGAAGAGCAAGTGCGGCCCTTCTGTACATCACACAGCATTGTGCTTGGAAGCTGTACAGTGTTCTCTGAGAGCCACTCTGCTGCTCTGTTCCTACCACAGGCCTTTAAAAAGGCCCAGGAAAAGCAGTTTCTCTTTTCTTCCTTGACAGAGTGTCCCTGCTTGTCTGGGGCAAGTGAGCAGAGTGAGCAGATATTTTAGCTTATTAAGTATGTGTGCAAACAGACAAATTGCTGATCTTGTTTCTTTATCAAAAATTCTGAAAGCATATTGTGATGTCCTCATTTTCTCTTTCTGCCTCCAGATCTGTTTGTCTTTGGGAGTTGTTTTCACTTTGGTAGTTTCAGATGTGGTTCAGTGAAGCATGGGCTTCGAGCCCTGGGCATCGTTGGGTCCCTTGTGGGATTTCATTGTGTCAAAGAAGTGCTGCCACAGTGGTTTGTTCCTATGATGGTTTTCTTTGTCAGTCTCACTGGCTTCTCTCAGAGATCTTTTTTTTTAAATGGGAGGCAGTTCAGGCCCCTTTTAAATTGCAAATAGTACACGTTTCTCTATTCTTGTAAACAGATCCTCCTTTGCTTGGCTTACAGCAGGCAGGAGATCAAGAACAGCTGTACTGTCACCTCTGTTAAAGTTGCCAGGGAAAAAAAGGATGTTGCTTGGGAGTAGCATGGTTTCTGAATTGTTGGAATTTTTTTTCTATTATCACTTCCAGCACTGGAGCTAACAATGATCCTTGGGTTAGAGTGTTTCTCTACTGACATGAGCAGGAAGAGAGCAGCTTAGTTCTTACAGCTTGTTCGCCTCCCACTGCAATCCTGTTCATTACACATTATGTGGTGCCTTCCTAGTTTTCAAGAAGAAATACAGTCTGTCCTATGTCCTATCTTAACAGACAGCATGAATAAACTTCTGATTTAGGAGGCTGTTATTTGTGGAGATACATTTTGACTTCCAGGCAATGGACCAACTAGGCAGGTGCAAACCCATGATCATTCTGCCCACATAGTGACAAAGCTGAACACAGACCTCTATGTCCAGAGATGGTGAAATAGGCCCTTGCTCTTATGTGTTACAAACTGTTTTTGCAAAGAGTTGCAATTTTCTTAAATGATAAATTCTACTGCAAAACATATATGCTGTGTTTGATCCCTTCATTTTGTCCTTCTGTGCCTTGAGAGATTTCAACGTGAACGAGGCAGGTTTTTGAAGGTATCCTGGGCATATAGAACCTCAGAAAGACACCTAATATGATTTCTGTAGCAGTTAGCATTTAACTCAGAAATCAGCAGCAGTTAGACATTTAGGATATTTCTCCAGCTACACATATCAATCCGGCTTCTTGCATGCAGAATGTTATTTGGCCTTTGGACATTTTTGTTTTCCTGTTTTAAAGAAAGATAAATTGGGTCTCTTAGCCTGCAGAAGGAAATAAATGCTATGAATGAAGAGGTTTGCACATGCAGTACTGTAAATAGGGCAAGATTGCAGGACCCAAGGGAAAGATAAACAATCCAGCCAGTGCTTGGAAATACTTCTTGAACCTGTTACAGAAATAATTGCCTGAGACCAGCAGTTTATAATTAGCCTGATAGGTTTCATGATACGCTTGTAGATATCTAGACATTCTAAATGCTTTTATGCTCTCTGTGTGACTGATCCCAGCTCCTGTGTTCAGAAGTCTGTGCAGTCAGCGAAGACAGAATTTGGACCAACCTTCTTGAAACTCAGAGTTTGATTCTCCCATTAAGGCTTTACAAGCTGACTTCTGCGAGGACAACGTACTAAGTGCCTTGTCATTATTTGCTCCTGAGGAATGGGCTTTTCTGATGTTCCCAGGCTTTCTTCATTCTCCTCAAAGTCAGTGCTGGAACTTCTGTTTCTCAGATGTACTTGTTGATAAGATTCCAACAGAGCCTCCTCCCTGTAACATGCCAGAAATAAATATTACTTTCCTGTTCTCCAATCTGTTATGAAGCACCAGCTAGCATAGACAGATGAATCAGTTCAAGAGTTCCAGGGTCACAGATAATTAATATTCATAGTCTTTTCAAAGCTTGAAGTCTGATGTCAGTCATGAAAACCACACAACCACAATTGGGTTAGATTTGCAGATTTCTTCAACTGTATCCTTTTTGATGCTGTGGGGCTTGTTATTTATGTGAAATCTACCCTTGGCATGTTTTTCTCTATAGTACTTCTGCAAGACCTTTCCAGACACAGCTATATTAAGAAACAAGGCTAGCAAAAGAATGCACTCAAAATTATTTTACATTTTCTCTTTCTTAAGCAAACAGGAGAATTTGAGATAAATACAACAAAATGCAAAGATGTGAAGTTTCATTCATATTGGCAGAATTGAGAAATACTCTGCTTTTTTTCCCCAGCGTAAAAGTTACTGTCCTGCCCCTTTTAGTGGCTTATTTCATGCTTTGCTCTTTGTACAAACAGCATTCTGAGTCCAAAATGAGCACATCAAAGCACAGACTAGTTGTATGTATGCCAAGTTAAGAAAGAGACATAATGACTGGAAAATATTTCTCATTTATGGAGAAACTGAGATTTAACACCTTTCCTGCAAGCTTCCATTGAATAAGACTTTTTCCTTCAGTTAACATACATGCATGCTGAACACATAGAATATGAGATATCACACATTTTTAAAGTTAAAATATTTTAAATCCCCCTATATCTGAAAGTACAGTTACAACTCTCTAGACCAAAGAAGTTTGATGATACATATTTTTATGTGCATGTTACAGGATGTACAGGAAGCTCACAGCCAGAAAAGCTGCTTTTAATCCATGCCAGTAATGAGCCATTCTATCTGATCTAGGTAAACGTGTCTAGCTTTTTGCCTAGATATTTGAAAACATCTTCTGAAATACATCCCGACTTGAGGTAGTTCACCCTTTTCCACATAAGTGGGCAAAATGTGGAACCAAAGAAAGAAATGTGAAAACAAGCCCAGTCTCTGCATAAAAGGCCAAATGGCCTAGACAGAAAAAATCATTCACAGACATTCACTTGGAGATCTGAGGGATCTTAACTTGAAACATCTTTTTTCTGTGTTTTCACTGAGAATTAGTGACAGCATGGGTTTTTGGAATAGTTAGGCATTTGTGAACCTTGCTTTGACATTTATGCAGCCAGGGAGCAGTACTCCAGTGCTACAGTTATCTTAGAGGTATTTACAGCTTGCTAATCATACTTAGCATTCTGTATCCATCTCAGAGAAGCCCTGTTGTGTTTTGTTTGTTTTTCTTTATATGAAGATTAATGCATTTATGTAGCAGAACCTTGTTAGAAAGTTGAAGACCTGTGAGTAAAATGTTTTTGCACAAAATCCTGCTAAAGACCACAGATGTGATGATATAGTCAGACCCAATGCCCAAAAGCTGTAGATTTATTCCTGGCCACATTGTCCTAATGAACTCCACTTAACTTAATGCTTTAGAACTGCTTTGGGGCAGGACTTTCTTCATTCATTTCCCACAGTTAACTTTTCTTTCTTCCCTCCAATACTCCCCTCATATTCCAGTCTGTGCCACTGAGCAGACAGAAGACTTGCATGTATTTCTGCATCTCATTCTGCAGGCAGATGGAAGCCTGATGCACCCACTCTCCATGCAGACAAGAACTTGCTTTCCCTGTGCTCCATGCCAGCTGACATGGTCACTGCAACATTGAGCTGAGCAAATATATGCTGTCTCCCATCAGGGCTGATTGCTTCAGGCATGGCACTGCCAGGGTTGCTTTTACATGCTCTGGCAAGTGTGGCACATGGGCAGAGGCAGCTTTGCCTGCACGGTGTTGTGGGGACATAGCCCCAGCCAACCTCTGAGCAGCCCTTTCATTTATTTCGTGTAAACGAGAAACCACATAACCAGCACTATCCATCTCTAGCGTGCCAGAGAATGCAGGGTGTTGTTTTTCCCTTTTTTTATTAAAATAAACCCAAGAATGTTGCAACCTCAGCTGTCTTTTCTCCTTAGAGAGCTTAGTTGGTTTTCTTACCCCAATTTCCTTTGGAGTTGTGTCTTGTGCAATTGCCGTGCCTATCCATCAAACAGATTCCTAATCAGTTTGAGACCTGTCTGACAGGAAGGTAAACATCTTGAAGATACTAATTTTCTAAAAGCTTTGTGAAACTTGTGTCTGGGTAAAGGACAGATCTGCAGAAGAGTGGCTCAGTGAGGCAGCTTGGAGAGCTCAGCACAGATCTGTTCTGTCTGTCCTCTCAGCTGGCCAGGTAGCGCAAGTGAGCCGACAGCTCCATCACAGCCACAGGCTGCAAACAAGCCACATCCTCTTGCTCAGTAGCTTGGGGATGTGAGACAGAGCTGTGCAAGCTCAGGGGAGACAGAGGGGAGAAACTGGAGATACTCCAGAGTCTGGGAAGTGCTAGCAGAAATGTGTAGGAGGAACTGGGAGCTATTGCAGTGTGGTAATGTACGGCCATCAGAGGCAGATCTATAGGAATCAAAGCTCCATTAATCTTTCTACATAGAGATTGACTTATCTCAACTAAAGTGTTTTTAAAGAAAGTGACAAATTGCCTCATGACCTCATGGGTTGTATTCAGATGCTGACCAGCTCATGGGATGGATTTAGGCACAGTCCATGGCTCTTTATAGAAACAGTGGAGAAATGCAGTCACAGCATCTAAGCAGGAGGTCTGCAAACAGCCATTACTCCTCTCCACTGACTGAAAGGAGCTCTTGGGAATATGTGGTCTGAATTACTCATGAATCTCTCTAACTTTTCAACTGTTGTGGCAGGCAACCTACGTATGGCCCAATACCTGTTTAGTCAGGGAGTCAGAAACACTGAGTTTGGTTTTGGGCTCAGAAGGGCCACTTGTGAGGGTCTACATTTGGGGGAGGAATGAATTTAGAAGACCAGTTTTGCAGTTGTCTTGAAAGGGCCTGTTTATTCTGAACACTGAAAAATCATCCTCTTAAAAATGAGATAAAGCACCCCAGAGTGAGGCATCAAGCTACATCCAGTTGTTTTTGAAATTAGATGGCTGCCTCTTTGCCTCAGTTTCCATCTGAAGAGATTTCCTAGTATGTAATCAACTTGAATTCCATTTGATGTACAGTACTGCTCTGAACTGCTTTGAAATTCTCAGATGAAAGGCACCATAGAAAACCAAAGCATTTAATGTTATGTTACACTATAAATTTTAATTACTAGCAATATCTTATTTTAAATAAATTATGTTTGCATGAGAAATTTTCAAGCACTATTGTAAATCTTCTGGACAAGAATGATATTAAAATGAATGTGCAGCTGAAATAATTTATAAGACCTTTTCACTGTGTGAAAAGGGTATGTTACTGAAATGCCTTCTTGCTGCTGCACTGTGATCTCTCTCAGTGCGTCCTGTACTTAAGTAAACTTTGATTTTCCTATTAAGTTTGATATACAACTATACCACATAGAGCCTGCCTCAACAGCTGGTTAATTATTTATTAAGGGTCAGGAGGAATTGGAAGATTAAAGACAAACCAAAACTGAAGGAGAAAAAAACCATTCTTCCTACCTGAGCTTGTACAGCAACCATTTTTTCTTTTAAAAAAGGTTCTGCTTTATATTTACCTTATTCTTGACTTTCTGTCTCTTACTAGAAAATTTTTTTCCAAGCTCTTTTGAGGATCTGAATGGTGTTACTTTATGAGTTGAAAGAAGAGATGTCTCTCACAGTCTCTATCCCTTTTTCCTTCTCTAAATCTTGTAGTTTCTCTAGCACTGCTTCCAAATTAGAGTTTGGTTTGAGGAAAAGGCGGGTGTTCTGTTTTGTTCTGTGTTTGCAAAAGTCATATTTATGGTTTTTAGCCATGGTTAGGGCCATTTAGTCTTTTGCAACATTGCAGATTAAATTTCCTCAGGGATGGGAGGCTTCACATGAAAATCTCTGTAGTGTCTGTACCTTGCATGCGGCAGAAGAGAAAAGGGTAAAATCCACGCTGTCCCACACTGTCCCCGAGCACGTGGGCCTGCAGGGAAGGAGCAGGATGGGCAGTGATCGTGTGTGTATTGGTAGTGGTAAAAAACCCCCAGGGAGTGATGAATGTTGTCATATCTCTTGTTCCAGCCTCACTGGAATGGCAAGGCTGAGCTATCACTATGAAGTATTGCTCAGTCATCATTCCCCTCCTTATTTCTCACTACATTTTATTCAGACTTTACTTTGGTAAGGTAAAGAAAATTCAGCTAGAGCAGGTGTAGAAATTCCCAAGATAACCTTTTTTTGTTAGTAACATAATTCATACATCAAAAGAAAAACTGCTTGTAGAGCAATATTGTTTTCAGTAAATCACCCAAATTAATTTTGGGTATTTTTGAGTAGCAAAGGCGTTTCTCTGTCTGTAGGCCTTTCCCTGAGATGTTTTGAAAGTCAGAAGTTTCATTTGTCCACTGGACATTATTCTTAGTTTCAGTATGTTACCTTAGTGTTACATTAAATTCCAGAAAACGGGAATATTAGAGTTTTAATTTGGTCTGATATGTGTTTTTAAAGGGAGAAAGGTAATATTTGTCAGTTTGCCCCAACTTGAGATAGCAATGTTTTTCAAAATCTCAATAAACTTACAGAGGATGAGAAAAATCCTAACCTGTCCACCCTCCATGAGAAAAAGTTCACGTAATGGCAAGAATACAGCACTGTACATTCAGTATCTTGTGGCTCACTGAAGGAAGCTTTTTACACTGTGACTTATGACTTCCATTCTAGAAAATGACAGACTGGAAACTGGAATTATTTAATTGTGTTGGAAAGATTTGTAACGAAAAAGTAAAAAATTTTCTTAGACTTCAGAACACAAATGCAAAGGTTCTGCTATTCTGCATGTTCCCAGAAGAGGATCAGAGTGGTCAGTTTGCAGTGGTATTAATAAAAGTTGGAGGTATTCAATGATTTGCAAAACAAGACCTAAAATAGACTGCCAAGCAATTAATAGCATGTCTGAATATTAGCACACAGATTTCTGACTTTACTCAATTGAGGATCCTCATCCTGAGAGACAGGGATCATTAGCTGAGTTGCAGCACAATGCAAACCCAAGTGTGTGGCTTCTGGACAGGGGTGGTAAGTCCAGAGGGCTCTGCACTGCCCGTGACCTGTTTGCAGTTAGCTCAAGGATATCTGCATCAACCCTCATCACGTGGGGTAACATTCCTGGGTGCTTACCAGGACTTTATGATGAGCAGTTTCTCTCGTGTTTAAATACCCCAGACAGGCTGGAAAGGATGTGCCTCCTTTGACTGAGAATAAGTCAGTTATTGTGGCTGCAGTGTTTGTAGTTAGCTATTGAAGGAAAATGTGCAGTCATTCAGCCTATGTTTTTATGACCCTCTTGTCTGGCAGATGACTAAATCTGTGGATTTTTCCCTGTAGCTTGACTAGTTTGTTTCAACACATGGCAAAGCTATGGAAAGCAAACATAAGTCATGCAGTGTTTGAAACTTCACCAATTCATAAGTTTGCAAAGTGCCCGCCAGCATAGCAACTTTTCAACTTGACTGAGAAATCGAAGTCTCTTGATGAAAATGTTCTTCTGCTTGTTTGAAATAAAACAACACATAAGCATCAGACTGAACTAATCTATAGGGAACTGATGATAAACTGGAGCTGATTGATTGATAAAATTACATTGTTTTATAGAAGGTGAGAAAGTAAAAAAAAGTCAAATAGACTAAACAACTAAAATGGAACAGGGACTCAGGGGACTGTGGTTCCATTACTGTCTCTAGAACTTGTTTTCTGGACAACTTCAGACAAGTTATTTTACTTTTGTACTTCTATTTTGTCAGTTTTCAAATGAAATATTAGTGCTGGTCTCCTCTGTAAGCTGATCTCTCTGCTTTGAGATTTGTCAATCAGCGATATAGTCCAGGATCTGAGAATCACAAAATGTAGAGGTTTGTTGTCTGCTAGTCAGTAGTTCATACCTCAGTCTGTATCTCCTCTGCAGTTTCTGGGCAGAGGAGTGCAGGAGTCTCCCAGGCCAGTGTGTCTTATCCTTTGAACCAGCAAGAGAAGCTAAAGACTGCAGGCAGCCTGGTTTCTGATGGAGGTTAGTCATGCTTGTGCTGCCGTGTTCTGGCAGGGGTTCTCCCAGAGGAGGATGACTGTACATTATGGTCCATGAGGCTGAGAGATGGCTCTGCAAGCAGAGATGGCCACTTCAGCACTCGCCACACTCCTCGTCTCCTCCTCCAAACATTCATGGAATGTTACTGGTAAAATGATACCTAGTATAGATTTCTTATTACAGAGAGAGACCATGTTCATTTTTTAATCTCCTTATTAGTTTAAAGGCAGACCCAGAAGTCAGCTCTCCACTTCCAGTGCATGAAGTCTCTGATGCTCAGACAGCCCATGACACAGAGACTGGTGTGCCTGCAATGGCCCCATGCGGAGGAATACCCGGAGCTGGATTAGCTTAGTTCTGTACCTGTAGTAAGAACTTCTGGCACAGTTCAGCTGATGTGCAAGAAGCCAGTGCCAGTCCTGACTTGGCTGCAGTGCTAAGCAAATGCAGCTGTAACCCTTTCTAGGTGTGAGCATTTATCTGGAGCTACTGTGTGGAGGAAAGGAACCATTTGATAGATTGTGTTGAAGAGAAACCCAAGGGGATTTTATGAATTTCCCTTATCTACATTATCTTTGCTTCTCATTCTTCTGGATAAATCAGAATAGCCTGCAGCTTTTGCCATAAATTCGTTCTGTCTTCTCTGTGACACAATTAGTCTTTTAACCTTTCCTGACAGTTCTTTTGTGGTGGATATAGCCAGGTTATAAGGAAGATGAAATGATGTTTTGAGTGAACACATAGCTAGGTTAGTGACAAGGAAAAGACTTGGAGGATCTGATTAGGTTAAATAAAGAAGCAGTAAGGTTTGGATTATCTCTTTGTTTTTCAGTTGCTGGTAAATTAGGCTTCAGGAATGGTTTGAGGTTTAGTTGCTAATTTGGAATGCTTGAGCACCAGAGATTTAGAAGAACATGGATAGTTCACATTTCCATCACATCTAAGCAATAGTTCTTTTTCGTGTGGTTACTCCTAGTGGTAACCACTACTGAGAAACAGAAATGTGTTTCACTTGCAGATAGATCCAGAAAATGAAAGTAGGACAATCACTTCCTGAAGTGCCAGTATTGTACTGGCCTTTTGCAGCAGAAATGTATGCACAAATTAGCAATAAACGGAGAGATTGGCTCACATAAAGTTACTCATCATATGAAACTCTGGTGCCTAGCAAAAATAAAAATATCTTAAGAAAGGCTTATTTTCACCTGAAGAATATTACCTGTTCAGGAATTGAAATGTAACAGAAGTTTATTTGTACCAAGTTGCTTTTCTTTCTGAAAATCATTTTTCATCCTTATTTTTTCTTGTTTAATTACAATTCTTGGATGATGCATCTATATTTCCCACCCTCTCTGAGCACTCTCTTTGTATTTTATGACAATGCACAAGCAGGTCTGCTGGACTGTTCCATTTTACAATTGGGGCTGCTTAAGGAAGGCTAGTGCTTTCTTAAATGAGTGTAACGAATTTCCTTGAAAATATCATTAAAACTCCTAAGTTTTATAGGCAAAATAAGCAGACAGGATTATCAAAGAGAGGCTCATGGAATATGCTGCTTGATCTTTTGATGCCTGAATGAAATGCCTTGGCCCTGAGTAGAATGTATCCTCTATTAAATCCCAGTCACATTTGCTGGGGCAGCAGGGATCAATCCCTATAGACTCTTAACTATTTAAAGTTCATCAGTTTCCAGGCTGGAAATCTGCACACACAGTTCCTCCATGTCAGTATTCCTAAATGTTTTCTTTAAATTTTAATTGAAAAATGGATTGAAAATTAAGCTTACCTGACAGAATTTTCTGTGGTTTCACAATGAGGAAGTATGGGGTTTCCCCTTAAAAACTCAGTAACTCTGAAAACCTGGAATGAATTTTGACCATATATGAGATAAGATCCATTTCAGTATTTAGAACATAACGTGCAGGAGGTAAAACTAAACCCTGGTTGGGTGAGTCATTACCATTCCTTCAAAAGAAGCATATAGAGATCTAGAGTAAGTTCTCACGTGGGGTGCCAGTGTGGTTACATATTAGAGTCAGTGCAGCACTGCAAGGTGCCATGCAGAGGTGACCCAGCACTGTGTCTTGGTCTCTCTAAGGATTCTTTATATTAGAGATGGATATAAGAAAAGAAAATGAGCCAACAGTACTATTGTTACTCCTTATATTGGAATTCACCTCTGTGACTAATTTAGGAATTATTTTACCCTTTCTCTTTAATGTGCTGAGACTTCATAAACTTCTGTCTCCAGCCTTTGTAAGAGCCATTCCTTTCATATTAATGACACGTGAGGTCATCAGATTCCTGAACTGAAGAGGCATGGTGCTGGAATGCCACAGTGTCCACCTCTGAGCCTGCAGATACGCAGAGCACATTTGCCATGAGGCCAAATGACACGGTGGCAAAGAGGAGTCTGCAGAGTTTGCAGATGCAGGTCAGATAAAGAGAACATGTGAGCTGTCCCAACCTACGTGGCTCAACCTTCCTGACAAAAGAATGTTCCATGTCATCCCATTAGTCCCTTCAAATGTTCTGTCATTTGAGTGGGTAGGGGTTAAATATGCACACCAAATTAAAGGCATTTGGTAATGAAGGCTGATAGATAGAGGCATGGATTTGATCCACTGACAAGGTTTTGTAGAGGTGACCTGATCTTCTACTAGATCATTTCTCTATAGGTGTAGCTTATGTAGGACATGTTGGTCATGTCCTGCACTGAGCCAACACAAGGACGTGTACTGCCAATATCTAGAGACAGACCTCTGGAGCATATGCCTGACACACTGCCAGTATTGCTTAAAATTCATTATGTATGAGTCTAGGCAGAGTTGGTGTAACCGTCTCGCTGGTCATCTCTTTTTGCAAAATACACATTCTTAGAACTTTCTTGCATTAAAAAAATAATTTCCTTGTTTATAAAGTGCTAGTGCTGGTGATAACACCAAAATTCAGAAATCATGGACTCAGTACATTTTCTTCCACATGTTGTGTCCCCCCCTCATATCAAAAGATTGCAAATCACAAAATTTTAGGCTATAAGAATTAATTTTTAGTTCCTTTAGTCAGCAGTTTCTGGCCTTCAGGTTGTTCAGCAGTGTCTTCACAACAATGGCAGTTTTAACTGTCCTTTAAAACAAGCTGTACCACAACCCCTTGAATCCATGATGCCTCGTTTCCTACAAATCTGTGTTTCATGACTGAATTCTCTGTTGTCTAATAAGATGCATGTTCAAAGTGAAGTTTTTCCCATGATTGTGCCTTTCTAAATATTTTCCTCCTGTTAGATTCTCTGGTATCTAGTAATGATCGAGATTAGATCCAGTCTCTCCCACTGTGAAAAGACTAATAGGCTCTCCAGCTGCATCCACCTGACAAATACCATTCGCCCTCAGAAGAGCTGCCAAGGACAGAAACCCTGGACCACAGTGTAGCCTCATTTGTTCAGCTTGTCTTTCAGGTGGCCAAAAGTTCATCTGCATGATTAAAAAATCAAGAGCTTTAAAACTGGTGCAACAGAAATTTCCCTTACAGATGAAAACAAGTCTTGTGAAAGAAAAGTTAACGTTTTCAAATTTGATATGAACCATGCTATATTTATCTCTCTTGAGCCCTACTTTGAATATTTTTTCACAAGCTGCCGCATCAAGAAGGGCACATTTAAATGCAGCTGATGTGTTTGAGGGAGATAAGGTTTGCAGGATTTTCAATCTTTTTAATCTCATCAGGTGCTTCCTCTATTTAGGATTTGAAGTTTCTTATACCATAGCCAATTTAGCCCACAAGGCATGGCTCCCAAAGCATTCCCAGAGCTCCCCCTCAGACCGTTCTTCCTCTGTACACACAGATTACAATCTTTTCAAGGTACATCATTATCCATCTGAATCCAAGGAAAAACTGTCATATGAAGTAGCACTCCATTCATTGAACCAGTTAAGAGAGAGCCCTGTACCCAAGGGTCATTGTGGGTCCTGCCTTGCTCTGGTGCTGTATGATAAGGACCAGAGTAAATTGAATGTCCTGTGACTCAGCTGCAATCAGAGGAAAATTTATTGCCTAGTTGCTGCTACAGCATATGGATTTGTCTCTGCCTGAGTACACAGATGTGCAGTAAGTATGCAGAGAGTCCCATTGAGGGGAGTGAACCTGGTAATTTGCAGTGGGCTGTTGTGCCTGTTTCAGGGGTACCTGAAGCCTCCAGAAGGAAAAGGAATTAGCTGGGTACAGTGGAAATTTCTGCAAAGGGGTCAAAGAGTATTGCTGTTAAAAGCCAGAAAGCAGGTGCACACAATGTCCTTTTTGAGTTGATGAACGGTGTCAATAGGCAGTCAAACCAGAGCAGCTCCACTGCTCGTTAATTCTGTCTCCCGTTCCACCATTTCCTGTTCATTAACTCCCTCCTGCATTTCCCCTCTCTGCCGGAGCACATTACTCAGACTCAATCATTGTCTCCAAAAGGGAAGGGTGTTGAAAGAAAAGGCCAGAGCAAGACCCTGCATTCCCCACCTCTCCCAAACTAGCTTTTCTGCTAGAAAGAAACCAAACAAGCATTTTACACTTCCTTGGAAAGATAAATGTAATTCAGGCTTAAGGAAGGTATGTGCCCTCCAGCCAGGATTTACCTTTGTGCTGCTTATTCTGTCAAGAAAACTTGTTTTGTTCTGAAAGGACTGTCTTACCCACCTCTAAAACTCACCCATGCTCTAAACCCTTCAGGAAGAAATAAACACAAGAGTCTGGCTTTGTTTTAACTGGCTTTTGTAAAGAGGGCAATTTGTTCCTTCTCGATTTTTTGTAAGTTTTGGTATCTTTTAAGTGGGACTACTCTGCTTGTCTGGGTATAGTGGCAGCTTGATGAACTGTATGGACCCACACACAGATAAACTGTATATTTGTTCTCTGAGAATGGCAGCAAATGCCTCCTGTTGATAGGTATCCATTGGCTTACCGTGGTCCACATTTCTCAGTGCTGGACCAGAGAAGTGTCATCTCTGGTCCCAGGCCCTGTCCAGCATGGACAAGGGGCCAGAGAACCTTCTCCTACACCACTCTTCAAAAGAGAGTCAAGCATAGCAAGTCTCTGCAGAGATACCAAAGCCCTGTGCAGGGGCAGAAGGGTCTGTGGGCTGGAGAGCTCACATGCTTTGGCCACACAGTACCGTGTCTTCTGGGGTGATATGGAGCTACCAGGGAATACGGTCTGCAACATAGCTTTTTTATCCATTCTGTTGATAGGCACCAGCAGTGGCAATGTTTTGTTATTTCATTCTCGCTTATCCCAGTCAGTGAGTACTGGACTTTTGCTGCAACTGAGTGCCACTGCAAGGGCTGGAACTGTGGAACCATAGTCAGACTCCCAGTTCAAGCCAGCTCTGGTGTGTCCCTGAGGGCTGGCAAGTGTGAGGCCAAGCTGATGAACCACACAGCCCAGAGTTGTTCTGCCCACATGTTCTTAGGCTGACATGCCAGGCTTGTACATTTCACACAGAAATGCTGCCCCTGGCTTTGGGATGATTTGATATAGTTCTGCTCACAAGGCACCGATTCAAAATAAACTCTCCATTAACGGCCCCCGTAACATGTGCCCGTAGCTGTAAACACTTTGGTGTAGGTGCACGACCCTTTCATGTCAGCTTTGCAGGAATGCCCTCAAAGCCATGCAGAAGCAATATAAGCAGCAAGGAGAAAAGGGACACTGTTCACACATTCAAGCAGTTTCTTAGGAGAAGCAGTGTTCCCAAACCTTTCCTGGCAGTTCACTTTCAGCTTTATTCCGAGTGGCTCCTGCCTGCCCGGTCCCGCACAGTTGAGTAGCTGTGGGGTGAGCACTGTGGTGAGGAATACCCCCAGCATTTTCATTCAGTGCTCGCTTTCAAAACGTATGGGGATGGATGGGGGTGAAGAACAAAACCAAAAAAGCCGACATGCGTTATTTAGGACAAACGGACTTGATTATGGATCCTGAAGGTGCTATAAAACTGACGGATTACAGGTTCAGCATTTCTGGGATTTGAGCTGTCTGGCTTCCACTGTGCTTTCATTGTACCAGCTCCCCCTCGTTTCCTTGCTTTATGCTGGAAGCATTGCACTGGAGCACAAGTGAAGTGAAGCAGGCCCTAACTAGACCCAACAGCTGCCTTTTGTTGCTGCCGTGGAAACAGCTGTAAGGGGGTAATATAATCGCTCTTTTGTGGCCGGTCAGCTGCACATCATAAGCACCTTTCTCAGATTCAGGGGACCCGGAGGCAGCTCCTGTGGTGATGTAAATGCTAATTGGGCCCACAGCAGGCTATTTTGTGCCCCATTTGACATACTAAGCACTTGTTGTTCTGTCCCATGAGCATAAAGTTGACTGAACAGATATTCTTTGCCACCTTTATTACAGTCAGACTCATGTTTCATTCATGTGCAGGAGAGGTCTTTGCACTGGCTCCTGTAAGTGGAAGGAATGGTTTCTACACTTTTTGATATGTCTCTCATCTTTTGTGCAATAAAACTTTTCTATGTTATCAGTCAGCTCAGACTTGGCATGCTCACATTTGGGGTGCTGGATTTTTTTTCCTTTCCTTTTTTACAAATAAGCAAGTTCTGAATGAGTGTTGGGAGTTGTTTTTACAAAAATTAAACTCATCTGGAATAACACCAGTTTTGTGCTTTTTTGTCTGAGATGATTGATTTAAAAGCAGGTTTGATGGAAAAATACAGAATACGTCATAGAAGAAATCATAGGAAGAAAAATTTAACAGTTTGTCATCACAAGTCACAGATTATAATGGGCAGGGCACTATTTGAGTGTACTTGTAGTGGGACCGGGGGTTGTTGTTCTTAGAAACAAACACAGGAGTGTGTAAATACTGAAAACAGCTCAGCAGCAGAATTAAGAAAGTGGTCTGGGAACAGTGTGCCTGAGCTTTAGATGCTAATTTTAGTGTGTCCTTAGTCACAACAGTTAGCTTATTTGAACTTCAGTTTTCCCCTATCAAGTCAACTCACTACTCTTTTAAAGTATTTTAAAGCCCCACCTTGGACAGGGTTGTAGCTAGTCAGAAACTGGATATACTGAGTCTCCAAATATCCTTTGCAGCTCTTTTGAGATAACATTTGTTCTGCTGAGGTGGAGTATATGGAGGGTACTTCCCTGGCCAAATACTGTGTTGGATGTAGTCAGTCTGTATCAGAACACTGAACTAGAGATCACTAGATCAACTGGAAGGCTAGTGTTCATTGATTTGGCACAGGAGAACACATAACATGCCAGCTGCAAGTATGGGTACAGTAGGAGGTGGATCAAGGAGACCCATTATTGATCAGACATGGATGAGTGGCATTAAGTATCTTCTCAGAAAAAAAAAATCAGGGAATAAATGTGAAAAACTAATTCAGAAACAAACAAACAAACCCCAGCTGCTACCTGTGTAAGCTTCTATACTGGAAGTCTTGAGTTACACTTCATTTACTCTGC
Organism: Gymnorhina tibicen; assembly: GCA_013399875.1. Taxonomy (NCBI): domain Eukaryota; kingdom Metazoa; phylum Chordata; class Aves; order Passeriformes; family Artamidae; genus Gymnorhina; species Gymnorhina tibicen. The sequence continues at coordinate 246,139 of VXAZ01007501.1, forward strand.
ATTTTTTTTTCACAGGTTCAGGTTCAGTGGTCGTATTCTTGGCCTTGCTCTCATTCATCAGTACCTTCTTGATGCTTTCTTCACAAGGCCGTTCTACAAAGCACTACTGAGGCTGTGAGTATAACCATGCAACCATGCAGAAACAGTGATCCACAGTGAGTCCTACAGAGACACAGACCCTCAGGGAGCTGCTTCAAGTGCACTGATCTTCAAGTTCTTTCTGCTGTTGGTTTGTTGGTCTGTGATAGAAAATGGACACCTTTTACTTTTTCTTTGCTTTCTCCAAGAATTTACCATTCATAAATACTATGTTGACAATAAATAAGTATGACATTTAGAAACACACATTAGAAAGTACTGACACATAATTCTAGAGTTTGCTACTTATGAAAAGTTATAAAGATTCAACCAGGTGGAGGAGTGAAAAACATCTTTGGTGGAATGAAACAAAATAATAGCAAAAGAAGCAGGGAGGTTATATTAAGCAAAAATACATCATTTGTCATGCCTCAACTGGTGGAGTAGGTTTTCATTCTAAAACACAACTTGAGTTAATTAAGATTGTTAATGTAGATATAACCAGTGAATGGTTTTTTTGGTCTTCTCCTGTCTTTTATTTTAGTAAGCGTAAAGTACCAATAATACATTACTTTCAATTTGAAGTTTGTAACGTTAATTTGGATTGACAGTCAGTCTCTCTTTAATTAATAGACTGAAATAAGACAAGGCACATCAAATTTGCAACAATAAAAAAAGCCATAAGTATTAACTCAAGACTGCAATTAAATGCTGAAGAGAAGAATAAAAGTTGGCTGAAATAGTTTATGAATTAAGATGATTCCAAACCAGTAAAGATACCTGTCTTAACAGTCTTTAAAGTTCTTTATCATGTTGGGTTTTTTTTAACTATGATTATTGCTGTGGTACAAACATTCATATCTCTATTGTACCTGATCTAGTCAGAAAACAGGCTGAAACCTAGGGTTCTCCCTGCATTCTTATTGCCCCTTTAGGGAAGTTGAAACCAGGCTGCTCATAATACCCACCTGTCCTTTCAGCAGACAAGGATGGCTCCTTATTAGCAGAAATTTAGGCTGCCTGGTGTGCCCTGTGTCAGTCCTGTGTGCTCACCTGGCAGACGATAGGTAATGGAAGCAGCCAGGCACAGCATGGTGGAGCTGAAGGGACACGTGTGCTGTGAAGTGCAGGGCATCCTGAAGATCCACGTAAAATCAAGCCCCAGGGGTGTCTTCTGACAGCAGATAATGCAGGCAGCCAACAGATTTGGCCTTAAGCCCAGCTATGGAAAGCAAACAGTTAGAGAACTGCTTCAAGAGGGTCTGTGAAACAGGCTTTGATGTTAGCAAAACTAAATGAACTTCAGTTTTATGTTGGATCTTCAGTAAATTTGTTCACATACTTAGTAGGAAATCATACTGCCAGTAGTCATGGAGTCTTATATTTTTTCTTGTCTTGCAATCAGGCCATGTGATTTAAGCGACTTAGAGTACCTGGATGAAGAGTTCCATCAGAGCTTGCAGTGGATGAAGGATAACAATATCACAGATATCCTAGATCTAACCTTCACGGTGAACGAGGAGGTGTTTGGACAGGTGAGCACAGCTATGCAAAACATCTGAAAAGCAAACTTGAAGCTGACAAAGTTGAGCATGATGAACATCTTTATGTCAGAACAGATCCTTTAGCCTCTCAATAACATTTTCTTCTCCTACCTTCTGTTTCTTTCAAGCCACCTGTCCAAGGCAGATGTTTATTCTTAGGGTGTATAATATACAATACCAGCCCCCCTACAGGCCTATTGAGCCACACACTGATGAGCATGAGGAATTCTCTGGAGTGCAGCTCTTCTCTCCAGGGTATAGTTCACACAGATGTGGCATTTGGGGAATGCAAGCAATGTAACTTAAAGCTGATGTGACTGAAAGGATGGGTTAGGAGGGATGAAAAACATTTGACAGGTAATGTAGGACCTGGCAACCCTCACCATTATTTTGTCTAATATCTCTCTGTTAGTTTCTGTGTCTCTTACTTACCTTGCACCTACTTAACAACTTGGTATGTACGTCCAGTTATTGTGCTTTCTACAGCTCAGCTCTGCCTTAGTCAGACAGTTCTGTGTAACCTGGCTGATCTGGGTCACTATAGCCTTAAATAGACAGCAGCACTGGCTTAACTGCAGTCTGGAAACCAGAATAAGTGTCTCCTGTGGGACTCTTTGGGTTGCATGGAAGCCCTGGTGCTCTCTCATGTTGCAAACCATGCTGGATTATAACTGTCTCTGGAAAGCCTTGGAGGGATTCAAAGCAATATTCAGACCATGATTAAGGATCTCCTCTTAAGGAGATACTGAAGACTAGAGAGCCTGAAGAACCAAGCTCACCAAACACTGCAGAAGCTCAGTTACGGAGATGGCTTGTAAGGAACAGACCCACAGTGTCGAAGGCAGCAGAGAGATCAGGTGGAATACACAGAGAATGGCTCTCAGCACTTGACAATAAAGTTACCAGGAGGGGTTTGTGCAAACCTAGGGTAGTTCTGTGAGCTGGGGAAGAGTCAGACTAGTTTCTGAGGGGAGGAATTCGAGTCCTGTGAGTTAAAGGGCTGCTCAGCTATGACCTTGAAAGTAACAGAAAGCAAGCAAGGCTTCAGGGGGTATATTAAAAACTGAATTTAGCCTGCATATAGCAAAAGGTTACAAAGGATGAGCAGAGTTAAGGGTAGATGAAAAGGATGGGGCAGAAGAATTGAGGTAGGAAGCCTCTGTAGAAACCATAACACTGTTTTTCCACAGACTCAAATGCAGGAGTTTTTCATGGACTTGGAACTGAGAGCTTGCATGACATTGAATTGACAGTACAGTGGTTTCCCTGGAAGGTATGGCTACATAAGACTAATACACAAAGGCAGACAGAAACATACAGACATATTCACAAAGGCAGATGAGAAAAGTTTGTATTTACAAGGGAAGACTACAAAGTTGAACAAGAACTGAGTTGCTCTGATGCATCTGAAGGTAACATTGACACACTAATTTATACTCTCCTCGAAGGAAAGAGCAAAACAGTTACATAGGAGGCTGTTGTGGAAGATAAGAGTTGGCTCCAAAGAGAATAGAAAAAAATCACAATCTGTTGTAGATACTGTGGTATGAAAGCAAAAGAACACTAAAAGTCAGATTTTGAGGCTGTTATCTAGTACATTATTTTCTGTGTACTGCACACTAACCTTGCTAGAACTAATGATGGGGGGAGAAGTTGGTTCTCACTGTGAATTACAACCATCAGAATCCAAGAGTCCTAAGTCGAAGTAAGATTTTCCTCCTGAAATTTGCTAAGTGCTGACGGCAAAATAACAAAGAAATTGCAGTCACATTTTATGCTCACAAATGGATTCTAGTTGGAAATTCTTCCATGCCAAGAGTATGTGACCACTTAAATGCCATCTGAGCATTGCTTTGCTTGGTACACGTGCAAGTGTAGATCACAGTGGGAGCTCTGCTAATATTTGGGAAGCTGGATTTCAAGGGCTGGGTAAGGGAAACAAGAAATATACTGACTCCTTGATAAGCTGTATAGTAGACGGTTACAGCCCTTTTGTCCTGCTTCCACAATGACTTTATTATGGACCAGTCACTGCTGCTTTCATGTTTTCTTTCTTGTCTCATCTCTCATGTGTATTGAACTTCTAAGGTTTTTAGGCCAAATCCTCTTTCTTGGTACTTTCTTAATTAGAATTTACTCCAGAGCAGTTCCAGCCTTCTCGCATATTGGAACCCAGAGCACTCCTGTAACAGCAGTGACACAGTGTCAAATCGAGAATTACACATTTTTAGTGGTGGGGACTGAATGACAATTTGAGAATTTCACTTACAAGACAGAGACGTGTCAGTTGCTCAAGACCCAAAGTACTTTCTCATGCTTTTACCCAATAGAAAATGTTCTTCCAGGCCTTACTCTAAGCTCTCTTTGTGGATACAGCCTGTCTCTGAGCCCTGGCAGTTGTTCCCATCAGGTAAAAGGAATAAGCTAGATTGTTTGAAATGTCTTCTTGCTACTCTGAAACCTGATTCTGAATTGTAGCTCACAGCTGCAGTTAATGCCTCTAAGAACAAAACCCCCAAAATAGGAACACATTGCTATTAATTGCTAGCCTCCAATTACAGATAAGTAATAGTATTTGAATTTATATGGATAATGAGAAGTTGAAAAAATCTATCGATTTCTAGGTGTTTGTGGGAAGTCTTGCAGGAGACTTTGAACATCTAGACTTATGGTCATGCTGAAAGCTAGACAACATTTAGTCTTTGATTTTGCAGGTGTATCTTAATGCCTCACAGCCTTGAAGAATACAGCATGGCAACTGGGCCAGAGCCTTGCTTTCTGGATAATGCAGCATTGCTTGTATAATGGTGATGCAATGATTTATGTTTGGGAATTTAACCTGAATCAGCTAAGAATTCCTAACTCCTTCCATCCAGCTTTACTTGTTCTTGCTGTTTCTCAACAAAGCTACAGATTAGATGACTCAGTCAATGTTTCTTAATTCATAATATTGCAATAGGTCCCTCAAGTAAAGTGACCTAAATACTGCCTATGCTGTGTGCTGTCTGTTGGGCTAATAAATAGATAATAATATAAATAATACTAGTAATGAATATGTATTCATACAGTTCATTTACTGTCGGTGGTGGACATCATTGTTATAGCAGCAGAAAACTGAAGAGGAGATCAAAATATTCTTCCTTTTAAATCCACTAAATTGAATGTGAAAATAATTGCAAGACGAATAGAATTTTCTGTCATATGGGAGGAGAAGTATGCGCTTGCTGGGTAGGATCCAGACTGATTCCGTAAATCACTTCTCAATCTCAAGCCTTAGTAACCCAAGCCAACTAAATTAACTATTAAAATGCAAAGAAATGCTGCAGCTCTTGCTTAAAATAAAGAAAAGTTATTTACAGTACAAACTCTTCTCAGGTTTGGATGGCTGATACAGTGACTATTTGTTATCTGTGCAAGGTTGCTGTACAGGTCTTGTTTTAGGCAGTGTATTGGGAGTATTCATTTTATGATACTTTCTTTAGCTGTTGGCATTTCCGAAGTGTTCTGAGTAAACACTTTTACTAGCACTTGAGGAAGGGTAACACTTGTTGCCTAAGAGACAAGTAGATACCCATTCCAGTTGGAAGTTCCCAAAAAGCAGTCTGCCTACTCCAGTATTGTGATTGCTTCTCCATCCTGTTGTTTCCTGTACTGTTGCTTGGATAATCTCATGTTTGAAACACAACATGATCCATACATTGCTACACCACTGTTTATCTTTGTTCTGTAGGTGACCGAAAGAGAGTTGAAATCTGGAGGGGCAAATACAGCAGTGACAGAAAAGAACAAAAAAGAGTACATCGAGAGAATGGTTAAGTGGCGAGTGGAACGAGGAGTGGTTCAGCAAACAGAGGCCCTGGTCCGTGGCTTCTACGAAGTGAGTAACAAAGTGATGCTTCCACAGTCATCCCTTCTTCATGTGAATGAGAGTAGCACCCTGATTAAACTGTGCTTCATTGGTACCCTAGAGAATAGCTAAATAGGCACAAACAGCAAGGAATTGGAGTTCTTGGATCTCTAGAGACAGAGACCTTGGATATGGCATGTTTAGGATTAAAGGAGAAAGGAAAGAAAGGTGTCTTCTGAATATGATAAAGCATTATTTATGATCAAGAGTTAACAAGGACATTGCTTTCCATTCATGCAGTAAGAGAAGTAGGCATTTGCAAATGTTGTTCTACCATGTTGTGGTTTTGGGTTAGGGTTAGGGGTCCCTGACAAAGGAAGTTTGTGAAGAATTGTACGCTTTGATGAGAAGCTGATGAAACACACTGTATCTTTAGGGATTCGTTCCAGTAAAGTCAGTCCTTGCGTGCAGTCCAAGCTGTTATCTTGCTGGTGGTATTCCTGGATGCTGCTCCATTGTTTTCCCTGGATTTTGCAATTTATCTTTGCTGAAGATCTAGATCTGAGAAAATCTTTCTGGCAGAGTTGCTACAAGGCCTGGGTGAAAACCTGTAGCTTTGCTGACCAACCCATGTAGACACCTATTCTTGCCCCTCCCTAATCATACACAAACATGTGAACGCAAACATTCAAACTTTGTCAGGATAAAGAGCTAGCTACCGGAACCATAGGTTTATAAGACTTTGCTTCATTTCCAGTCTGAACCAAAGGGCTTACAAGTGGTTTTTGTTTCAGGTTGTAGACTCCAGGCTCGTCTCTGTTTTTGATGCCAGAGAACTGGAGCTAGTTATAGCTGGCACTGCAGAAATAGATCTCAATGACTGGCGAAACAACACAGAATATCGTGGAGGTAAACTGCCTGCTCATGTTTACTACTATCTTGACTGTTGCAGTCTAAAACATGGAAGTCTTGCTCCATCTTTTCCTTCAGTCTTTCCTAAGGGAAATGCCCTATTTTGTCCAGGAAGTTATTGGAAGAATAACTCCTGAAATAAAAAAAGTAAGATCTCAGGTTTGATCAACAGGTATTGTGGTGTTATACTACTGAATTGCTTCTGCTATTTCTATCCAGATTTTATCTATTCAATTCCTGCAGACTTAGCAGGAGTTTTGTGTATTAAGGACTGAAAAGGATTTGCAGAATTAGATCTAAAAGTTACAAGTCATCTAAGATGACTGTGACTGAACTCTTGGCCTCACGGAAAGTAGTTCCACAAGTCCTCCTGGCTTCAGCAAGGAGCTGAAGTCAGGAGCTGAATTTCACAGTTCCCAATTACATTTCAACAATGTACAGATCTTGCTTAACTGTCCCCTCAGCCTAAACTATGTCAAGTTGGATCTTTTCCCTTCACTACTGCTTGGCCTGGTTTTGCTTTAAACAATGATTTATCCAGGCTGTCTTGGATGATGGAAAAATGTGAAATCCACCAGTTCTGCACCACAAGTGGAAAGTCCCTGAGCTTCACATATCCTCCCCTGAAATACAAGGTTTCAGACTTTGCTGGTCACTGCCCAACCTTTGGGTTACCTTGAAATATGCAGCTTACCACAAGCACAGCTGGTCCCCAAAGTCACTCTCCTCCTACATTTTTCTATTTAACTTTTGAAACAGATTTCAGCCTGGTATATGCTGGCTTTCACTGGCACAAACCAAGGCACAGAGCCCCTCAGGTAGGAAGTTTGCCAGGGAAGGCAGCAAACTCCTCTCCGTATGTCGAATACTATTGCAATCCGAAAGAGAATTTACTTGGGAACCAGAAATTGTTAAGTTGTTAAGACTCACACAGTGTGGCATATCACAGTTGGTCTTTAATATCTCATGCATGTAACCCCAGTTCTTGCCAAGATACTTGTGACAGACCAGTGTACCTCAAGTTTATATTTGAGTTCCAGGGTCTGAAATTAGTGATACTATATTATCCACAGCTGGGACAAAATGGAAGCTGGGACCTACTGCTCATGATGAACGAGATATATTGTTAGGCCAGGATCTTTCCAGTAGGAGATCTACTGCGCCAGACTAATGGGAACATATTTCAGTGTTGCACTTCCCAGTTAAAGGAAGTGATTTTGATTTCTGTTGCTTGGTGTAGGTTACCATGATGGACACATAGTGATACGGTGGTTCTGGGCAGCCGTGGAGAGGTTTAACAACGAGCAGAGGCTGCGGTTGTTGCAGTTCGTCACAGGAACGTCGAGTGTGCCATACGAGGGTTTTGCTGCTCTCCGAGGGAGCAACGGCCTGCGGCGCTTCTGTATAGAGAAATGGGGGAAAATAACCTCCCTCCCAAGGTATGTCCCAACCAGGACTTTTACCAGAAATGCTGTGAGAAACATAGGCCTGGTACTTTGTTGCATCTCTCTGCCAGTTAATAAATACAGTAAGGACACCTAAAAAAAACAACAAAGAAACAATTATCAGTTTGTTGTTCTGTAATTACATTTAGAGAAAAGTGTTTTATTTTGCTGTCTTTTTGATTTTCGGGCTCAGTTTAAACTGCTTGGAATCCTTGGAAATGCTTAAGATAAAGGTTTCCATGGGTTCAAACCTAGCTCTCTTTATTTTGCTTCTAGAACAGATTCAGACCAACAGGGGCCTGTCAACTGATTCTGTTCCCTTTACTGCCAAAGTGCTAATAAAAATACTTACGAATTTACAGAGGCATGAAAGCCAAAATCTGTCTCTGAATTTTGGCTAGAGACCTGAATGTAATCCTTTCATTTAGTCTGATGGTTCCCCTTTTGTGTAATGAAGAAGCTTAGTGACGGAACTTCAGACCACATGGTGATAATATCCAATTTGTTGCATCTAGTTCAGTCAGCCAGCTAGGAGCAAATGAGCTATAATGTCATACAGAATCAACAGACTTGGCAATGCTTCCCAAAGGAGGGGTCATCTTCCTTTTCAGAACAAAGGGACAGGGGCACAAAGGGGTGGACTTGACTCAGGCCACCCAAGAGAGCCATGGCACAGCCAGTGATGGATTCAGCTTTGAGTTCTGCGTTACCACTTTATGGGTGACCAGCACTCATCCTTCCTTACTGAAGTGAGTCACGTTTTCTTGACTGTCCTGACAGTTGCCTGGGGCTCTGCCCCATTGGGATTACAGAGCATTTCAGTGCCTCTGAGATACTTTTGCCACAGTGGCCCTTTTACATCACATGTGCCCTCCAAAGGATGCTTTCTTCCTGCTCTTATCATTTGCTTTCAGCTACGCTCCAAAGGAGGCCACTTTTATGGCACAGAGCAAAAATTTCATCTCATAGACCTTGCAAATATAGTCAGACAATCAATTAACAAAGGGTCTGGTCCAGTTTTCTTATTACTTGCTCTCTGTGTTGTTTACCCAGAAACATATTATAAGAATGGACTTGAGCAAACCTCTTGAGTCCTCTGGAGAGGGAAGGTCCAAATCTGGTCACCTTCTCAGTCCAAGTCTGCTCAAGCCCATGCTTTTGCAGTGGGGAGATGCAGAAACTGGACCCAGGGCACTATGTCAGAAGGCATTCAGAGCTGACATCTTATGTGGACTCCCTCTAAAGTCAGGAAATGGGAGTAAGTGTTTTTAAGGAACAGTTCATCTCACCTGAACACAGACTTCTGAAATAGCTCAGCTGAGTCACAGCTGGTATGTTTCGATTTATGTTCATCTACCATAAAGACTCTACGGAGATTATATGGAGAGCTAGAGCCTACATAAAGCTAGATGTGGGCACTGAGATTTAAAACCAGATGAAAACATGTCAGGTTAGTGAGATGACTCATGCCCTCTGAGCTTTAGCCAGAAATGTGGTAAGAAAGCCTGAGAGCAACAGTTTGCTATTTGTAGTCCAGATCCTCCTTTTGCAGTATGTATATATAGTCAGGTTCTGTGTAAGGGTTTCAGAGCTTACCGAGGACATTCCTGCCTGTAGATGGTCAGCAACCAGCAGTCACAGACCCTGCAGCATTTCTGTAGAGCTCTCTTTGCACCACTTCTGGGGTGGATAGGGGCGAGAGGGGAGGGTGGATCTTTGTGCATACACAGAAAATGCCCTGGGCTGACCCGTCAAGTTCTGAAAAGGTAATTGGCCCCTTTCTGCTCTGCTTAACTTTCTTTGTGAACCTAGGCATTACTTCTGACCCAAATTCAGTTAGCCCCGAGATACTCACATTAAGGATTTTATGTTTGTCTGCTGATCTCTGAATGAGTTGCTCTCCCTGAAAGAGGTCTCCTTTCCAGGTGAAAGTTGGTAGCACTTTTTAGAAGTCTTAGAGCTCTGCATTCATTTTAGCCAGGGGAAAAAGAAACAACACTTGCTCATGGGGAATAAACACAGCTTGATCACCATGAATTATTGCCTGCATTTTTATAAAAATTATGGGGTGTTGCCAAGTATACACCATGCTAAGAAATGAGTAAAACACACAGGATAAACCTGGAGGTTCCCTAAATCCTTAGTTAAGCAACTAAATGAGTATTACTTAAACCTTGTTTCTTAAATACCTGATTATGGTTTGCCCATGTTTATTTAGATTTATTTATGTACTTGAAGCTTACAGGCTAAAAAAAAGTCATATGTCATATCCTGTGAGCCTTTTAGTCCTGTGACATGAGTGTAACTAATTTTAGCTGTTTACAATAAACCGCAACAAATTCCCTCTTCACTCTAACTGTTGTACAAAGTGTTGAGAACTTTTAGCTCTATCAGGAGAGTCCATGACTCTTTCTCTCTTCCCTTACTTCTGCTCCAGATGGCTGAAGTAGTTAGGCAAATCTTCCTTACATCCTGTCCTTACACTTTGGCAATGGAGCATGCAATTTCCATTTGCTTACAGTGAGCAAAGATGTGCTAACACCTAAACTAGATAGTTTAGTTCTGTTTGTACTTGCAACAGCAACATGGTATGTCCAGAAAAAAGGCATGGTGTAAATTTCTACAATGAAACACTTTTCAAAGAATAATCACTGATACATGACAGAGTGCTTCTTGAAAACACTGAGGATAAGGAAGATTTTTTCAGGAAGGTTAAATATCTAGTAACTTCATTCTAAATTGGTGGATTTCTTCATTAATACCAGTTCCCTGTATGAACAGGGTAATTGTGGTGTAATATGTTCATCTAAGACAAAGAAAAGTAAGATTACACCAGTATTTTATTTCTGGAGCGTGTACATGTGCCAGACACATTATTCCTATCTGTATTTACTTTTGAGATCGCATACGTTAGAATGTTGAGGCACCATACAGCTCAGAGATGCTGCTCTAATCCCAGATCTTCAAATGACGACCCTAAAGAAGGTTCCAAAGAGACTGCCAGCTTTGCAGATCTGTCATTGTAAATCTGCATCATGGGTTCTTCCAAACTGGTGTAGCTTGTCATAAAATAGCAGGTTCAATCACTTGTTCATCAAGGTTGAGTTTTACTCTTCCTATATAATATGCAAAGCTTTGCCCCAAAGTGAAAGCATTACACATTTAACTGGTTGCCTGAGTAGAGATGTTTGGAGACCTCTTGCAGCTATAGCCTCTTCTGAAGCAGGAAGCCTCTCTTCACCTCTTCTGGATCATGCAGGTCTTTAAATTGAATCAGTTTTAGTAGTAGTTCATCAAGAATGGATTCTTGTTCCCTGCCAAACACTAAAGAAAAGCCACTGGTTTTCTAGCTGGAATAACATAGCTTCATCTGGTATCATGGAAGCAGAACTCCTGGCCCAAAACAGACCTGTGCTAAGAACTAGCAGTGCTTTCTACTATAGCTATAGGAGGCAACAGTTCAGTCTTTTTAAATCCTCAGCTGGCAAAAGTGTTCTGTGCCTACAAATGCCACTGTTCCACCTTGTGGTTGCACTCCTCACCTGGCAAAAACTCCTGCCAGCTCCAAGATTATGTCTGTTCCAGTATCAAGTAAGTAAGGACTACAGTATGCATCCCAGGGATTCAAATAATCACATTTGATGCGATGAGGTCACTTTTCCCAACAGTGCTGACCTGCAACTACCCTTTCATCAGAAGAGATTTTCATTCAGCAGTGTAGTGTGTGTTACGTATGATACAGATTACTAGTGCTAGTAAATATCTGATCTTTTGTAAGAGAATTCTCTTCCTCTCTATTGGATGATCAAGTATTTAATCACCATGGAATCCCATATAATAATTTTAAAAAAGATTGTGTATGACTACAAAGAACTTTATTCTCATAATTTCCTTCTTTCCCAATGGACTGAGTGCATGGACTTTGCTGTCTCTTACCTTTCCTTATATCCCACCCCTCTTCTCCTTCCTCTTTTTTCAAATACAACAGCAATGTCAGCTACAAATCTAACACTCATCTATTAAACACTGATTCCCAGACAGCATATAAGTGTTCCTTCTTACAGGAAAAAGGAACAAAAGCTGCTACCTGTGGGTTCTGAGACTGATAAAGAGGGTTTGTGGGTTCATTTAAAGAAAGCAAGATGAAAAGGAGAACTGCCCGGTTTCTGCCTGACAGGCATATTTATGTTAGAATGCAAGCCTTACTTTAGTAGATTGTTTCAAGCTATAATTAAGATAGGGTGGGGTTCTGTGCCCACTTTTACTGCCTTTGGACTCTCATCTTTATGGGGAATAAAGGAAGTGACAAAGAAGAGAAGAATGCAAAAATCTTAAAAGCTTATACTCATAATTTTTAGGAAGAATTCTTAGAAGAAAAGAAATAGCATAGCACTGTGAACAATGAGCAAGATTAAAGGTTCAAGCCCACCAAAACTATATTAAGCAATAAAGACAGATTGCCAGGAAGAATGAAATTTTAAGTGGTCCATTTACTGCTTAACTTACTGGAGGATGAGGGCATACGAGGGTCAGAGTTGGTTTGCATTACTTTATCTTGCATTTTCTTCTGGAGAAGCCAGAATCTTTCCCATAAAAGCTCTTACCAATGTAATTGTTATTCCAGGCCTCACATTCCCTGAACACCCTCTCAAATGTCAGCAGGCTTATGTGGTAGGAGGCTTAAATCAAGGGAAGAAATATTTTCTCATAGCTATGACTTCTTCTTGCGCTACTGATGTAATGTTTTCACCCCCATATGTGTGGAAAGTGTTCCCTGGATTATGTTTAATGTAGTCATTCTCACCGGTACCAGTAGTAGGAGGCCAACATGGTTCAGGAAGAATTTACTCCTTTGGAGCATGGGGCAGTTAGACAACAGTGGGTATTATGGAAAGTATCACTGACTCTTAATTGCCCTGTGTACTGCAGTATTACACAATATATGATGTAAACCAGACAGATTTGCACGTGATTATCTTTATGTAAGATTGAGTGGGCTTCACAGGCACCATTGGAGTTGCAGTAGATCCACATCAGTTTCACAAACCAGAATATGAACTCAGGTTTTGCCCTTAGCAATGTATTGTGGTTTGCATCATAAGTAGGTAGAAGTGTAAACCTAACCTGGATAGTGCTCCTGAAATGCTCTTTCTATTTCAAATTTGATGACGTTTCTTTGAAGCGCAAGTATTTTTTTCTGTAAAGTTGTTGAACTGAAGAACACAAGAGTGTTGCTTGGCAAAATGTTTCAGTGTTTCTAGACACGTTAACTTTTTTCCTTTCTTTGCTCCCCACAATAAATTCCTTGAGACTTTCTATAGAAGAGCCCACATCTCTTAGTAAGTAACCTCATAAGTAAGTAATAAGTAAGTAGTAAGTAAACCTCATAGTAAGAAAAGGAATTGGTCTTTTTTCTGAGTTTGACTAGGTCAAGGATGACTAAAAGTCAACAGCATTGCAAGGTTGTTTCATAACCAGTGTGAAATCAGATGGATAATGATCAGTCAAGATAAATGTCTGCAAGAAGGTAAACACCAGAGTCAGTGGCTGTGGATACATCTGTACCACACAATAGGATGCACAACAGCAATGTCTCAGATGCTGTTGTCTCAAACAGTTAAATGTGCTGCGGTTGAGTACCACACAGAGGTCTGGTTCTGCAAAACTACATTAGCAGAATCCACACCTGAGCCACCATGGCTATGCTTCTTCCACTTCTGGAGCCCAGCAGCTGAGCTCCTCAAGACTGGCTATCTCTGCATGTGGCTGTCTTGCCTGTGATAAACATGTTCAGAATGTACAAGAATCCTTCTGTTAATTAACTCCCAGTGGTTGATCTGTATTGCCAATGGATTGTAGAAGCAACTTATGTTGCCAAAGATTGCTGAGATAAACAATAAACAGTGCAGGGCTACTCATGGATAATACACATGAGCTGCCATGTTTAATTCAAGAGATGATTTGAATAATGGCTTTATTAATGTTCCTTTTTCACTAATTCAAGCGTTCCCAGCTCATTTCCACAAATTCTGTGTTTATTGTATTCTCTTCTGAGACTGAGCAACTAACAAATCTTCATTCAGAAGGGGGAAAAGGATGGTAAAAGCTCTCCTAATTGAAATTCTGTAATGCAGTGAAGATTACGTGCCTCTGGCTGTTTCAGTTGCCTGGGTGCTCTTAATGATTCACCACTGGTGTTTTGATAAAACTCTCCCTCTGAATCTACAAGTCACAGGCCAGCCCATCTATTAGCATTATGTCTTTCCCACTTTGTGGGTGGCCTAAGAGATGACTAGCATGGTTTCATGTAGTTTTCTCCAAGATAGCTCTGCTGCTTCAGTTTAACAGAAATAGCATTGAGTTAAAGCATGAGATAGAAGAGCTAGAAGTAAAACAACTCCATGGCTTTTAAAATACTAGGGGCCGGAAACTTAGACATTGTTAGCCATTGGGGCTACATTTCCTTCTGTACAGTTTTGTCAATTCACATTTATCAGAATGAGGAAGAGGAAACAGAAATATTGCTAGCATCATGCAAAACTCTCAGCTGACTGATAAAAACTGAAACTATTTTACTGAAAATGTGCCCCTCCAATGTCCATTTGTTGAATGAGCTGTGTAACTTCTCAGTCAGTTGAAACGGCTGAACTGTTGGGGCAGGGACTGTTTCTTTACTCCACATTTGTATAGCACCTCACACAGTGAAGTGCTGTTTGCCTCTGGGTCTAATTGCTGCTGCCAGAAAAGCTGCAACAAGGTGAAGGCACGCGTGGAACCCATTCCATGGCTTCTTTTGAAGGTGCTGCCAATGTAAATATTATGGCAGGTAAATATAATGGTAAAACTGGGGAAAGAGATGGTCATCAAGTTTGCAGCTTGCTCTGCACAGAATATTTTGCTTTTGTCTTGGATACTACAAATAAATGGTGTTTAAAGGCCAGACTTGCAGCAGATGGCCAACAGCTGACTTGCAGGAATATTTTCAGCAGCCTTCCTTCCTTAGTTAGCAGATCCCTGAATGGTCTTTCGGCAGTCAGGCCTGCCTCACTGCAGACACATGCTGAGCCCATTCTGTCACTATAGTCCATCACATTGTGTTTGTCCACTGGTGCAAAACTTACTGGCAGCTCATGTTGGATGTACAGATGAGTGCCATTTTTAAAAAAAAATCTTGAAGCAACCAAAATTATAGTACTGAGCTTCTCTATCAGGCCCTAAAACCCCAGCTCCTCGGTGACCTCCAGCATTCTTCTCCCTCAAGATCCATACAAGATCCCTGCAACAGCTGAAGCAGGGATATCAGATGTTATGTTGATACTGAGCTTGTGTCTTCTGTATGAAGTATTCATGTGTATATGCACATACATTTCAGGACCTCATATTTTGGTGGAATTCAAGAGTTTTACTTTGAGTGAACTTGAATGTGTTGAGTCTCAGTAGGAACTAGTTTTCTCAATTCTTATTTTCTCAAGTTTTTTAGATTAAGACTAACATGTAACCTATTTTCCTTTTGCAGGGCACACACATGTTTCAACCGTTTGGATCTTCCACCTTACCCCTCATATTCTATGCTATATGAAAAGCTGCTGACAGCTGTTGAAGAAACTAGCACCTTTGGACTTGAATGAGGGGGTTCAGGCACTTCTGGTGTTTTTATGGCTGATGATGTCACCTTTCCTGTCCACCATCATTTGATCTTGGTTTCCCATGTTTTTATTTTTGAAAAAAAACAAAAATCAAGATTAACAAAAGCTGTGCATGAAGAACTGCCGCCCTCTACAATCTAACCTTCATGCTTTCATCCTCTGTTTCCAATGGACTGCTAGTCTGTATGCAATAGAAAAAACAACTGTCTCAAGGTTTCTGTATATCTCTACATACCTCCATTAATAACAATGAAAATACAAATGCAAGTTACACTACACTTGACCAAATGTTAATAAATGTTTACTTCCACCTACGTTGATTAAAAAATAAAAAAAAAACCTCATCGAGCATTCCAAGCTTTTATATACCCATATCTTCTAAATCAAATCACAGCCCATCTTACTTCTTAATCATTGAATCCAGTACTAGGATCTGGTCAAATATATCATCATCCATCCTTATTTTCCCTGTATGTATTGTCCATCTGAAAGACACCTATGAGCAAAACTGAAATTTTATATATGAACTCATGATCCACATCAGTTGCATCAGCTGGAACTGGCCCAGATATGTGGTGCAGATAAGACCTTCAAAAACTAAAAAAAAACCAACCTGTAATGCAATGCAAAGCATTAACGGCGATTGTTATGATTGTTGCTTGCCACTACTGGAGAGAACTTGCACTTCAGAGCTATTGGGAGGGGCATCTCCATTGTAATGTTTACCACACAAGAAGCACAAGGTTGTGCACACTCAAGAAGGATGTTTTATTATGTAGCAAAAAGGACAAGGCTCCCTTACCTTAGTATTGTATATGACAAGGAAAAGGGGAAGTAAGAAGAATGTTCTACTCTTATGAATACCCTTGGGTTCTGTTTACCAGATCTTTGTTTTCTGATGTTTAAAATGTTCCGTTCCAAATGACAAGTCTAGACAATCCCATCCTCTGTGTCAGAAGCCATTTATTTTCTGTTAGGTTGGGCTAATCTATGGTTGCTGGGGGTAGTTTTCAGTTCTGTTGTTTCTCTTTCCTTGTTCAGTGGAATAGTCCATATCCTCAAGAGTGGTTTGTTGTGGACAGAATGTTTTCGTCTGGAGTCTATCAAATGAGAAGCTGCAGTGAATGAGGGTGTTTGTCAGGTATGAAGGGAACTGTAACTCTCTGGGGGTTAAGATTTTGTTGCATATCCTCTTGGAGGAAGCCCAAAGGCGCTCCAGTCATACTAGGTACCACTAAAGATCTTGCTCTTGTTACTGCAGACATAACCCTCCTCAGTTTAGTGTACTTTCCAACTCTGATTCCAGGGGGAAAAAAAGGAAAACAGCAGTAGGCTTGTCTTCAGATGGATTTTACTGAGGCTGTTACAGTCAACCTCACTGCTCTGATTACATTTTAGTTATTAATCTTTGCTGCCCTTGTTTTCCAAGACTAATCTCAGATTGAAAGTGTTTGTCTTAACTGGGAAATGGAAATACAAAGAATCTTCTGACACTAAATATGTTACAGGATGCAAGAAATGCGAAGTGAGATTTGTGAAGGTAAGTGAGAAGGTAACATCATAATGTCTAGCAGCTTGCATGAAATATGACACCCCCTTGGGGGCTTGTTACTGGTAGTTTTGTGTTAGCTGTGCGTCAGATCACTGTAAAATCAGGAGACCAGTTCAAGATCTAACACATCTAATTCATCTTAAGTTTTCTCTCCAGAGAAAAAAATTGGACTCTGCTTTCTCACATATTTTTATGGTGGTTGTACAGAACCTCATCACACTTGAAAAACTGCATTCTGAGAGTTGTGGATCATTCTCCTGCTTTTATTCTTAGGTCAGTAGGTATTTGGAAGATGATGGACCCAAAAAAATATTTCTAAGCAAAAAAAAATTTTTTTCTTTTTTGTTAACGGTACATAAAAATTTTGAAATACTTAAATTGCCCCATTCATTCAATTTCTGTGACATTTCAGCCACTTTTATACTAATTTACTGTATGGCTTTTACTGAGAATCTATTTTATAGTATATTGTTGTTGTATTACAGTTGCAAACAGAGACTGCAGCTACAGGCCAGCTTCATTGTACCACATACCGAAAATGATGTTTAGTGTTTCCATAAATGAGCTCTCAGGCATCTATTCCACATGACCAGCCCCACTGCACAGGAGAGATGGAAAAATTAATGTTTTTCTCAGAGCATCTGTCATGTGCACATGAATTCCATCAGAACAAGTCACACCAGGAGAGACTGAACATGAAATCTTCCAGTGTATGTAATTCCTGCCTCTTCACCTCTGGGTCCCCAAATCCAGTGATTCTTGTATGGTTCTTAATTTATTCCTGGTGATGTTATAAAGTTACCTGTACTATGTCAAATGTTGGATGTCTTTCAACATTAGAAGAAAAAGGAAGAGAAGCACCCAACTGGTTGGTCCGTGTTTGGCCAAGGAAAATCAAGAGCTGTCTCATTAACATAGTAAAAAAGTAAAAAAAAAATCCAGTCTTTACAATGCTGTATAGTTAAATTTTTTTAAGTATTTTAAAACTATATTTTATTACAAAAAAGTGAAACTATTTTTTGTAGCATAATAAAAGATGTTTGTATTTCAGAGACAGCATCAAGCTCCACTAAGCAAAACACAGAAGACTTTCTCCTGAAATTCTTCTTCACAACGTTTTCTGGCACTCGTCACACACTAAACTAGATTATGTTTGGCACATGCCATCTCGAGCATCTTGTGTGTTCCTCCTCTGGGAAACACAGAGCATAGCCAGCTACTTCCCATCAAATCCTTGATCCAAGTTGTCTTTCAAGCACACAGCCTAATATTTTTTAAAAGTTGCTTTCTAAGTTGACAAAGTCATGCAGATTTCCTTGCAAGTTTTTTGGATCTAAGGCCAGGAATAGAAAGAGTTGACAGTTTTCATAAAACAAAGAGAAAGAAAATGCCATATGTGGCTTTTCTTGCATTCTGCCATTCCAGCCCTATCCCTCTTTCTGCCCAAGTATCCTACCCCAATAGGTTTTCAAACTGCAACATCATCTTTAGGATATCTGGATCAACACATCACAGTGTTTCTCCATTCCTTGCATCATGCCATAGGCAGAATCCAGTCCCAGCCTGGCGTGAAGGGGAAGCCGTGCATCTGAAGTGGCATTGCAGTGTCAGAGTGAGGCAGTGAATGGTGCTAACAGGAGAGAGGGAGGAACCTACCTCCCTTGGCCTGTTATTTAACCTGCCCATTATGCAATTAATTGACTTTGTTGTTGTTGTGCATATGCAAGACATACCCTTCCTTGTTCATCTTTTGATTCAAGTGCTGTTACTCCCCAGGTCTGCATCTTCATTTGTAAAACACTGACTGTTGATTACAGAAATTCTGGTGTCATTGTTTCCCCACAGGAAAGACTAGAAGATATTCCGTAGGGCAGATTTACAGTGAAATAATCTTTTCAGCTCTTTCACCTCAGTTCCATTTAAACCTGGTGTTGGCTAGATATGGTGGCTAGGTTAAGATATGGTATCAACATCAATAGATTTTTAAAATGCAGATTAAAAACGGAAGAGGCAATCTGACAGCTTTCTAGTTTTCAGTTGGAGCAATGAATACTGGCAACAGTTTCAGAGGGTCCATATGTTTCTCAAATTGATTGTCATGATGGTATTAATGGTAGAGGGAGGGAAGGGGGTATTTCTGGTTTTGAAATCCTGTTGCCCTACTAGCATTAATCTGAAGATAAGAGAATGGAAATAGGTACTTTAAATCATCAGTAGGTCTTCCACCTTGAAGTAGTCTCACTGACTGTTCAACCACATCAGCTATGCAGGATTTGATCCAGTATAAACATCTGTATCTTAGTGTTAACAGCGTCAGGTCTAGACCTTACAAATGCTGTCACTTCAGTCTGCGATAAGTTACATGAGCATTCAGTTTCAGTCTGTGCATATTCAAAACTTGACTTTTATGTTCCAGAGAGATCCATGGCTATCCCAAGGCAAGAAGTGAGTGGTCCAAACTACATCTAACATCTAATGGAGAAATCATGGGTTTTGTACAGGTCTGACACAGGGGACTTTTTACACCCAGTTTGCTCAAGTGCCCATGAACTTTTGAATGAACTGTAGCTGAGGTTTGAGTTTGTAGTCTAGTCTGAGAGATGGCCTGTGGGGAGGGGAGTGTTTGTTGGGATTGTGTTTTGTCATTCTAGTTTCACTGTAACAAATAGTTGACATACCTCCAGTTGGAAACAATAGGATACTGAATTGGAACATGAAAATCAAAACTGAAATAAGCTAAAATAGAAACGCACAGGGGATGAGTTAAACTCGTTCTTCGCTATTAATCCTTTGACAGTCTATGGAATTTCAGAAGGACAAATTTGACTGGAGATCTGTTTAATTTCTGTTGAAATTATATTTGCCCAGTCTCCATAGTAATATTAATAGGGCTTCCCAGTCAAGATTAAACACTTTCAGTCAAATGCAGACCAACAGATCTTTCTACAACAAATGCGGTGCTTTTTTATTATTCTTGCTGTACCTCAGTGTTCATTATTAAAAGATAAAACTACTGCAATATACTAAATCTGGGATAGGTTTTCCAGTTATCAAGGTCCAAAAGATTGGATTGTTACTTTCTCACTAGTGAGTCATGTAGTTCTTTTGTTCCAGTAGAAAAACAGATGCCTGTAGATAGTAGACACTAGGTATAGTAAATATTGTACCATTAGCCAAATTCCCTGCAGCTTCCGATTTATCTAACGGAAATGTCTGTTACGGTTTTTGTTAAAGACTACATAAAGTCAATGGCAGGAAAGGTCCTCATTATTGGACTGATTTTGCTTATATTGACAGAAAAATGTCACATGATACTCAGGCTGTGCTTTCTATTCAACCATATCACTATAGAGGAATGTCAATAAAATCACTTTGTTATGGCATTGTGTGGACTATCTATTAAAAATAAATTATTTCTTAGAGGATGTATGTAAGAGTGGGTGGAAACTGGCATTGTCAAAGCCCACTAATTTCAGAAACTGCAGTTCCAGGATCGTGTCCTTTCTGACTATTGTATTCAGGGCCTTCCACTGCTTTTATTCAATTTTTCGGGGTACATGTCTAAAACTTGAGGTTCTCCACGTAGGTGTGCGTGACCAGAGCCCCCACACTCTCCTGCCTTGAGAGCATGGAACTTATTCCTCACTATAGGAAATGTCTGGTCAAACAGAGGGACAAAAGCAGTGTGTATGCTACTTAGGCATACCTTGCTTCTAGGTATAATTACTGCATTATAGGGATGAAATGCAACTGCAAGGATGATTTCTTAATAGCATATGCTGGGTCTGCACTGTGTTGACAGCACATACATAGCAAGATGCTCCGGCATCTCAGTATGTCACACCCATTTCTCTCCTGCTCGTCACTGTAATATCTCCGGCGTGTTTCATTAACACATTCCAGGATAGATTAACACGCCTCAGATACACCGTCAGCAGACACCTTCCTGACCATACCTGTTTTCTTACATAAATAGCACCCCAGGAGGGATCATGGTACAGTGGGAAGGATGGGAAAGCTTAAATATGAGGCATTGTTTCTATAAGGAAAAATATAAATCCATGGAAGATACTCCAACAGAAGTGGTGAGCATATCTTCCACAAGACAAATCAGTAACAAATGTGAACCTGTGTGACTGTGAGCTTTCTTGAGAGCCTCTCTGGAGCTGGCACTGCATTTCATCCTGTGTGGAGGAGCACAGGTCCACAAGCATCAGCACTGACTCTCCTTCAACAGGGATGGTGGTGCTGGTGGCAAGAGTAGCATCCACCCATGCACATGCTCAAGAAATCCAGATGTCACAGCTCAGCCTTTATTCATATCCTGTGTGTGTGATTGTGCTCATGTATGAGAAGAAGTGAGCAAGAGGGCCTTTTGGCACTAAGCTGGATTTCTCTGCATTGTTCACATATAAAGGAAGGGAAAAATCTATATTGACTAAAAAGCAGTGAGATGAGCTGCTGATCATTAGGGTGCATCAGAGGTGTCAGTTTCTGCAGCAGTGATCTGTGTATGTGGCTGAAACTATGCCTTTTACTAGAACCCATTCAATGATTCCATTCAAATTTTATGAACCCATTCAAAGCCAAGTTGGATACCGTCTTAAGCAACCTGCTCTAGCGAGAGGTGTCTCTGCCCATGGCAGAGAGGGTTGGGACCGGTTGGTCCTTAAGATCCATTCCAATCCTTTAACATTCTATGATTCTATGACAATTACTGAGTTTCTGTTAAAATAGAGCAGCAGTCCATGTGAAGCCTCCATGGGTACATCAGGTGTCTTTCTTGGCATGCTAACAAAACTCCGTAATTCTGTAGAATATTAAAAATCAATTAGAATCTCTTCCTGCCCTGTGGGAGCAGTGTCATACTTTTTTTTTTAAGGACAATAAATCCCTGTACGTCCTGATGTTCATCCTTGTACAAGAGGACAGACTGGACAATAGCTGTCATGTCTGGAGAACAAAGGCACAAAGGATCTGCCGTGTCTCCTCTAATCATAAATCCTCCTTGAACTGCAAAGACACACTCTTTCTATTTTTTAATTTAATTCTAGTAAACTTGAAAATCATTTTTGACTGAAAATACTTTTCAGGGATCTATCAAGATGAAGAGTGTGTGGCTGTGTTTAGTTCCTACTCTCTTGAAACTAAATAACTAAATTTAGAAGAAAAATACCCAATATATTATTCTACCTGAAATACAAGCCCTGATTCTTATTTGTATTAGGCTTTGATATAAAGCAGATTTATATTCTTTTAACTGTAATGTAAATGAACCTCATCCCCACAATGCTGTGTTACGGCTCTTTGAGATTGAATAGAATAGAGGTCACTGGAACGCACAAAGAATGCAATTAATGCGGGTTTTTTCCTGAATTCCTGGCATGTAGGATTTCATATAATTAATTAACTGCTGTGGTACAAGAAGATAGTGGAGCTGCCTGGGGGAGTTTTCTGTGCCAATGATAAGCAATACTAACACTGAGGTTACTTGCCTTTCCATTTGTGAAGAGTTATACACTTTCGGAACATTTTACTTTTTAAATTTTTCAGTATGAAAATAGAAGACTGGTTTGGGTTATCTTTGTTTCTCACTTAAAAAATTAACGAGTTGTAAGGAAAAAGTAATTCTGTGAATACTCTGCAGTGTGACACTGAAAATGTGTCCAGTCTGTTTCAAAATGCACCATAGACAGCAACTGAAAAAGTTTTGTTGGATGTGATTTCTTAATGCTGGTTTTCCAAGATCAAAGCAGTGTACAAAAATCCACTGCGTATGGTCCAATTTTTCTGTTTTCAGCACTTCATATGCTTCAGTCTGTAGACAAAGCAGTACAGGTTCCCAACCAGCATGCCACACAGAGTCATCGTGTTTAGGTAACAGCTTTTCAGGAACGCAGCTGGAGCAGTGCAGGAATCTGCTTAGGAACTTTGTTACAAACTGTGATTTGATTTCAGTATCTCTTAGGTATGTCTTGGCACTGAATGCGATCAGTGACTTTTTAAGAATGACTGAAATTAGTAATAGAGATTGCTATATAAGATTATACTTAGAGTGTGTGAGGATATGTTTACTGACAGCTTTGGCATCTTTGGCAGTGGAATATAAGCTTCCCTGCTTTAGGCATGTAAGTTAACAGCATTAGTGATGTGTGCATTGATTAGCAGAACTGGGACCTTGGAGTTTAACCCCTGCTTCAATAGTATGTAAAGCCCACGACATGACTTTTGAACACCATCACTGTGCTTCAAGAATGTCCTCCAAATGTACAAACTGAAACAGTTTATGCTCTGGACACAGCCATAAAATAAGTAGTGATGGGTCTTGGATTTTGTAAAATACCATCTACCTACGTTGTGAAAGGTTAATTAGCCTGGGCACTGCAGAGAAGCTGTGAAACTGATGTGAGGAGCACCCAGTGTAGTGCGTGGGGACCTATATGATGTGTCTTCCAACTGGTAAGTTAATATTATAATAACATATGTAAATTTCATATTCAAATGAGAATTTCTGCAAAATATGAACCTGAGAGAGTATTTGGAAAGGTTACTGGTAGATTCCCTAAGCACAAGTTTATTCACTATTCATTTGATAAAATCAAACCCCATGAGTAAAAAAGAGGGATAAATCTTATTGTAACATGAGCACCAGTTATATTAAATCTCTCACAAATATAAAAATAATTCAGCAAGGTGGCAGTAATGATGCTTACTGCTGCCACTTAGTGGAGCCATGCCTTCCTCCCTTAAACTAGAAAAGAGAAGATTAATAACACTTTTTTTCGTTGCAGCTGGTAAGAAACATCCATTTGTACAAAAGTGTAGGAGGGGACGGTTTTTCAGTGGTGCTGGGTACTCGGAGTTCTTGTGTAAGTGCTTTTATGTGATGACAAGAGGCATTCAAGGAGGACAGGAGCAAAATCCCTGAGGTGAGGAATGTGTATTCTTCCTGTTGCCTCACAGATAAAACCACCACATTAAGAAATAAGTAGCTTCCATGCAAAATAATTAACTTCAGGATGGAACTTCAGCAGCCTGCAGAAATTCCAGCCACAGAAGATCATGGTTCTCTACCAGTACAGAAGCTGAAAGGATAAATTTAGCAATTCAAAATGGAAAACTATCTTAAATTATATGTGCTAAGCTATGGATGGTAAGATTTCATATTTCTGTAACAAATGGACTATGATGATGATTACTTCAGGTGTCTCCTCTATCATGTACGAGCTGCCTGAATACATTTGTATTGGGAAGATAAACAACCCGTGATGATAAAGATAGAGTCAGATTGATATAACTGAACAAAGCTTATGCCTCTATGCAACACTTTTGATCCACCTCTTCAGGGCACAATAGAAATCATGCTCTGACTCCAGCGCATGCAGACATAAATTTAAAGGGACATTGTTTTTAACAGATTACCTGTAGTGGTGTCTTTCACCTCACCTCCTGCTTCTTAGCTTGCAGGCCAAACACAGCTCATGAGAATTAATTCCCTGGATGCAACTGCCAGAAAGAAAAAAATATATATTGAAGTGTAGAACAGGTAATGTTATCTGTACCAGCAGAAATTAATATTTGCTATGCTATCTGAGTGCAGTTGAACATACAGCAGGTAATAATATTTGAGTGATTGAAGCCAAATATCCAAACAGCAGAGAAAAAGCATATACATTTTACCAGCAAGTAACACATGAGAGAAACCAGCCTAGATACGTCTGTTAGCTTATCTCTAGATAAATCACGCATTGTTCATATCCACACGTATTTCTCCCCATGTAGATAGCACATATAAGCTTATGCTGCAGTATTTAAGACTGAGATCAGTGCTGATTTAATGCACAGGTGAAACTACAGTGAGTCATAAAGCTTATGTTTATCCTTCCTAGAGAGACAACTGAAATTAATACAGCATGTATCAGCTCCACAATATTCTTATACTACAAGGCAAAGCATAGCCTGTTCTATGGCTAGTTCATAGTAAAGTGGGAAAAGATGCCGGACAGCCAACACAGCTTCACCAAGGGCAAGTCCTGTCTGACTAACCCAGTGGCCTTCTATGATGGGGTGATTCCATCAGTGGACAAGGGAAGAGCTACAGATGTCTTTTATCTGGATTTCTGTAATGCCTTTGCCATGGTCACCCTCAGCATCCTTCTCTCCAAACTGGAGAGAGATGGATCTGACGGGTAGACTGTTAGGAGGATAAGGAATTGATTGGACAGTCACATCCAGAGGGTGGTGGTCAATGACTCAGAGTCCTGGACATCAGTGACAAGTGGTGTCACTCAGGAGTCCATATTGGAACCTTTCATATCTTCATTAATGTCACAGACAAAGGGATCGAGTGCACCGTCAGCAAATTTGCCAATGACACCAAGCTGGGTGATGCAGTTGCCACACCTGACGGGATGTCATCCAGAGGGACCTGGGCAGGCTCAGCAAGTGGGCCCATGGGAACCCCATGGGGTTCAACAAGACCAAGTGCAAGGTGCTGCACCCAGACTGGGGTAACCTACAGTATCAAGACAGGCTGGTGGATGAACAGATCAAGAGCAGCCCTGCTGAGAAGGACTTGGGGGTGGTGGTGGATGAGAGGCTGGACGTGACCCAGCAATGTGCACTCACAGCCCAGAGAGCCAAACGTGTCCTGGGCTGCATCCAAAGCAGCAGGGCGAGGGAGGGGATTCTGCCCCTCTGCTCTTGTGAAATTTTGCCTGGAGTGCTGCATCCAGCTCTGGGGTCCCCAACATGGACCTGCTGGAGTGAGTCCAGAGGAGGCCACAAAGCTGCTTAGAGGGCTGGAGCACCTCTCCTACAAAGACAGGCTGAGAGAGTGGGGTTGTTCAGCCTGGAGAAGACCTTAGAGCAGCATCCCAGATTCCCATCTTGTAGCAGCATCAGCTACAAGAGAGATGGGAAACAAACAATTTAGCAGGGTCTGCTGTGATAGGACATGGGCTAATGGTTTTAAACTGAATGGGGGTCATTTTAGATTAAATATAAGGATGAAGTTTTCTACAATGAGGGTGATAAAACTCTGGCATATGTTGCCCAGAGAGGTAGTAGATATCCCGTCCCTGGAAACATTCAAGGTCAGATTGGACAAGCTGGTCAACTGATACAGTTGAAGATGTCCCTGCTGATTGCAGGTTAGTAGGGCTATTTGACGTATGTGGATAATTCTTTCTAAAAATGCAGCAAATCTGTCTTCCTAAGCCCAACAGAACCAATTGCCAGATTTTTAAAGGCATTTAAGAATCTAGAAGTTATTTTAAAATACAGCCAGGGAGCCTTAAATATCCCAAAGTATTCTGAGAAAGGTATGTTCATATTTCAGAATCAGTAATTACACTAATTTTCATAAATTTTTAGCAGGGTCCCCCCAGAAAAATGTGACTGTTAAAGTAAGTAAAGAAGTAGAAAATTCTAAAAAGAATTTTAGAATTTAGAATTTAGAAAAACTAAAGAAGTAGTAAAGAAGTAGTCACAAGAATTAAGTATCTGAAACCTTCATTTAGGATTAACGTACTTTTAAGATCCAATGTATTTGTCAAGCAAAAACCTCTTCTCTCTAGTAAATGCCACTGATGTGTACTCTCAGATGTAACAATTATATCATCTCCATTTAGTCCAGATTTTATTGTTCAGCAGGAATATCCTGCCTCGGCTACAACTTTCACAACTTTTTGAGTGGAAAGCACATTGATACCGAAAGTCTTTAATCCTCTCTTACTTGACATACTGATTCTGGAATTTATTCCTAACCTATAGATCATTAGAAGGATGGACCACCTCTCCTATGAAGAAAGGCTAAGAGAATTGGGATTGCTCAAGCTGAAAAAGAAAAGGCTCCAGGATGACATAACTGCAGCCTTGCAGTACCTGGAGGGACTCCACAAGAATGGTGAAGAGGGGGTTTTTACAAGGGCATGTAGTGATTGACAAGAGAAGAGGGAGTAGTTTTAAACTGAAAAGGAGGTTTACATGGGATATTATGAAGAAATTCTTTACTCTGAGAGTGGTGAGACACTAGAACAGGTTGCCCAGAGAAGCTGTGGATGCCCCATCCCTGGCAGTGTTCAAGGCCAGGCTGGATGGGGCTCTGAGCAACCTGGTCTAGTGGGAGGTGTCCCTGCCCATGGCAGGGGGTTGGAACTACAAGATCTTTAAGGTCCCTTCCAATCCAAACCATTCTATGATTCTACTTTTTTCTGCAAATCAGATTTGGCAGTAAGTGAGTGAGGGAAATCCAGCAAAATGCCTTGTCAGCAATTGTACTCCCATCACTGATCAATGACCCACGTTTGGACTGAATCCTCTCCTGTATGTTGGCCTGTTTCCTCAATAGTCTTTCCTCCTCCATGCTCTGGATGTTGGCAGGAGATTCCAAGCCCTTAAAAAGAGATGCCACAGAACTGCCTTGATAAATGACAGCCACACAGAACAGGTCTCTTTAACATCTACATAAGTAAGCCAGACAGTGAAGGGCTTGAGAAGTGAGCACATGCTTTTCTCAAACCTTTTCCAGTTAGGCTCATGCCAAATCCATGAGGCAATTCCCACCAGCCTGCACAAACAGATGACTAGGAGGCGATTCCTGCACACCTCACAGAGACACCTGGATCTCAGGCACGCATGGAGGAGAGGCGCTACACACGCCCTGGCTGTGGGAAAGGCTTAATTGAGGCTTGTACCTCAGACACCACAGGGACCAAGGCTTCATCAGGTGGGCCCAGGTGCATTTGCCCCATGCAGAGCTGCTGCTGCCCCTTTTCACCTCACCCTCTGTCAGCCTCGCTCCCCAGTGTCCCGAGGCCCGAAGCCCCACACAGCCATGCCCTCCACATCCTGCGGCTTCACCCCAGGCTTCATGCTCACTCCCTGCTGCCCCTCGGGGCACACCTGAGTGCCCACAGAGGGAGGTCCTGGGCTGGGGGTCAGCTACAGCAGGTTACATAGGAACGCATCCAGGTTGGTTTTGAATGTCTCCAGAGAAGGAGACTCCACGACTTTCCTGGGCTGCCTGTTCCAGTTCTCTGCCACCCTCAATGTAAAGAAGGTCTTCCTCATGCTGAGATGGAACTTCTTGAGTTTTAGTTTGTGGACATTGCATCTCATCCTGTCATTGGGGACCACTGAAAAGATTCTGGCACCATCCTCTTGACACCTACCTCTGTCATATTTGTATGTATTGATTCCCTCTGTGCCTTCTCCTCTCTAGATTAAACAGGCTCAGCTCCTGGAGTCTCTCCTCATAAGAGAGATATTCCTGATCCCTGATCATCTTTGTCACCCTCCACTGGACCCTCTTCCGTAGCTCCTCGTCTCTCTTGTACTGAGGAGCCCAGAATTGGACACGGTACTGCAGATGTGACCGAATAGAGGGGGAGGATCCTGCATCCGCAGTGACACGAAGATATCCAAGCTACGAAGGGAGGCGGGCCGGTCTCTCCTCAGACACACTCCTCGGCTTTACGGGGGTTTTATTTAAACCTGGTTGAAACCAAACAGCGACATTGACCCGCCGCTCCCCGCGGCCGCCGCCAGGTGGCGCTGCCCCGCCGCCCCTCCCTCAGGCCCGCCCGCCAAGGTGAGGCGCGCGAGGGGCGGGGCGGAGGCGCGTGGCTCCGCCCCCTCGCCCGGCGCGTGCTGCCCGCAGCCTCCGCGAGCGCGCGGCGGCGGCAGCGCCCGGAGGGAGCGCGGGCCGGGACGGACAGAGACACCAGGAGGGCTAGGGAAGGGGAAGAGAAAGAGAAGGAGAAGGCGAAGGCCTCGGCGTCCTCCTGCCGAGGGAGAAGCCCCGCGCCATGAGCCCCGACGAGAAGCCACCGCCCGGTCGCTCCCGCGGTGACCGGCCGCCGCCACCTCAGCCCGCGGCCGGGCGATCCCGGCGGCGGGGCGGGCTCCTGGCGGAGATCCGTACGCCCATCCGCACGGAGCCCTTCCAGGAGCGGTACAGCCTCAGCCCTGGCCGGGAGCTCGGCAGGTGAGCGCCGCCTCCGCTGCCCCGGACGGCGGGGGAAGGAGCGGGGCCGGGGGATTGTGGCGTTCCACCCTTGGGGGTCCCCGCTGGGGTAGAGCCGCGTCCAGCGGCATCCAGCGGTGGGCTCTGCCCGCGCTGGGTCAGCTGCGAGGGTGTGCTCATGGCATTGGCTCGGCTGGAAGAGGGTGCTGGGAGGCAGCTGTACCCCGCAGCTGTCTGTCCCTCCTTCTGCTGAAGAAGTCGTCCTCGGCTTCCCAGCCTTGCGGATCTGGCTGTGAAGATGCTGTGGTGTTCCCTGGGAGCCCGTGTAGAGTAGTGGGTATTGCTCTAGATTTCCACTGGAGAAGGAAACCTGCCCCTCTTTTTTTTTTTTTTTTTTTTTAGGTATTTATTATATCCTCGAGCTTTGTAAGTTGTGACATGCGGAAAAACAAATTTAGAGTCATTTGGGATAGCATATGCTTGAGAATAATCTAATGGTGGAACTTCTCAAAGAGTTAAAAAGCTCGTTAAAATATTGGATTTGGAAGTCATTCCACATGTAAGGCTTAGTTCATGTATAATTTCAACACCTGACTGATAGAAAGCAAGGTTTAGGGCAAAAAGTCTCATTAAAAGGTTTTTGCATCTTGGGGACTACATATATGGAATTTCAGCACCACTGAACCAATATTTTTGTCTGAAATTCTGTCACTTCTTGTTAAAAGAATGATAGTATTCTTAGAATTACATGTGCTTCATCCAAAGAGTGTTCTGATAAAAAAGATTAGATGGAATACACGGGATATATGGAAAGATATCCTCCTCAATGTAGGTTCTATTGAAAGTTATGCTAGCTGTATAACTCAGTTTATACAGCAGCAAAACCAACCCCTTTGGAGCTAAGGAGGAGTTTCAACGCAAATGTAGCTGCTGTAAGTACCTCTAACAAATATTTAGGTTGCCTAAGTGTTAGCTTAATGCTCACTTAGTAACTCTGATGTACCAGTAGAATAATACCTGTTTAAACATAGTGGTCTAAAGCATTCACATGGAAAGCAGGTGGGAGAAACATCCCATGGAGTAAGAAAGCTTTTTTCAGCTTGTGGCCACAATGTCCAAGGCCTGGAAACTGAAACTAACTAAATGCAGGCTACAAATCAGCCTAAATTCTACTAAACAGTCCAAAAGGCATAGGAGCAGCGTAGCACAGAATGTCCTGGTATTGCTGCTGTTTTGGTTTTGGGATTTTTTTTTAATTTGAAGTTCAGATGACTTCAGAAAATATTTTGCAGTTCTTCCATGGAATGAGCATTTCTGT
Organism: Gymnorhina tibicen; assembly: GCA_013399875.1. Classification (NCBI taxonomy): domain Eukaryota; kingdom Metazoa; phylum Chordata; class Aves; order Passeriformes; family Artamidae; genus Gymnorhina; species Gymnorhina tibicen. The sequence goes on from VXAZ01007501.1 coordinate 276,449, forward strand.
CAGAGCTGGGTGATAGTCATTGGCCTAATCAGAGCATGAAATAGATGAAGGTTCCTTCTGGAACAAAAAGGTACCACTGAGATGATTTGCTTTACACTAAGAACAAGAATTAAGTACTGCTGCAAGTCTTAGTCTGCAGTTTAAACAAGTAAATCTCACCATGGCTTTTTCTGTGGAATATTTTTTGATCAGAACTATATTAAAAGATGACCTTCACATGAAGGCTGTGATTTTGCACCTGTGGTTAAAATGAGTTAAGTGGTGGTTCTAAGTCTTTGTCTTGGTTTTGAGCAACAGTTGCACATATTTTTAGTTCAGACTGTCTCTCTGTAACTTCACAAGTGTTTTCACTATCTTCTCTTTTAGAATATAGGAATCTCTACATTTGAATGCATGTGCTTGGTTTTTTTATTCAACAATTTTGAATGTTTTTTGTAATTTTGATTTTTTAAAAGTGGATACTTTAACTCAAATACTCCCATTAAAGACTATTTTTTGCCAGCTCTGTGACAAAACGTAGGTGGAAAGTCTCTCTGCCACTTATAACTGTCATTTTATTGATAATTTATTAACACAAATTGTTTCACCTTTATATGTTCATAAATTGTGTAATTCTTTATTCATGGGTAGAATTTATCTTTACAAAGAACAAATGAGCACCCAGGTATGACAGGTTTTTGTCTCCGATGAAAAGCAGTCCTTGTGCACACAACATAATCTAAGAATTAAGATTTGGTAGAAAAAGGTTTATACACTCTGTATTTGTCCATCCCATTTCCCAGAATTAGAGAAACAGTTTAAAAGCTGAACTTTAGGTAGGTTTGAGAATAACATTCATATGGATTGTGTTTAAAACTGAGAGCGGGGAGGAAGAAGCAAGTAGGTTTATCACCTTTGCTGAGATCAGGGCTGCTGCATGAGCTCAGCAGGTTTGTGTGGTCTTTGCCCTCCCATTCTGTCAGTCAACACATATATGTTGAACTCCCCAGGGCACTTGGAGCCTCTGTTTTCTGTTCTCTGGTCCCTGCGTTTGGAGGAGGTGGGAAGAAAGTGGAACATGGCAAAGTGTTAAGGCATTGGTAGTTCTAGTAATGCTGGGAAGAGAGGTGTGGAGGCTCTGACCCCAGCTGGCATGTTAGGGAGCAAAAGTCCTGGGGGAAGCAGTCCTGAAAGCATGGATGAACCTAGCAGAACTTGATCACAACGTCACCAGAGGGACTTGGGTGCAAACCTGTAGGAAGTCAGGCCTCATTAGTTCTGCTCACAGGAGAAAAAACTGCTTTCAGAATGTAGAGCTTATGTGTTTCAGAAGGTGCTGCCTTGTTCAGTAGCTGAACAGGCATTTGCAAATCTGTTGAAACACAGCTGTTGGGAAAGCCAGGTTCACTTGGGAACAATATCAAAAACTTCACTTTAACGGCCACTTAGGAAAGGAAATTATTGCAAGTTCCTTGGGATGACATGGAAATAAAAGTTTTTAAATGAAATTATTTAATATATGAAATTTTGGTCCTGTATTCACAGCCTTAATAATTTTACTGTCCTCAAAATCAGGATATTCTCACACAAATCTTCACTTGCATGAGGTTTGAAATCAAACTTACCTCTGATGATTGTTTTAGGGGTGCCACTTCTCATCACCTCACTGAGATTTAAATGTTTTCAGACAGTGCTAGCTTGAGTTAGGTTAGTTTGAAGAAGTGTAACCTTTGCAAGGACAAGACACCAATTGCTTAACTCTTCCCCTTACCATGTGTGCTTAAGCCATAATTAATGTAAAATGGTAACAATACATTTTTTACTACCAAGAGCTTCCTTAAAGAGTCTACTATAATTATATTTAGTTGCTTGTTTTCCTCAAGAAAAAATTCCTAATTGCAGACAAAGTATTACTAGGCTATTAATTCTTCAGCTTGCTGATGGAATGTTACACTCCTTTTTTTATGAGAAACAAGCTATGCACATGTTGGAAGTCATCATTTCTGTACAGAAGATAATACTCTTGATTCTAGAGCTGGGTTAGAGGAAGGTGTAAGTGACTGGTCTGTCTTTCTTCTGGAAGGTAACAGTCACCTTAAATGACTGATCCAAAATAAATTATCTTCTAGCAAAATGTGTGCATGCATGTACATATGTCCTGTGCAATTCAGTTGTTTCTCCTCATTCCCAGTTTTTTTGTTAAAGCATACAAGCTCATTCTCCAGACAAAGGTAAGAATAAGAAATATTGAAATCATCCAAGGAGATGGAAATATTCTTTGTTCCTGACTAGTGACGTGGCTGTACTTTCATGTGCAGATAATGCATGTCTTAGTTTTGGGTTTTTTTTCCCCAAAAGAACAACTCTGACATGCACTTTTATTTCTCAGGTAGCTTTCAGTAATGTGTGTCTTAGCAGTACATGACACTTGTACTATTTTGTGCCATGACACTGCTGTCCTCAGCTGCTCTCTGCGGTAGCACTCTGAAATAGCTGTGGGTGAAATAGCTGTGGAACTAAGCAAAAGTGGAAAAGAGGTGAAAATGAAGAGTTGCAAGTAGTTGGTTTTGCCATTTGAGAATAAATTTATGTGAGTAAATTATTCACGAACATCAGAAATTGAATCGCTGCACTTTGTTGTTTGGAAATCCACAACTGTCTGGGGGAAAAAAAACCACACTTCAGAAAAAAATGTTTGATATGAGTTACATAATAAACTGCATACAGCATTGTGGATCTCATAAAATTTTTTTTCTGAACTTTATAAAAAGTAAATATCTTCACAGGAAGAAGTTATTCCTGCATTTGTTACAATGACAGTGTTTTATAGGTCACTTTAAAAATAAGGTTACTTATTTTAAAATATTTTATTTAGTTATTTTTATGTATTACAAATGAATTAGTAAGGTTAGTTCTCTGTTGTTCTGAACCTAGGACAACAAAAATTAATTGGTGTGACATAAATGTTCCTGCTTATCTGATTTGACAATTGATTTGTGATTTGACAGTTTTCCTTTGAGCTATAATGTGTGCCTAATGAAACAATGCAAATTCTGTTGGCAATCTGAAAAGGTGACATTGAACTCCTTTGTAATCAGATATGATTTATCTTAAATCCTAATTCTTGAATGAGAGTCTTGTGAGGACTGAGAACCACTTACAGTTTCCTATTCTTGTCTCCCTCCAAAGCATTTCTGTTTGTGATTGGGTGTTTGGTAGTCTGTTTTCAACTTGGGAAATGCACATTAAGATTTTTATCTCAAGATTATTCTTCCTTCCATGCAATGTTCTCACTGCTAGCTCTTTTCAATACACTAAAGTAGTAACAATAAGATCTGACACTATTTCATATAGTTTTTTATAATAAGTTCTGAAAAGCAGGATTTTAAGAAAAGTAAAGATGAAGCGTATGCAGTGTATACTTCATAAGAATGCTTGTTTATATCTGTCTTATCTACTATTCTGTCTCAATCAAAAAGAAATTCTTTAAAATTTATCTTTTGGCTTAACCATATAGTGGATGCTATCTTTGGATCTTAGCTCTAAAATTTTCTCAGACATGAATCTAGATCACTGCACAGTAATTAGTTCTACTGGTTATAAACATCAGGTTTGTCAAGTTTGATCTTTTTGGGGATTGTATTCAGAAAAGATGAGTTCTAACAGGCAGTAGTTATAATAGCTCTAATTATAGGCATAACCATAAGGAATCTGGGCAGGATTCTTGGTCTGAAACAATTTAGAATTAGTATTTGTCAGCCAGTTGAACTCCCGTGTAACCTGTCCTTTGAATTACGTCACCTCTCAGGCTTCTGGCCAGCTCAGCTAAACAGGACATGCGTGGCCACACACAGTGGTGGCTCTTGCCATTTCTTGCTGCTCCGTGAATACTGTTTTATTTCCATAGTGACTAATGCACAGTGAATTGGCAACCTTGGTACTTATTAGGCTAATTAACTTGTTTCCAGATAGATTTGGTATGTAATTCAAAACAGCACAGTACTTGAAAGCAGTATTATAGAGATTTCAAACTTTTCTAAGCGGCTTTCTCTGGGTCCTTCCTGGTGCTAGAATTAAAAGCTTTTGACTGCACTAAGGCAACATTCAAGAGGAAGTACGCAGTGCATTCAGAGACTATATGAGGAAAACAGAGAAGGCTGAACCCAGGCAGGGACCTAGATTTATTGGTGTAAGGCTTAGTATCTATCAGGTATTTAAATAACTTGCTGTTAAAGGGCATCTCAGTTTATTTTCATATGTTGTTTTTTGTTTTTTGACAACCTACTCACCAGCTGATTTTTTTCTTGAGATGTTTTTGGTGCTAAGAACTTGAACAAGTATCTTTAACACTTTTGATAAATGCATAGCTTTCTATTGTATGTGAATTCTGTGCTACAAAATTATCTTCATGCATTTACAAACCTCAGTAGTTTTGTCTTTGTGTATGTATTAGTAATTGAGAACTTTTTCCCAAAAAGTTAGATTCAAGACATTGAAAGCATATTCTTACTGTTTGTCTACCTTTGCCAGACATCTGGACTGTGCTGTGATCCAGTCTTAATACATACTGTGCTGTAGATAATGTGTGCTTATGCAAAATATTATTCCTAGAGGAATAACTGTGGCTGTATCAGTGGTTAGAAGTCCAATTATTTTATTGAGATTGCCTAGCAAATACCCACTTTGTGGGTACTTATTTGACTTGATTCATTTAGACTGTGTGATTTTGAAATAAATGCTTATTAAAAGCAAGCCGACCACAACTTTGTTTAGCAGTTATATTTCATGGATAGCAGTCTTCTGCCAATAGGCTGGGAGAGTGAAAACTTTGACACAAGCTGAAGTAGTTAATTCTGTGAACTTCAGCTTGGAGATGGGAGAGGCAAAACCCATCGTAATTGTATTCCAAAATAGATGAGGACTATTATTTTGGTTTCAGCAACCCTACAGTAAATAAAGAACCAAAATAAAGATCTCCAAGCTATTCTTGCAGCTTTATAAGAAAATGTTTACATATAAATAAAAAAAGGTAGTTTTGATGATCGTTATACCTGTATGGAAAGAGCTAAAGTAAGATTACTATACTTCAAAGTGTGAGAATTCATCATTGCTTTAGTGACAGGTATTAATTAAAATACCTTTCCAGTCTAAAAATCAGCACTGTGTGAAAGGAACTGAGTGGAGCAGGTGGTGTGGGACTCTCGCAGGGAAGTTAAGAGCAGCCACTTCTGCCAAAGTGCTGTGGGGGAAGTGGTGTGACGCAAGCACTGCAGTGTGGTTTGAGCTGGCCTGGTGCATCATCAGGCGTGTGTTCTGCCGAGGTGACGCTCATTAATGTGGGCTAAGCAGCGTGCTCAGCTCTCTGCTCTCGGTGTTCCTATTCACCTTGGCATTGCTGCAAAATTCGTGCTACAAAGCTTGGCGTTAGTCAAGCTGCTTCACTGTATTTAGATATCTGTGTTCCTTATTCTTAGTCTCACTGTGTAAGTAAGGGATTTTGAGAACTGTTAATCGACAAACTCTGGCTGTTATCACTTGAGACATGCCATGGTGAAAATGTGAATTGCCATCTTGGAAAATGCAGAGTCTGGATAACTGCGTGGCAAATGGAGCAGGATTCAATGAGAGTGCTGTTACCTTGCATATGGTGGGATACTTGAGAAAACAGTAACTGGGTTACTGTGAGATAGAGAAAGCATAAATTCCTTACTTGTACATTTTGGTTTTGCCAGCTTTTTAAATTAAAGTTTTGAGGATAAAGTAATCTTGGGAACTAGCACAGCTTGTTTATTCTGTATTTTTGAAAACCGGGTTGTTTGAATTGATTGGGGTTTTTTTTAATTCCTTATGTTTCATGGAGGTTATTAACATTCTGGGCTGGAGTGTTTCTAACTTTCAAACACAGGGATCATCGCTCAGCAAGGCATCTTTCTAAATTCAGATTGAATCTTAACTGCACCCATTAATAGTGATTTGGTTCAAGTTTCCTGAAACATTAATTTTTAAAGGCAGTGCTAAAGCTGTCACTAGGGAATGTAAAATTTAATTCTTATTTAATTTCAGGGGAAAATTTGCAGTAGTGAAGAAGTGTATCCAGAAAGACACTGAAAAAGAGTTTGCAGCAAAATTCATGAGAAAAAGAAGAAAGGGCCAAGACTGTCGGATGGAAATAATCCACGAAATTGCAGTCCTTGAGCTGGCGCAATGCAACCTTTGGGTCATTAACTTGCATGAAGTTTATGAAACTGCGACAGAGATGATTTTAGTCCTGGAATAGTAAGTATTAGTAATAATTCCTGAATAACTTTCTGCAGTATTTGCTTAAAACTAATAATGTAAAAATACTGTGTGTCAATGTGAATAGTGTAAAAGTTTCTATTGGTTGCCTGTTGGCCTTGCTTAACTTCAAGAAGAATTGCTAAGAAAGTGACAATTACAAGAAGTTATGTACAGTCTCATAACTACTTCAGATTATAACAAATTTCTCTAATTATGTAGTATCTTTCAAAGCTGAACTATAATTTATGTAGTTAAAGCATCTTTAATGAAAGATGAACTCTGTACACTCCCTACTTGTAAAAGAGGAAGAGGAAAGAAGCAATGAGTATCTGTTCAAGAATTGAAGTTTATTTCATTGACAGTGGTAAAGAGGGGATGAAATCTGTTGTGGTTTTTTTACCAGTCATAAAAAAGGTATTGAAAGCAACATCATTGGTAGAAAGAAACTATCAAAACCCCCTACAAGAGAAAGCTTGCTAAAACAGCATCTTTTTGGGGAAAGAAAGGAGGAGGATTGAGACCTAGAATAGTTTCTTTCAAAGGACACTTGACTGCATTTGTCTGTGTGGTTTTCTTCACTTGAGTTTGTCCCAAAGGGTATTCCTGCAGCTGTTGTGACTGTTCATCTCATATGCCAATGGCATTAGACACTAAGGCATCTAGCTAGCTTCCAAGATGCACTCAAATGCTTGTTGCGACTGAACTCTAAATTCTTGTTAAGCTCTATGGATTTTAAATAATTAGGAGAAGAACAGTGAGGCTCAATAGTTCAGAAGTGACTTGTCTGCTAAGATAAATCTAGTTTGTGCAGCTATTCTCTTACTTGATAGCAAAAAGAAATGGTGAGAAATCTTGTGTCCCAATCACATCTTGTTTAGAAGTCAAAAGAAACTGTATCTTTAAAGTTCAGTGAAATGGAATGAGACCATGCCTCCTAAGGCAAAATTCCTTTTATAATAGATTTTTTAAACTTCATTGTGTCCTTAATGAAGTTATCAGGTATGAAATATTCAAGTATCTTTTATAATTCCTAAGTGTGACAGAGCTTCTGGGGTTTAACTGCTGCCACTGAAGACTCATAAATACCTGCTGTAAATGCTAGCAGAAATTTAAAATAAAATACAGTTTAATTTTCTAGAGCACATAGGATTTAATATGAGCAGTGGAATCTAAATGAGCAATGAGTTTTGTGATAATTTCAATGCAAAATTCCTAGTTTTCTTTTAGAACTCAATTTTCCTACAGTTGTAAAACTCTTTTAATCTGAAGTATTAACTAGGTTATTCAGTAATTAGCAAAATTATTGGGTTTATATGCATGAAACACTCGTACCTTGTTTCAGATAAATAGCTGTGTGCTGGAGTTGTAAATTACAAAAACAGTCTTTCCCTGACTTCAGCAAGTATGTCTGGATGCTTCTTAATGTCAACGTGTTCCAGAGACATGTTGCAACAAAACAGGTATGAATGTTAGTGAATTTCTGACGTTCTGTATGCAGAGGATTAAAGAACATACCTAGACTGCAAGCTTCTCTAGGGTAGTTTCTATTAGGCTTGATGGTCTCTGTGACAGATCTTTATCTCCTGAAGAAGTAAAACATACTTAATTCTTGGCCACCAGCTTCGTCTGCTAAAGTTTTAAAGTTTCTTGTCTTGAAGAATCTGTCATAAGGGCTGAGGGTTTTGCCTTCAGGAAGTGTTTTGCCTTCAGGAAGAGAAACATTAATGTTACATGGAGGCTTGTCTTTCAAGCACTATCAGTTTTTGACAGAAAACGAACTTAAAATTGACCACTGTTATAAGTGTTGAGCAGTGGGAAGCAAGGAGGCATTAGAGTGTTGGCTTCAGCTGTAGCAGAGCAAATAAGGGCTGTCTGCATCACCCTCACAACAGTCTCTGGTTTGTTGTCATAAGACCTCAATCAGGATATTTATGTCAGAGTTAAGGGGTAAGTAAGACTGAAGGGGTAACAGATAAAGCCTGGAATTAATCTGTGAGTCAGTTATGTTTCTGTATTTCACTGAAAATTGAATTAATGAAAAGAACCTGGAATTTTGCTGGAAAAGGTGGAGATACAGTCTAGGAAACCTGACATATCAGATAAAAAAGGAAAAAAGCAAATTTGGTAACTTTTGTGCTTGTTATCTGTATGCAACCTACCTGTCATCTTCCAATTTCTTTTGAAAGAAAGAGCAGTGAAGCATCTGATGCTTAAGAACTGATGTTTTTTATAAGTGTTCTTCACCATGTTTTTACACATCTATGGAAGGGATAGATGATGTTAGTGGGTCATTAGTGGGTCAGATGTTACAGAAACCTGTAAGTGCAACTTCAAGAATCTTTGTCATTAATATTATGTTGTGAAGAGCCTCTGACCTGAGCCAAGGCCTTGTGTAAATACAATAGATTTTTGTTATGCTTGCTTTAAAAAAAAGAAGTTGTCTTTATCATCTTGAAGACACAGTATTTACTTGATATGCTGGATGAAGTGTTTTTCCACCTGTAATTATATAGACCTGGATAATGTTACGGACTTATATGTGTATTAATATTAATGGACTTATATAGTCTTGGACATGATTTATTGTCCTACTTGCTGGAAGTGTGACTGGTTAAAATAAAAGACTGCTGGCAGGAGATGATCCATTTGGCATGGGATTCAACAGACAGAACTTGAAGCAAACCCACTGTACTCACAAAAAACTATGCTGCTCCAGTGTTTGCATCTTGTCTATTAGAGTAGCAAGCGGAGTTGTTCTAGTTAGCAGTCTCAAATCAAGACTGGAAGCCTTAAAAAAGTTTTAGGGGAAAACTTCTCGAATGGTCTTAGTTACGTTTGCTTGTGTTTCATTCAGTTCTTGGGCTGCCTGATTGGAAAGGTGAAGGCAAAAAAATAAAAGCATTTGTCTGAGAACCGAGAACTTTTAAGACCAATATCTACAACTTAATGCATTTGGATGCTTCTCTTCCTATGTCCTCTCACCAGATATGGATTTACAGTTTTCTCAGGCTTTGGGGACACTGGTATGTTATGGTAGCCTTACACTGGAAAAATTGCCAGTAAGTGTACTTACTATCCAATGGTATGCCTAGCCAGGGGAAAGAGTTATGGCTGTCAGCAGCAGAGCAGGAACCTTGGCTGTGGTGTTCACTGTGGTGTGAAGAGCTTGTACTGTAAGCCCCACTTGTTATCTTGCAAAGATAACCCTTTCAAGAAAGACTTTTGACAGAGTTGAAGATTAAGGAAGCAAATTTTTTGTCCGTTGCAGACTGTATATAACTCAGCATTGAAATCAAGTAGGAATTGGTCTACCTGTCTGTACTCTGGTGATTTGTACTTCTAGGTCCTTCAGAACACTAACTTGATATCTGATCCATTAAAGCTGGGGGAAAGGTTCATTTCTTCAAGTGCCCTGAAATAGGTTTGTTCAATCTTTTTCTAATGATAAGTTAAATGACTGTGTTAGTGTCTGGTAAGTGCACTTGAAAGAAGTTTGATGCTGAATCTCGTACAGTTCATTGTTAAGATACATATCAAGGAAGATAAGTAGTCTCCATTTAATCTAAAGTCAACATAATTGTAACAAAGATTAGTGCTCCAGACTCTCAAATGACTTTTAGCTCATTTATGCTGCTAAGTAGTAATAAAGTGTTAGCATGCTTTTCATTGATGAAAAGCAATTGGATTTCACTTGAAACTAGAGAAATTATTAGCACAACAGTACTTTCATAGATAAATTAAAATAGCTGAAGAATTGCCATAGCTTTCAAGTTTGGAAAGACTTCTTATGTCTCACATTTTTTTCACACACTTAGCTAAGGGAGGGTGTACTAGAGAAATAATGCATTTTAAGTAACACTGCATTCAATTAGCTATTAAATATGTCCTTATCAATTTTTTTTCCAGATTAAGATGACTTGTTTTCCTAAAAACGTTGTTGTCCTAAGGATAATTCTTTGCTTTTATCCCCTAAGAACATTTTCTGACTAGGTGGGTGGGGCTGTCCAGTCATTTGCTAAGTTATTTCATAATGACAATTAGAAAAACTACAGTTTAATGAAAAATGGGTAAATATTATTAACACCAGAGAACTCTTGGTCTGCATATGTACAGAAATCATAATAGTGACACACCTATGATACTTTCCTAGCAGGTATTTTGATCCCTTCTATGGTTAGAATTTTTTTTCCCCCTGAAATCTAGCTGGAAAATACAAAATAGCTGAGTTGAAAGTATTGTTAAGGAGCTTGGCAAAACTTGGCATAGGTGTGCAGGAGAATCTTCTTGGAGTTCATTTTGACATTGTGCATCCAACCGCTTATGACTGGCTTGGCTCACAGCTTCCTGACTGTTTTGCTTAAGGGAATCAATTAAGCTCACTCCACGGCAACAATACACAAAACGGTCTTGCAGTATCAAATTTCCATGTGTTCTTGTAAAGGGTTGCTGGTTACTTGTTTGAATGTGGTAGTTTTTGGACAGAATGAATTGTCCAGAAGGAGTTGTTCCATCAGCATCCTAAATAGCAAAGTTAAGATCAAAAACCAAAACATTTCATGTGAAGTCACCTTCCCATGTGAAACTATTTTGTAAAGCCAGGTGTCTGTGGTAGCTGGGAATGGCAATGTCTTGTAAATCATGAAGTGGGTGTGCATGTGTGAGGGCCGTATTTGCATGTCTCACTCTTAAAAATGCTGATGAACCTGGGCATCTTTAGAAGTATAGGGAGGGACTTAAATACTTTTTTTTTAAATAAAGTTACTGGATCAAGGGTTTTCTACTCTCACGTTGGTAGCACTGTCTCTTGATTTCACTGATGGGACATTGCTTCAACTTTTATTGCCTTGACTTTTAAACCTATAATTCAGAGTTCTTTAAGTGTAGTATTAAAATTCTAGGTGGCTTACATTTTAGCATTGATGCCTACCTCAGTTTAATTTAATTAAGTTACACTAATAAGTTGTAGCAGATGCCTACCAAGTAGACATACAGCAAACAGGGATTTGTAAGGCCCCTCCACCCTCAACTTCCACTGGTTTTTTAGCTGGGTCTATTAAACTTAAAGTGTCATCCCACAATTTGGGTATAAATCTGACTTCACAGAATTAAATAACAGAAGTGTTTTTTCCTTATTTGAAGTGGCAGAGCTGTACCAGCAAAATCCCAGGGTTATTGCTAAAAACACATTGTGTTAGTAATTTTGGTAGTAGATCTTATCACTGTGCATTATAATTCACCTCTACAAGTAATTAAATCGCTCTTCAAGTAACACATCATGGCATTCTTAAAGCAGAAAGTTTACTTTATGGGTTGCAGTAGATGTTTTTCTATTCCTGTCTGGAAAATCCAGTTGATGTTGCTTTTTCAAGAATTTGGTTTAGGATATTAGAACACACTAACCGATGTTCATTTAAAAAAATGTCATTAATATCTGAATCCTGTTCAAAGCTGAAATATTACTATTTCCATGAATTAAATTAAAATGGACTGAAGAAAGATACAATAGTGTCAGGCGTATGAAATTTTTCAAAAGGAATTTAAGGATTAATATTCCTTTGAAAAACTCATTTTATTCTTGAGCTCTATCATCTTTGATACAGAATGAAGAAAAATAATTATTTAAAAGAGGGGGTTTTTTTGAAAGAAAATCTTAGTTTAATAAATCAAATTGTACTGTGGTACCAGTTAGCCAGCATATGGAACAGAAGCATAAAACTCTTTAGAAAAGGTTAAGATTTAACCTTCTTTTAAGTTTTGGGGGGTTTTTTGGTAAGACAATCTTCAGGGAAAATTTAAAATAATAGCAGTGAGAATACCTTGGAGGGCAAAAAACTTTTTTTAATCCATGAGGCTTTTGAAAGTACTAGGACTGTAGCAGCAAGTTAGCATAGGCAAAATAAAAATTTGAGTATGTTTAAGTGTTCTTTTTCTGGGGGTACACAATTGAAGTGCACCATTTTTGTAGAACTCTCATTTGCTGTTATATTCATGTTGAATGTGCCTGGCCGTCTTTGGGATAGCCTAGGCAATACAATTCATTGGAAAAAAGCAAGCAAAGGCAGAGTAGATGGGTATGCATCCATAAAGATTAATGCTTTTGCAAAGTCATTTTTGCATGTCACAGTTTGGTGTAACTGGAGAGGATGCTGTCCTCAAGGGTTTCACCACCTTTCCCTAAGGGGTGATTATAGAATTTCATGCAGAACAAAGGGTGTATGTGCTGATTTCATAGTAGTAGTTCAACAATCCATATGCAAAGTGGCCCCATTCTAACGTTCTTATGCCCATTCTTGTTTTAAGATGGAGCTTCTGTTCAATTTATTTTACTTTTGATGCTACCGGGTTGTATTGTAAAACAATTTTAGTTCTCTAGAGCCATTGCTGTACAGAGCTGGTACTGCCTGTGGCTTCAGAGTACTTAAAAAACATTCATTCATATCTAGTTATTTTTATATTTTTTGTTATTCTGTTATTTGTTTAAACATATATAAACAAAAGGGGAAGCAAGCTGAGAGCTAAAATGTTCAGAGCTATTTTTAGATGAAAGAAGTTTAGAAACCCAATGCATCCCTGTATATCAGAGACTTCATAAACAATTCAATTGCAGACTTTGCATTTATTCTTTTGAGTACGTGCAAAGTGTTTTGAGGAGGATGGGGAGGTGGGGCTGCTTTGTTCTATGTTTACAAAGACTTGCCTTGGCCACATTTCCACGTAGTTTCATAAGGATGGCAAAAGGCACATCTTTTATGAAAACAATGTCCTCAAACAAATGTGGCATTTATCTGAAAGCAAAGTCAGTAGTGTTTCAAAAGTCATCCCCAAAATTTCTGTACTATCCATATTCTCGAACCTAAATGACTAAAATCTTTGCTTCTCTCCAAAGCTGCCACACCGCACAAAACACTTCAAAGGCTGTAAAACTTGCCAAATGTCTAATAACTGAAAATATCACGATTGGATTATACCTCCTGCTGCTCTTGCCTGTACAAAAAAAAAAGTGTGAGTAGGGCCAAATGGGTGCTATAATTTAGTCTTTGAACTAACAGTATGCCTGCTGTTCCACAGTGCTGCTGGAGGTGAAATCTTTGACCAGTGTGTGGCTGAAAGAGAGGAGGCCTTCAAAGAAAAAGACGTTAAACGACTTATGAAGCAGATATTAGAAGGCGTTTCATTCTTGCACAGAAACAACGTTGTTCATCTTGACTTAAAGGTAAGATTGGTGCTGTATTTTTCTTATTGATTTCTGATCTGTTTACTTTCTTGCTGGTAATATGTCACAGTAATGCTAACTTGTAGTTAACACAATTTTATCTAATTATACCTTGAATGATAAAATTAAACTTTTGGGATAGAGTAACTACCAGGTCTGCAAGCCTTTTGGGGGGTTTCTATGATTACATTAAATATAACCTTCATTTGATTAAGTGATATGTAATGAATTCAAAAGTCATTTTGCTTTGCACCTTAAATTGCAAATGAGTGCTTTGGGTAAGACCTGACTCATTTCTACATTGCAGTAAAAATGTCTGGGTATTATATGGCCACTGAAAACCAGGTTTGTTTTTTGTATTGACTTGAGTTTTAATGAAGAAGGGTGGTAGTGACACTGGTGGGATAAAGTGTAATGTTTCAGAATGAAGTGTTCAAACAGGACTGGTAAATTAATGTGTTAAGTACATTTACAGCATTTTCTTCCTTTTTTTTCCCCAGTTACTGTAAAACCTAATTTAAATGTCTGTCATTTGCTGCCAAACAGTTGGCTGACACCCTATTGGTATATAAATTATCATGATTTACTGAAATAAGTATTTTTTCTTATTGAAAAATATTTTTGACCCAAATCAAGTGAAAAGTACAGTTGCCATCCTATGAAATCTTATGGTCAAGCAGGGAGTTGTAACAGGGATCCTGAAAACTATCCTCTCCTATTGGCAGCAAGCTCCACTTAATTTTCTTTAGCTTTTATCCATGCACTCATATGGAAGATGCAACTGTATCTCATTATGAGGTTGAACTAGTTTATTACTAAGCAAAGCAGTATAAAGAGTAACTTGCATTACATTTTTTAAAATTCTTTTTGCATGTCCTAGTCTCATATTTACTGAGTATATTGTAAGTTGCTGCATGTTTGTTCTGTTGCTGAGATCCTTACTTACACTTAGTTGTATTTTGGCACTATTACAAACCTACCAGTAGATTCCAGTGTCAAGCTGTATGTACTTAATATATAACTTAGCACGTCAGGAACCATTCATCAGCTAAAGCAGATGAGCCATATTTGCACACAAATACGTCACCTGCCTGGTTTTCCAAACATTTATTCAAATTATATGTGTAATTCTTTAAAATTTTGATTGAGTCATACACACAGAATATTAATAATTGTACTGAAATAATTAATGAAAAATTTTTAGCAAGTGATGCGAGAATAAGTGTTCAGAAAGACTCAAAATGAGCAGTTAGAATTCCTCAAAGTTCCAGGATGCTTAAACAAGATACTCAGTGTCTCTACTATGGTTGGCCATTGAATTTCCTTGAAGCAAAGTGTGTAAAATTGAAATGTCCTTTGTAGACAGTATGTATTTGTACATGTTTGTAGTTAAAGTTGTGGTGTTCCTTAGCACCATCAGGTAGATATCAGTAACTGGCAATGTGCTGTGTTTTATATGACTTCAGTACTTATTTGCAAAAGTAGACTTGGGATGTTGATTACAGCTTTTGTCCAGAAAAGAAATTCATAAAAAGCTTGCTTATAAATTTTCCAACTGGTTGGAAAACTTATGCTATAAGATGGAGCATGTGCAGTTCTCACTGAAAAATCCAGCATTGTTTTGCTGCCTTACGAAAGTTCATTAGCAGAGCAAATTGTCTAGTGATTGAGGTTAACATGTTTATTCATTACTGCAGTGTGCAATGTGTATTTAAAAGTGGATCTTAATTGGAGTCCTACTTGCAGTGTGATGACTTTCATGATATATAAAACTATCAGTCTTCTGCAAAATAAGGTTTATGAAAGTCTTCAGAATACTGAATACAAATAAATACTGAATACAAATAAAATGTTGGAAATGGTAGAATTAAAAACCATGACTTGCAAAGATTAATTGATCCACACACCTTGCAAGACTTTAAAAAAAGGCCTATTTTTGACAGAACTCAAAAAGTTGGGTGCTCATTTTGGCCACATATTTATTAACCCACTGTCCTCATCTTGTGTTGTATCGTGTCTCGTGCTGCTTTACCTTGCAGCTTAAAGCACCGTGGAATTTATTAAGTACTTTGTTTGTGATGGCATTTGGAAGACTTCTGTATGTTTACTGCTGTTATGCAAGGTGTTTGCCAATAGCAAAGTTTACAAATTCTTGCTAAAATGTGTTTTTTGTGCTATTAGTTTCACCTTTGTGTGTCTGAAGATTTCCACTTCATTTGTCTGTTAAAAATTTCTTTGGAAAGGTCCATCCAATTTTCCATACGTTGCACTTTCAAAAAAGTTGAATTCTACACACAGGAGAATTTAAACTCAAGTAGTCAGTATGTAACTGTCAGTCTAATATTTATATTATAAATCTTACGAACCAGATTTATGTCACTGACAGCTACCTTGCTTTAGCTTCTCTTTGCCCTCTTAATAGATACAAGATTTTTCCTGAGACTAAACACTGCAGAAAGAAATGGGGTATTTTGACGTGGCTTAGCAAGGTTGTCACCTGATCATTTCTTTCCAAAAACATGGTTCTTCTGAAAGGTGGTTGAAATATGTCATGTTCTTAATAGCAACATACAATTATTTAGTTCAGTTTTGACTTGGATGAAAAGCAAATATAATGCTACCAAGTGCAAATTAATTATCACTTAACAGTATTGTGTTGATGCTATTTAATTTGCAGGGTGTGCGTAGATTTAGTCAGGAGTCTTTCATCTCCTCTTAATTGTGCTTAAAAGCTGCAGAGTAAGGGAAGTCTCCTTTCTCTGTGTTCTCATTTGCTGTTTGACCTAATCTTGAATTGGTGTTTGGTAAAAGCTTAAGGTAGTTGGGAATGGAAGAGAACTTAATAAGGCGTGGGAGCTGAGGAAGAAGATACGGGGGTCCTTTACTTTTTTTAGGATCAGCCTAGTTTAGTATCTTTAGACATAATGCAGCTGGGGTATCTCAGCTAGTGTGTTTTTCCTATTTCTGATCATTATTTCTTGGGTAATTCCTGTCTTTTCTTCTAGGGATCTGAGGTTTTTTGAGTATCATGTAATTAGATAACCTGCATCATGAATGAAGTTAGGTAAGGTGAGGCATTGATTAGTTTAAAAATGTGACCTTTATTATGTGTCCGTAGTTCTTATGTATCTTCTTAAAACCAACTAAAGATACAAGAAATAAGAGGATATAAATGGAACCTTTAAGCCTTGCTGCAGTAGAGGGGGAGGTTTTCAAACGTTGCCATTTGATGGTTTTCATCAACAGTTTTGATAGTGTTTGAGGGTAAAAGCGAAAGGTCATTTTTGGAATGGCCACCAGGAGAGCCTCCAGCCGGCATCTCTCCTGCCTTTGTGGGCTGACTGGCATTAGGCAAAACTAGATGTATTCCAGCAGAGTAAAACCAAAAGAGAAACAGTATTACAGATGTAAGAAAATGATCTTCCTTTTTCTGAAAGTTTAAGAGTAATGGTGTCAAGCTGAAAACTATGGTGAGTCCAAAGCTATGGCTTCTTTTAGGTTTCATGCTGTTTTTTAGGCTGGCACTTCACATGAATCCTATAATGATTCCTTAAAATAAGAAAATTACTGGCATTTCATTAAGAATTGATTTAGAGTTATAACTCAATTCCTACTGTAGAAAGGGATTTTTTCTGCATAGGTGTGTTTTGCATAATAAGATTTAAAAAAAAAGGACAATAAAAACTACTTGTGGCATCTGTTTTATCTACTAAAATATTAAAATACAGGGCTGAAGGGTTTCACAAAACTTTTCCATTAAAAACTTTTCCTCCTTTAAATATAGAGAACAAATACTTTTCTCATGCTTTTAATTTGACTCTTCACAACATAACTAAATTTCTCACTGGGAAGAACATCTGAGAGGCTAATGAAGGAGGCATGGTCAGCTTTTTTGGATGTTTGCTTTTCTAATACAAGTAGAGAATAACAAATCTGAACTATAAAGAATGTGGTAATGTGCAGCTCCACAAGCCTTTGTACAGACACCAGATCCCAGTTTGTAAAGAAAATTTAAAAAGAGCTTTTTTTTAATATGTAGGTTTACAAACAGAAAATAGATTGACATCATCATGGAGTTAGTTTCAAATAACACAGTTTAACTCTGCAGGAATCAAAAAACTTGACTATATTCAGGTCTTGCAGTGAGGAGAACTGGCACAAGTTTTTTTAAATGTTCTTGCCTGAGTTTATTTCTGTGTTCAAAAGCAAGGCTGTTCATGTGAGAGCATGTCTTCATGAGTGACTCTGGGGATGGAGGACAGTGACTAGAGAAGTATAAATTTTGGTGTTACTCCAGCTGGATTATCAGTCAGTGGTTACTTTGCTATTCTTAGTCTTTTGTCCTCCTCCCTTTTCGACCATCCTGAAAAGTGTGGTTGATGATCCAGGTTCCCAATAAAGACTTCTGCACTTTTATGGAACTTGTGCTCTCTAGAAGCATGAATGTAGTGTCAATTGTCAGCACTACCATTTGGAGAAGTTAATGATAAAACCCAGTGTGATCACTGGCCTGGGGGTAGGGAAGGTCAAACCTTCTTTTTCTTTTTTTTGGCAACTGTATGCTTCAGTTGCAAAAAATCTAAGACCCGTTGTCTAAAGTTAGTTTTTAGATTTTTTTTTTTAATTGAGCTAGCATTTAAAATAGTAAGGAACTCCTTACTGACCACAAAGGTGCTTTGAAGGAAGACAGCCAAGATCTAATGACGTCAGCGCAAACAAGTTTATCCAAAGATGATGCTCTTAAAAACCTGTTTTTCAGGCTGCTGTATTTTTTTAAACTGTTCTTCAGTTACTGTTCTGTAATACAGTTGTTTGTACTTTGAACAGGATTCAGGTTGGTTGCAACAGACCTTTAAACAGGTGCAGTCAAAATAGTTTTGTGTGTTCAGAGTTTTTTAAATGATTGGGTGTTTTTGGAAACCCTCCAATGGGAGGTATTTTACACCATCTATGGGAAGAATCAAGGAGGGAAGAGGTGTTAAAGATGTGATACAAAGGACTAGTGGTACAAGTGTGGAGGTATTTATGTGCTATTGTTAAATGACAGATATTGGCATGGATTTCCAATGTGTTCTAAGCTAACAAAGGTTTGATTCTCAGTTCTAAACTGAAAATCCTGCCACTCCTTTTAGCCACGTGTCTCTTCAAAATCACCTTGGGGGAAATACATAAATGATCCAGGATATCATACTTGTTATGGGAGGCACTGTTGCTGCTTGTGGTCTAAAATAATTATGCAATATGATGTCATAGACATGAGTTTTGGGTGATCCCAAAAGTCTCCTCCTCTTGTTTTTCAGCCCCAAAATATTCTGCTAACCAGTAAGTCTCCTCTGGGAGACATTAAGATAGTAGATTTTGGCCTTTCCAGAATAATGAAGAGCAGTGAGGAACTAAGAGAAATCATGGGAACTCCAGAATATGTAGGTAAGTTGTTACTATAGGAGTGATGAATAGTCCAGGCTTCTGGGGAGCAAACCGAGAATTTGAAGCATGCCAGCCTGGCTGTGTAGTTACTGTGTCGCAAGATCAAGTTATTACTTTGGACGTGGTACTGCTGTCAAAGGTAGAACTGGCAAGTCTTGCCAGTCTAATGAACTATGATTGTGTGCTTTTGTTGAAGACGCACTTTAAATGATTCTTACCAGCAGTGATAACAGGTACTACTCGGATTAAAAGTTTAAATTCACATATTCAGTCTCTGAATACAATATTTTAGCCAGTATAGGCTTTCTATTTTTTTTTTTAAAAGCCCAAACCACTCCAGGCCTTGAAAATATCTTTAAGTTGTGTGGTTATATCTTCATAGTTATGGGTTACAGTGCTGGAATATGCAATGTTGGATATTTCTGTTTTGTCTGCAAGAAACTTGTATACAGATTCCTTAATTGGGAAGGAGACCGGCCTGGCTTCTGAAGATGACAATAAAAGGAAAATATTTTTTTATACTTAAAAACAGTGAATGATAGAAACCACTTAAATAACCTGAATAGAAATATCTTGATTTCAAAAGACTGTAATGCTTCAAATGACTTATCTTAAATTTTACCACATGACCATTATTGCATTTTTTAACTATAGTGTAATGTCTGTATATGACAAAACCCTTTTCTTTTTCCCCCCTGAATAGCTCCTGAAATTCTGAGTTATGACCCAATCAGTACAGCAACTGACATGTGGTAAGTTGAACAAATTAATGGTCATCATAACTTTACTGAAAAGGGTGGTTTTTTGGGGTTTTTTTTGGTTTTTTGCTTTTAAGAAAAAAAGGCAAACTAAAAAACTGGTTTTCTGGTTTTTACTTTTAATTTAGGAGCATTGGAGTACTGGCATATGTTATGCTAACAGGGATATCGCCTTTCTTGGGGGATGATAAACAAGAAACGTTCTTAAATATATCTCAGATGAACATAAGTTACTCTGGAGAGGACTTTGACCTTGTATCAGAGTCTGCTGTGGATTTCATCAAAACTCTGCTGGTTAAGAAACCCGAGTAAGTAAAATACACAATTGTATATGCTAACATGTCAGACAGACTTAATTTTAAATGTAGCAAGTGCTAGTGTTTTCATTTTTAAAGTATAAGGGGACTTTGATTTCATTGTGCTATTACTTTTTATGTATAGGAAAAGAGAATTTCCATCCAAGCATGTATATTCCAAATGATGTCCAGATGTTAGTAATTAAAACTCAAATTACTTTCAGAAAACTGTGTATGAACCGTAACTTGTAGCAATGAACAGTACACTCATTCTTCTTGCAGGTACTTTGCTGAAATCTTTTAAATGAACTTAGCTGTGAGTCCTTAATTTTGGATGGGTTGGTAGAGAACCTTAACCTTGCCTTTTCTGGTTCATTACTACACTTTTCTCAATGGGCAGCGAACTGGAAATTCCAGGTTCTCAAATAGAACAGGTGTTTTCTGTGGAACTTCATGGGACATGTCAGCTATTGAAATGGCCTACTGCTTGTCTATGGGAATACTTGAAGAATGTAAAGGTTGGATAATTTTTCTATATATAAGAAGAAAATTGTATAAACTTTGAAAGCTGTTTGGCAACATGGAAGTATAAACTCACATTTAGGGATCTATGAATTCCTTTATTTTAAATGCTAGGAGTTCATCTACTTGAACTGCTGTGGCCTTTTTTGGTAAAAGATAGCTGTCAATGCTTTTTTTTTTATTTCCAATTCTATCTGTCTTTAATACAGTCATATCCTTGAAATAATTTGTGGGGATCTCTTCTGCAAGGTACTGGATTTTGTATTCATTTGGACATTTATTTTAATGCTTTCCTTCCTCTGCAGGGACCGGGCAACTGCTGAAGAATGTCTTCAACATCCGTGGTTAGAACAAAGTGATAATCCCACTTGCAGGGCCTGGAATAAGAGTGCAGAAGGGGAGACCAGTGATGCCATCCAGCAAGATGGAGATTCTGCCTCTGAAAAATCAGTAGATGCTGAGAAAACTGGAGAGGAAGAATCAATAGTGACAGAAGAATTAATTGTAGTGGCTTCATATACACTGGGACAATGTAGGCAGTCAGAAAAAGAAAAAGTAACTGAGCAGAAAGCCATTTCCAAACGATTTAAATTTGAGGAACCATTACTGCAGGAAATACCAGGAGAATTCATTTACTGAACTGTGTGGAGCTTCATAGCTATAACTGGAAGGCAGTTTTTTCTACTAAACAAAAGTATTCTAGCCAAGTGAATTTCTGATATGCAATAAATGTTCTAGATAAAAGAAAGTGTTTATAAATGGCATACAACAAAAATGTGCCAAGCTCCTATTTTCATGGAACAGATAAACAAGCTTTCAAGTGGCTGACAGGAATTTAACAAAGATTATAAGCTTATTTTTGTTTTTAATTTTTATTTCTGGGGTTTTTTTGTTGTTGTTATTGACTGGTAACAGAGTTTTTGTTAATTGTTCTGGTGTTCTTGAGAAGTCGACACTGGAAGTGTTTCAGTGACAGATGTCAATAGGAGTATTTTAGGATATGTTTTGGCATTTAATGCAAATATATAATGCTGGGTTTTCCTTAAACACCTCCTGACTTCAGTGGAACTATCTGCTGATCTAAAACTTGTATGAGAGGAGAATTTGGTCACCTGGTTTGACATACGGATTTCAAAGTCATCCTCTGTGTTTCTTTGTTTACATCAGACTCCTCTGGCACGTAGCTGAACAGTGAGCTGAGCTTCTCTAGAGAGAGATGCACGTGCCCCACTGGTAAAGAAATCTGTATTGGAGATATGTCTGATTTGGGAGCACAGTAAGATCCTGCCCCTGAGGGTGATGTATTTGCTTATTTCAGTCACTTGCGAGCCAGCAGAGATTGTTCCCTTCCACTCCTGTGTTGGGTGAGATGTGCCAATAGAGTCCAGCTCAGTGTGGCTGCACGGTGCTGATGAGAGGAAAAATGACAGAGTCTGATGTAGCTCCTCTGAAGTTATTAAAGTTCTCTTCACTGACTTCACCATGTTAGGTTAGACCAGCTAATTAGTTTGTCCAGCTAATGAGCCCTTGATTCCACCTCCCCCAGTACCAGCTGGGGTTTTACTGGGATCATGAGATCATTTCTGCCTTCTTTCTGTTCCTCTAAATGCTGCTTTAAGGAAGAAAGGAGCATCCTTAGGCTAAACTGCATCACCTCATTCAATATAGCTGTCAGATGAGGAAGAAGATACTGCTTCTTCTGAAACAACAAAGCACAGCTCATGCCTCCTGCTTCCTGATCACTCTCCCTTAGACACTTGGAAAAACAGCATGTTATGTGGCCAGGCAGAGTGGGATTAGGGAGCAGTATGGATGGGTCATAGTTCTCAATGGACGCAGTCCCTCAGAGGACAAAGCTGGCACCAACTGGGCATCAAAACAGAGTGGTTTTTGCAATGTACAGATCTGAGGATCTTGGACTGAGTGCTAGTTTTCTAAGAAATCTTTCATATTGATGCTGTTCCAAAGTTTAATTTTTATGTAATTGAAGTTTAGTACTATTATATTGCATACTGTTAACTATTCAACTATTTATTTGGTTTCTTTATGCTGTTCCTTTATAATAAACTCTGACAAAAGTTTTCTTGCTATAAAACATTGAATAGAAACTCCTAAGCTAGTTTTTCCCTTTTTTTCCATGTTGGTACACACTTTCCCAATTTCAAATGTATCAAATGTTCTTACTCCATTTGGTGAGCAGGAGTCCAGGGCTCTGTGCTAATGTTACAGTTCCTCCTTCACTTGAAAGTTAAATGGCTTATTAATAAGACCAGCAGTACTGGGATGATCTGATCAGCATGGCTGGAAAGGTGGGGGAAAAGCACTAGTACAGAAGAAAGCTGAACCAGAAGCAGTGGGACAATGAGTGTTTTTCAATAAGGCTATTACGGATAAGTAACACTGGCTTCATTGCCAGAGGCTGGGTTGCCTTTATTCCAGCCACATCAAGGAAATTGCACCTAAATTAAACTGTTCTATCAGGTTTCTTCCCCTGTGGAATTACATACTGAGTATTCATGTAGGTAGGGTAGCTTCTCGTTCCCCGAAGATGTTCATATAAGAAAACAGCCAGTAGTGTTCAGAATTGAGTTTGGATGTGTTTTATATTGTAATGCAGAGATACCTCTCATGTTCTGGAGAAAGGAGTCAGTTGCTGGACACCTCTGGCTGGCTCTCAGCAGGATAATCTTTGAGCCAACAGCATATCTGTGTTATCTGGGTGTTTCTGGACACAGACAGGAGCTGACCCTACCTACAATGCGGATCTGTTTCAGCCTTGTTAGGCAGGACAGTACCTTCATGGGCATCTTTCTTTTACTCTCCAGTCATTTGCCCAAGACAATTTGCTTGGGTGAGGGGACACTGATTCATGAAATTCTTCTGTACAAGATCACAATTTCTCCCATTTTCCATCATTGCCATTTTGACTTTTTTTTTACCCTACATCCATACTTCCTTACTCTCCCAAGTTGAGCAGAGCAGTGAGGTTGAAGCATGTTCACATCCTACCCTTACAAAACAATGTTGCCAGTGTTGTACACATAAATGTTTAACAACTCCTGGTTGCCCCTGGCAAACTATTTGAGGGATGTATACCCATTTCACTTCCTCTTTGTAACCACAGATCATGTCTCAGATTGAGACTGGTACTAATGGAAAAGAGTAGGTGCTGAACAGTGTACATTTTGTCCTATATATATTGTTTTTAATGTAGGACAGTGAAGCTTAACATGTATACATGAAATACATATTTCTTACAAGGCCAGCTTCTCTTCAATTGGCTGCTTTGAGATTTCCAGTGGACTGCATTTCTGTTTAACTCTTCGTGCCTTAAGGTGGTTTTATACAGTGTTTTTAACATCATTAAGAATTTGTATAAAGTTGTGAAAGTTTAATAGTATAAGTTATAAACAAGGCATCTTAGATTGACCCTATAACAGGGAAAGTTTTCCATAACGTTTAACTTCATGACCATCAGCCAGACCCACACGCTTGAGGCTGTTTCTCTTCCACTGTGAGTGTGGGTAAAGCTGCAAACGAGGTGTTTTTACGCTGAGCTGTAGGAAGGAGCTGTTGCAGTCAGTGTTCTTGAGGAGCTCAGTCACAAGTGAAGTGACACATCAGTAAGACTGGGAACAAACCACGAGCTGTGAGGAACAGCTGGCTTTCTGCAGCTCCGTGAATACTGGGGACTGTGTGTGTGTACACAGGTCCTCTGGAACAAGCTGCTGTGTTGGTGGGGAAGGGGCTGCTTGTGGAGAAAGAATCAGCTCCTTGGACTTTGTGGGCAATGCTCTCCCAGTCCCCACTCTCCAGACCGAGCACATGCTGGCTGCCTTTGTAGCACAGGGAGCACGGCTGCTGTTTGCTCAGATGCAGGATGCTGAAGGAATGGATGGGCAGGTGTTCCTAGAGAGTTGTTATCTGTGGTTTTGAGGGAAAAGCCATGAACTGTATCAATAGGAGGGGTAGGTCCAGGCCTAGGCTTCCTTTCAGTTGTTGGAATGAATAGTAAAGTCCTAACGAAAAGCACAGCCATGTCTCCTCTTGTTGCTATATTCACCTCTTTAAGGGGAGGCTTATAGATTTTATAGTCACTAAATTAAATGTTCTACAAAATAACATTTTTTCTTTTTGTCTAAAGTGGAATTTGCATTGTGATTTGTCTAATTTGTCACATTTTTGTGTGCAGGTCCCTAAATGCAGAAGGGTGAATTCTAGTTCGTGATCTACCCCATGAATCTTGAGAGCTGTTAGGTCACAAATGCAAATAGAAGTTCACTGCCCATTCTCCACTGGTGGCGCTCGCAAGCGATGGGGAGGGAGGTGAGCCTTGCACCACATTACTCCGTGGCTTAAGATCTCTCTTGAATATTTCAGGTGTTGTTCCTGGAAGACAGTTCAACATTTTAAAGAAATAGTGCCAGTTCATTGTACTTCTGATAAGGTGTTTACTGTTTCAGGAACTTTACAATAAATGAAATTTTGTTTTCTGAACAGCTGATGGGTCTTTTGTTCCTTGTGCTTTGTGAAACACCCATTAGCAAGATTACTGATATTTTAGTTTTCTGAATCATACATTTGTTCAATTTGTGCAGCAAATATAAAATGCATCAGCAGTCTTTTCCACACTAAAGCAATATGCTTCCACTGTAGAGTTCTTCACGGTACAGATGTTGAATTAAGCTGTCATTTGAATTAATAAATACAGTCAGGAAAAAAATAAGTACAGGTGGGTGTGATAAAAACCTCTCCTAATTAAGAAAAGGTTAGGGTTCGTCAAAATGAAGCAGAGCATTAGGACCGGAGTCGTTACTGCAAAATTAGGAGAGGAAAGGGAACTACTTGAAGGGATTATCTTTTTTCCTGTAAACACAGAGAACTTAATTACACTGAGTCTTTGCTTGCTTGTACAAGTAGAATCACAGCTAAGCTGGTGATGCATTGAAATCAGCGTACCCTATCTCTTCAATTAATTTGTAATGCCAGCATGCAGACCGAATTACACAGGTGTTTTTTAACTAATCCTCACAGGGAAATCTCCTGAGCTGCCAGAATGTCACTTACCATCTGCCACTTTCCAGTAGCACCTTGTGAGATCCAGCTGGTCTGGCTGCTGGATGGAAGGTATTGTGGGCCTTACCAAGCAAAGACAGGCAAAGATTGTCTCTCGGAAGTTATTGAATGAAGGTCCTTTTCTCCTAAATCTTCTAGGAAAGCAAATTAATAGAAACTGCCTTCGATTGGTCAAGAAATTATGTTCTACTATGTTTATACAATAAACTATACAGAAAATGAACCAAAGGTGTTTGGCCAGGTGTGATGTCTTCCAAAGTAACACCAAGGGCAGGCAGGTCTCCATTGTTCCTGGTGTTAACCAGGACTGCCAGGGCCCTGCTGCAGAAAACTTTGTAGTAAGTTTTGCAGAAAACTCAGGGAAATTATATGTCTTTGACAAGCAGGAAAGATGCAGGCATGTGGCAAGAAAGAACTGGATGTATCCTCATTTCTAAATGAGAAATCAATCCAAATGGCTTGTGTTCCCTGTGTAATGCAAGATATCTGCCCAAAATAGGAAGTGAACTGTGTGGCCCATAACTTGGGACAAAATTCTGTCACTCCTTGGAGAAACATACTCAAAAGGGAACATGTCAGCCCACTTAGCCTTTCTGAAGGCAGTGGTTCCAAAACATCTGGTTTTACACAGCCCCTGTGTGCTCATCAGCTCCAACTCAAATAGGTGCAAGTGCTGTAACAGTGCTGAGCAGTATCTGCTGTTCCTCAGCTGTAAATTAAGTCCTTGCCCTGAACAGTCTGCCACCTTGGTGGTTTCCTTGAGGGTGATGACTGCCTGGCAGAAATGATTAAAATCAAACTAGAGAATAAGAAACAAACATGCAATCCAGCAAAGGTCATGAAGATGATGTTTGTTTTAACCACACCAACAACTGGAAAAAGAAGCGCACAAATTTTCAAGCCAATTAAAAAGAAATTATTTAACATACCAAACATGATTAAGATGGTTAAAGGATTGCAGCACCTGTTAACAAAGAGACCTGAGAGACCTGGAATTGGAGAAGGCTCAGGGAGGGATCAGTGTGGGGGCAGAGTAAAGAGAATGGAGACAGGTTCTTCTTGGCAGTGTCTAGTGTTAGGACAAGAGGCAGTGAGCACACCCTCAAACACACAAAATTCTGTTAAAATATACAAAAAAGCTTTTTTCACTGTGAGAATGGTTGAACACTGGTACAGCTTGTCCAGATGTTGTGGAGTCTCCATCCTTGGGGATCTTTAAAACCTGACTGGACATGCTTTCAGGCAATCTGTTCAAGCTGACTCCAGTGGAAGTGAAGCAGTTGGATTAGATGATCTCCTAAGGTTCCTCCCAACCTTAATTGTTTTGTGGGATCCACGGTCTTTTATCAAAAGATGAGCATTTTCTCAAAAAAAAAAAAAGAAAAAAAAATTTTAAAAATAAAAGAAATCTGTGTTGCAGTGACATGATGGAAAGAGAACCTAATCTTGCTCCAGTGTTCCTTATAGGAAAAGACTGGAAGAGGGGTGCCCAGGTGCCTTTTTGAAGTTATTTGGGCTTTCAGCAGCTGCTGGTGGTTCTAAGACCTTTGCTCTCCCTGTTTTCCTGGCATGTTCCAGCTCCTTTGGCTGCTCTTGCCGCACCTGTGTCCTCTTTGAAAGCAGCCGCCTTGGGCTGTGATATATTTAATGGGAGCCACATGGCCAAAGCTGCTTGGCACTGAACACACCAGCCTGATGCTTTTTTCTCCTTTTGAATATGTGCATCCTAAAAGAGCTCAAACACAGAGGGGAAGTGACTTTTGAGGTTCTTCAAGGTCATGAGGTGAGAAATTCTGTGTTTGCTGACTATTAGGTAGTAAAACAAAGGCAGGGAATTAATTGTGATTTTACTCTTGTCCCCCTCCACTGATTTGCTGGCTTCCAGCTCTACCCATTGCTTCCCTCCTTCTCTGGGTTTTAAGATTTGATTAATTGGTATGATGGTATGATATGATGATACTGCCCATTCTCAAAGCTCTGGGGAGCCAATGAGTTTGTTGAGGTGACTGGGAGCCCTTAAAGTTAAAGGGGTGGTCAGGGGAGAAAGTGAGAGATGGAGCCTCTTTGCAAGCTCTGCTTCCCCCAAGAAAGGTAATATTACCTCCAGTGTTACTGGTAAGGTTTGTGTGGGGATAACTCCTCCAGGCCTGTGTCTTGGTTTGAGACAAATTTGGAGGAATGTCCGAAATGAACATCTCTGATAGAAGAAAGGTTTCAGCAGCCCCTCCCCCACCAGGTTCAGAAAGAAATTCCTCGGAGGAAAGTGAAAAAACCTATTTCTTTCACAAGTAACGCGCATGCAGGCATGGAAAAAAGAATGAATAATGTTAAACAACAAAACCTCTCGCTGTGGAGAAAACCTGGGAAGTTCAAAGTCCCTTGCGGGTGTGGCTCTCTCCTCTCTGGAGCGGGGCTTCAGCATGGGCCCCTCCGGGCCACGGTGATGTTCTGGTGTTGCTGAACAGTCCAGAAGAGAAGAAGAAGAAGCCAAAGTCCCAGGGCTCTGTGCTTTAGCTAACGAACAAGATGCTAGCTAAAAAGCAAAGGAATGTATCTCTCGTCCCTGCTGCAGAAGCTGAGCAGCCAGGCAGAAGAAGCCAGAGAGCTATCTCTGTTTTGAACACGCACCACCAAAAGAATTCCAGCGGCTTCCCCCCTCTCTCTCTTAGAGGTACAAAAAAGCACAGGATTCATGTCTGGCATAGGGCAGCTGATAGGGAATACAGTACCATACAGTCACCCCAGGACAGCCTGGAAAAGCCAGGGTTAAAGCCAGGCTAGGCAGTGGTGTTGTTGTGCAGCAGCTTGTGAAGCCAGCATGGGGACATTGCGTCTGCCAGCTCAAGGGACAGCGAGGTGGTGAGCAAGCACTGTGCTGTAGGCTGGGGTGGCTGTGGCCAGCTTCCCTGGACACTTGTCCACCTTGCAGCCACTGCAGGTCCCAGGCTTACTGAGGTGACAAAAGGCAGATGAATGGCAATGTGTGCCAGATGCTCCCAGTGCAGACACAGGGAGAGACTGAACAGGCTGGGGTTCCTCTCCACAGCCACAGTATCCTTGCAGATCAGCAACAAATCAAAGCTGCAGCCAGGGAAGTGGTAACTGATGGATGGGAAGTGGTTGATTTGGCTTTTTCTTGTCAGCTGTTTGATTTCCCACCAAACGTCTTCAGTGACCAAAAGCTAGAGTTGATCAAGCTCTGAGGCACCAGGTGGTCAGCAGATCTCCGTATCCCTGAGGTGTTGTTGTTCTTGCAAGTGGTAGTGCAAGGCTAAGATTTCATATCACACAGTTTGTATTTTGTTTTGTGAAACCAGTAAACAGCAATTTCAATCAAAGCTGGGCAATGTTAATTCTAATCCTCTCCCTGGTGTGCTGGGCTTTCATGTGGGTTGGATCAGGTCTCACAAGTGCTGTTCATCCTGACAGCTCTTTGTGAAGTTCAAACTAATGCACACATGTATTGTTTCATTCTAAAATTGTTTATGCAAGATGCCTTTGCTGTGGACCTTTACCACCTCCTTTCTACTTAGGCATTTGCTTTTCAGGTTTGTTCAAAAGCCACCTTGCCCAGTTTGCTGGGTCATTGTTGAACAAGAAAATGCTCACTGTTCTCTAAAAATTCTTTGCTCTAGATCTCCCTTCTCTATCTAGTACTCATGGCTCTTGAAAACTTTGCAGTGCCTGTGTCCTTGGTGGATTTCCTGGGCCCAAATTTGGAAGAAGAGATGGAGGGGTGAAGGACAGGGAATGGAGCGGTGTAAGCTCTGGGCTTTTCCTAGCTGCAGCCTGATTAAGCATCTCTATTACAGTGAATTCAAAACACTCTTTAGTCTGAATGTTCTTAAAGGCTCCCGTGTTACCTCCTGGTACAGGCAGGACAGTTACTTGTATTTTTTCAGTGCCTCAGACTGTGCTTTAAGCTTTGCAATTATTCGCATGGGCAGTTTGGGGTGGGAGTGGAAATTGTGTAGGTTTGGGGGGGTTTTTTGTTAGTTTGGGGTGTTTTGCTTATTCCTCAACTTGCTTGGTGATGGGCAGTTCTCTAACTGATGGCACAATCAAAATCTCTTGTGGTAGTCAGAGCAAACCATGGCAGTGCTTCACCTGTTCTGCACCCTCCTGAGTGTTTTTCTCCCTAAATGTCCTCTCCAGAACTTGTCGGGCAGTGCAGGTGTGAAGCAGCGAGTTCTTCTGAGTAACCTTCAGTGTCAGCAGCGAGAGTCTCTTCCTGGAATTCCAAGTTACAATGAGTGGCCTCAGGTATCTCATGAGCTTTGTAATGATAACTGTGAGGGTGCAAATGTACCTGATAAGTGGAGTCAAGGGTGCTGCTGCTGAGCTTCATCTTTGCTGCTTCATCCTTCCTGATCTAGACAAGACGTTGTTGAGAAATGGGGGGAAACTGAGGCAGCAAGGGAATAGCTTTGAGAAGCTGACTTGTCCTGACTTTGGTCTGCAACTGTAAAACAAAGCTCAGTTCCCTGGCAGTTTGGTTATTTATTTCAAATTCCTAATACCAGCACTCACGGCATAACACATGACTTCTCTGCAACAGCTACTCTTTTGCAAGATATTTATTTTAGGCTTCTGTTAAACACGTGAATAAACCAGCAAAAGAAAGAAATTACAATTACAACAATGATGAGGCCAATCTTAGAGAGAAAATTGTCTTGAGAGCACCCGCTTAAGTGAAACTGTCACTTGTGACAACTGTGTACATTCACAGACACAGCAGGATGCAATCGATTAATGGCTCCTTTGGCTCAATGGGAGGCGGAGATGCAGCTGTCTCTGATTTTTTAGCCTTCTTGCACACCAATGCTTTCCACCGGAGAGCGGTAAACGGGAATATTCTGACCATCCTGCAGTTTCAAGGTGACATCCTGAAGGCACCAGCTGACACAAACCAAAGGAGATTTTTAACTTGTAGAAATCACTTTTAACATGGTAAAATCAGTGTAGAAACAGCTGGCACAGAGAAACAAATCATTCCACACATTCACTGCTTTTAAAAATTCTCTCAAGTGTTTTAAAATTTGGTTTGTGAGTGTCAGCTTCTGAAAGCTGTTCTCCCTAATATCGTAGCACAGCCCAGATTTAAAGGTCTGGTATGCATGTTCCTATTTGTTGCAATTCAAATAAAAACCTGCCAGCTCTTCTTAGGACATTCCTCCCCTGACCTGCTGCCTTTTTTTCCTCTCCATCCTGCGGGTGCATTCCTTGCTCCACTCCTCTCCAGCCTTGGAGCCAGACGGTGTTGCTAAGGAATTATTCTGGCTTGGAAGAGTTTGAACACTGTGTGATCGCTCAATGTGACTGCTGAAACCCTGACAGGGTACGACAGTGGTTACTCAAAGAAGGAAAATTGCATTTGTTGGAGACTGAGGGGGAGTCTTTTCCTTCCTCTAAGCTCTGCTCCAAACCCACTTCTGAGAAACTGCTCATGCTGCTTTTCCAGCTGGAAAAGACTATTATTTTGGGGTACTAAAATAGGATTTTTTCAAAAGCTCCTGGCACTGGCCCAGCTCTGCTTTTGCTGGAGTCAGTGCTGAGTACATACAATTAGGTAATTAGGCTGCCACACCTCTGTGCAATAGGTCTGCAGCAGGGCTCTGCTCAGCAGCCCTCTGCTCCCAACCCAGGCCGAGCAACTGGGCTTGGACATGGAACTGCTCATTCCCCACGGTGTGGCCTGGGGGCTCAGCCCTTCCCTCGGTCACTTCGGGGCAGAGGCAAGAGTAATTTTGCAGTGCCTTGGCTGCCCTTGCCTCTGGGCACCCTCCCCATCCCTGTACTGCCTGCCTCTGAGTGAATGCCACTTCCTCCTGGACCACACGAGCTCCTAGACTCCAAATTTTCTTTTTTACAGTTGTCTTCTCTTTTATAAATAAATAAACTACTACAGACAGAGTGCACACTCAGAGTCAGATGCATTTCAGTGGCTTTGGTGCCTCAACCACTCTTGCACCGAACACTCAGCTCCTGGTGTCATTTAGCTGTCTGTATCTGTGTGCGTGCCGCCCGGGTCTCCCCTGGAAAGGCACATACGCACCCTGCAGCATCCCACCAGGATGGCCTGCTTATCTGCTTCTTACTCCTAACCATTTTACCCTTAGTTCCTAAGTGGGGTGCAAGGACACCAAGTCCTGCCTGAACCCCGCGTGAAGCTGTGCACAGGACCCTGCACGTAGGTGGATTTGGTGGAGTCTGACAGATTCATCTGCCACAAATCCTTTTATGAGGATTGTTTACGAGGATTTTTTTTTTCCCTTAAAAAAAGTTTGCAGAAATGTACAGAGAGCTGACTTTAAAACAAAACTCCGAGATGTGCATGCACTGCTGTAGTTTAACATTTTGTGATCTTCAGTTAGTTAGCTTCACAAAAACTGCGAACCAGGAATAACAGGGAACTGTTTGTGAGGGGGGGCTGAGGAGGAGTGAGGAGATCAGTTCAGGCACCAGGGAAGCAAGGTGTGCAAGAAATGTAGCTGGGGACCTCTGGGGTTATCCCTGGTCATTAGGGAGGAGGCCAGATACGGTACTGAGTTTCTCAAGTCCCAGCCTAGTGCCTTTTCTCACATCCTTTTACACCTTCCTTCCCATACTTACTCAGAAGAGAAATCCAGTAAGTCATGCTCATCTAATTATGAATAGAAAACATCACCATATGGCTGGTGGCAGCTGAGTAAAAGTTGTAGCTTTCAGTTTCTAAATAGAGCTAACAGAAGTACCTAACAAGAGGTTTGCATCTAGTCAAACTTTTGAGTTCATGTAGTAATTCTTTGCTCAGTTCCAGAAACCAGTTTACTGTTGACAAAGGAGATTTTCAGGCTTCAGTACTACAAAAATGTAAAGTCACTTCTATATGATGTGGTATCAGAGTATCCTTCTACTATAATGTATCTGTTCCAGCACTTTTTTTTTAACTGTAAGGACCACGCTTCTTGGATAGCTTAAAAAACCAAATCCTGTGGTTTTAGCTCATCTCGTACAGCTCCGATATAATGTGTAATTCCCTTACCGCAACCCATAATACCAGACTAGAGTTAGGACTGGTGTTCAACAGCCTCTGCACCTCTGTGGGGAGGTGGGGTGGGAGGGACAATACCTTACCTTGGCTCACAGTTTTTGTGTATGTACTGAGCTACAGTTTGCAGAACACACTTAGCACAAAGGAATGGCTCGTGTTGCTCTTCTATTCGCATTCAGAGAGCTGAATTCAATATATTTCTCAGCTTTTCTCAACTAACTTACTTTTTTGTCCTAATGAAAATAAAACCTTTCACAAGACCTTCAGACAGGAGTTTCTGCTTGATTTGTGTGCATGACCTCAGCAACACGGACAAAAGCAAGCAAATATCCTGCTCTACTCTTTTCTCCTACCACTTCTTTCCCATTTCCCCTGGCACCTCCCCCAGTGCGTACCACTGACGGGACTGGTCCATCTCTGAGTTAATGTAGAGGTATCCCGCCGATTTTGTTCCAGAGACTGGTAACTTTATCTGCAAATGTAAAAGCACATTAAAGATTCAGCAAAGCATATTATGAAACAGCCATTCACTCCTTCTAGTCAAAGACATAACACTTTTTAAACTTTTACACTGTAATTATTTTTTTTACTGTATTTCAGAGTTAGACTAAGCTACTGTAACAGCTAACACATGTGTGGCTACACAAGTATGTCTGCTCTGCCATGCATTAATCTCTGTGCTGAAAGAATGTACTGTGTTACAGCTGCAACCCCCAGGGGAAACCACTCGCTCTCTGAAATATTTATGAGCAAACACCTTTCCTTACCAGAATGCATGGTCATCCAGAGGTGACCTGCACTGTCAGAGCTTCCCATAACCATAACAAGCCTGTAGGTTGAGATCCTCTGTATATCAGTCCCTTAACACACACTGAAGCAATGAGATGTTCAATGATTTTTTTTTCAGCGTCACAAATTCTATCACTCATCTGTTTAACAAACAAAGCTGGAGCTGCAGCTGTGACTACAGCAAATTGCACTGGGTCTAATGCCTGAATAAAAGAAATGCTTCAGGTGTAGCATTTGCTGGTGGTGATGCAATCACAGAGAAAATGCCAGGTGTTCACCAAAAGACCCAGGAGCTGGGAATGCTATGGAGTCAGTAAATCAACCTGTGGTATAATGATGATTAACCAGCTTATATGAATACTTATGAGCATGAAAAAGTAGAGAAGAAAGTTGGTGATTTGTGTCTTGGGTGAGGTCAGTAGAAGGCAGGGTTTGACTTCACCCTGAATCACCCAAGCGACCAGCATTCTTAAACAGTGACATAGGAAAACACCCGTGGGAAAGGTTATCTTCTTTTCAGTCAGTATATGAGATTCTGTGGGGTTTTGCACAATTTTTTTCCTTAGATATGCTTCCTGGTGGAATATATAAAACATGGGAAATGTTTTGGTCCAGGATATCATGTAAGTGCAGCCTGGCTGAAGTGAAATGGAAAGTAATTTTATGTGAGTTGGTTAAAGGTTGGGGTTTTTTTTTATCTTACCCTGATAGCCACTCTCCTTCATTGTACCATCTGATCCATTCCTTAATGCCCTTGCTTGGTCCCTGGCATTTGTAACTACTCACCAGTAAAAACAAAATTATTCCAGTGTGATGAGTTACCCTAGTGAAGGTCCTGGAGAGGTTGCTAGGGACACTTTGTGTCACTAGCAAAACAAGGGAAGGGCAGCCAGTCCTGGATTAAGGCATAAAAACACTGATGCAAAGTACTCTTGAGGCATCAATGCCGAGCGGAAGTGGACTTGCGTTTGCAAGGTTTGCCTGGGCCCAGCCCTCGGCTGATACGAGGCAGCCTTGTGCAATACTTCAGCACCCAGTACAGCATTCTCCAGTCACTGAGTAACCCTCATGCTCAGTCTCAGGCTGGGCAGCTGTTCTCTATGACACAAACTTATGGGTGCTCTTAAAAACCACACCATTTATGCTGTAACACAGCATAGCCCATAAGACGCTGTAAAACTGCTCTGAACAAAGCTCTAAAAACTAGCATGGGACATATCTGGGGGGTAAAGGAAGGCAGGTGCTATTTTAAAGCTGGATCTGATACATCTCTGAAAATGATTTTGTGGCTTACAGTGTGAGGAGGGGGACTGACTGGCTTGAGAGGTCCCTTGGCATTCTGTGATGGGCTCATACAGCACAACATGAAGATTCTGCTCTTGCTGTTTCTAGGCTAGTAGATTTATGCTCTGGAAATCCATTCCTCTTCCAGATCAACTAGTATCCCATCCTACTTCCTTCCAGTGCCCCTAGGTGACTCATGACCTGCTGAAAATCCCCTGGGTGATCTCTCGTCACCTGACATCTCGGGAAGCCACCCTGACACCGCCTGCCCAGCGTTACCTGCGCTCTCTCTGTGTCCACACGATTGCTCCCATCTGTCAGGTGGATGTTGTGAACCTTAAGGGGGGGGGCACCCAGGGCTTCCAGGGCATCAGGATTGCTGTTCAGTTGCTCCAAAGCTTGCTGGTAATACTGGGTCCTGGCAAAACTTTCTAGGTGAGAGAAACAGGGTAGTGAGGAGACTGTTTGCTTAAAATGAGAACATAAGTTTAAAAAAAAAAAAAAAGAAAAAGACATTTTCTCCAGACTACCACACCCTCCCTGAAATACAGTCCAAAACTATTAATTAGGAGAAATTTGGCTAAAGGAGGAAACACACCCTTACATCAGAGAAGCAAATGTTATTCAGCTCATTTAAGTGAAGAGGGCTCTGAACATAGCCTGTTCCATTCTGATATACAGTTCAGCTTATGGCTGTGTCTCCCCACTTTCCAGGCATTTCTAGGTTCTCTAAAAGGAAGAAAAAATAGGAAAAAAAAGGCACAAGGATGAATATCTGAAATGTTCTGATAGTAATTAAATTATTCTTTTTTTCTATTGGAGGTACATAATTTATTTGATTTATTAATTATTAAATATTTCTTTATTAATTATTAAATATTTATTTAAGAATGGAGAATATCTTGCACACATTGAGACAGGAACAGCTGCTGCTGTGGAACTCTTTCTGTGGTCTTGGTACAGCTTTCCAAGAGGCAGCCATGAAGCTACAACTCTACTGACAGAAGCCTTAGAAGGGAAGCACGAATAAGCTTCACTTGAGTTCCTGGTCAAGCAGCCACAACAGCACTGTAGATGGATGCTGCAGTGTTGGCACGTGGAGGACACTTGTGGCAAACTGCTATTTATTAATGTCTGGTTGCTCTGTATGGCTGTGAAACGCTGTACCATGATCCCAGGACAGGGAAAAGCTGAGGAGCTGGAGACTTCCTGACCCTCCTTATGGAGACAGAGATTTGCTTATTAACAGTTTTAAGACTGTCTTGCTGGGGTTTCTAGATCAGCGTAACTTTACTCTTTTGACATCAAGAAGGGCAGAGTTAAGCTAAGAGTGTGCAGTCGTGTAAATCCTACCCTGGGAACTTTGCCCTCACCTTTCAAAGGGTTTAAAACAAGGTGTAAGGTTTTTTTCTTGGTCTCTTGCCTGTCAGTATTAATCTTGGAGCATGAGGCAGAAGGATGCTGCCCCCTCTCCCTAATTAGAGGCATCCCCTGTGAGCAGGCAGCATCCATTTGGCATAGAAACAGCTTTGCTAGGCTGTGACCTACGTTGGTCCTCCTGTGTCCCCCTGGCACATCCTAAGGAGCTCCAACCAAAGGGGTTGCAGCATGCCAGCCGTTTAGTACCTATAAACCATGGCAAACAGCCACCCAGACCACGTTAAAAGTATGTTGTGTTCATCCTGCAGGTTGGAGGAGAAATGAATTCTAATTTCCTGGTGCTCCTTCTCAGCTGTTCCTTGTTAGCATCTCATGCATTAGACATTAAATGCCCAACTAATCCCTTTGTCCACACGTCTTTTGGTAGGAGAGCTGAAAGCATGCTGAAGTTGGCTGAGCAAACTGCTTCCATGAGAAGGGTGGTGGAGGTGATGAGAGTAAGTAGAAGTAGGATTAAGTGGGTATTTGCACAAGCTTGCACAGAGACCACGTGCATGCAAACTTCCTTTCAGCCTGAAGGAAGCAAAGGGAAGGGAAGCAATCCTCTCCCACTGCTCCCATACTATGGAGGCCACTCGTTCCTCACAAGTCCAAGTATGGGCCAGTTCTGTGCACTGGGCAGGAAGAACTGGGATAGAACCAGGCATGAGCCAAGGGAGAAAGGTTCTCAGTGTGGCTCCTGTGTCTGTTTAGAGGATAGAGGAGGACACACTTGGCTGCAGAAAGTGTTCTTTCAGCAGCCTGGCTGGCTTGCCACCAAGTTATCAGGCAGCTGCTCGGTGGCCACTGAAATTTAGAGAGAGCCAGAAGGAGCCATTGCAATGTGCCACTTGACTGCACAGCCAAGGGATGCGGGGAACCAGCCCTCAGGCTTGCTGTGTAGCACAGGGGGTGACTACCCCACGAGATTTCTAGATCACAGTGCTGAAGCTGAAAATTAAAAAATGCTGATGTCCTTGTTAAAGCCAGATTCAGTATTTTAAAGTGTAAGGATCATATTTCTGTCATGTACTCCAGAGCTTGGGGGCATGAGCTGCCTAAAATTGAAGTCTGCTTTCCAGCCTTGTCTGATTTGTTATTAATATGTGTAAAATGAAGGGGAAGTTTCAGAGCTTATCTGAGGGCTTGAGAAACAGGCTTGGCTACACTTTTTTCTGGCAGCATCCTCTGGTATCAGGGTAGGTGAAAAGCAATAGCATTTGATAGCACCAACAAGACAGAGGCAGAGGGCCAAGATGCCTGTGGCACCCCCTGAGAGAGAGGCAAAGCCTATTTCTGCTCTGATGCTTAATATCTACGAGCAGTTTTACAAAAAATAAACATCTATAATTTGGACTAATAATGCGGATTCTTGGCCAAAGACACATAGCAACTAGAGACGTCTACAAACATCACCTGTCTAGTTTTTCTCTATGTCCTTGTCTTCTGAGTGCTGACTGTTCTTATCTGTACTTCATTCAGGAGAAACTCATGATTTCTTAGCACTTCACAGGTGTGCTGTGTTTAAGGGCCAGCACCACACAGAGGTTTACAGATAAAACTGCTAGACTTTAACAGCTTCTCACAGATGGTCCTCTTTTACTGCCCAGTTACAAAATCTCAGTTAAGAAATTAAACCTGCATTACTGCAGGTGAAGGTTTCACTTCACCATCACCCTCAGGAAACCCCCAAAAACCAGACTTTCTTCTAACCACAACAGCCTGCTCCCTATGCAATATCCGCCTCTGGAAATGCATGCAGCAGCACTTGGGAGAGCAAAAGCCCTGAGGATGACAAAAGCGGAGCCCACAGACGCAGAACCCAGAGGCTCAGCCACACTCCCCTTAATTTCATCTGCTTTTCACAATTTGCATGCAGCTATTTTCCCCCACTACACAAAAGCCAGTGAAAGGCGCAGAGGAGAAATAAGGTTGCTAACAACACCAAGACTTACTTTGCATAAGATTATACATCACGATGCATCCCCCGCCACTGAACAGTCCCATGAAAACAGCCATTTGCTGCAATTTTCTTAGAGAAGCTGGCATTTTTCCTCCCTGAAAAGAGAAGACATTTGTTGTAAAAGAAGAAAGCCAAAGGGTTACTTCCCCCCCTCCTCCTCTTTCCTAAAAGCCCCTTCCAACCAGGCCTGAATGAAAGTGCAGTGCACAGGCATCGAGCTCTTGCTCGCTGGGGCCCCACCATGCGCCCAGAAGGAAGAGTGGTGAGAACAGAGCAAACTGGGAATCCAGCTGGGATGAATGTGTTTATTCAACTTCTTTTAGTGATGCCACCACTTCACTAATTACCGAGAAGAAAATGACCTCCCCGGTGTGGCCGGGGGCCAGTGCCATGGCATTGTGGCAGGGGCTCCTGGTGCCCGTGTGTTTGCTCGCACACTGCAAGCATTCAGCTCTGGGGGCCACATTTCTCTCTCGAGTAAGCTCCTCTAAAGTAAACATGCTCGCGGCAGGGATGGATCTGGCCTCGAGTGGTAAGGGACAGAGCCAAGCCAGCACTGTGCCAGCAAAGATAATGGAGCCAGGGTGTGTGTATTCTGTTGTGTCAATTTTTTTCCCAAGCTGTGGATAAACAGGAAGTCTCTTGCAAGCTGTTTTTCTTCCTTCCTGTACCCCCCCCAGCCCAAACTTGCTCTTTTAATGAGTCACAATTTTGACATTTGAATGCATGACCCGGCAGAATAAGAAACACTTCTAGAGTTTGGGTAAGAGGGGGACTGAAGAGCCTGAGCTAATGCTCCTGCCCACAGCAGGTTAGCAGGAGTCAAGCTGAGTTGTCAGTGGGGGTGTAGCACTTTGCTTCAGGCTATGGCAGGCTTCAACTTGAACAAGCATCTGAGTGTTGGCTTATGCTCTTGATTCTCTTGGAGCTGGGATGGGAAGGGGGAATGGTCTTGACAGCAATTTTTTAAAAACTAGCAAAAAGCTGTTCTTTTTCAATGGGCACATAGGCATATGAATAATTGGGGGAGTTGTATGGGACTTCTAATGCAAAAAGCTTCACACCCCAATACTTGTCATACGATGGTGTGGCTTAAGTGGTACACTCAATGAGAGCTGATTAATAAACCAAGGCCCAAACCAGTTACAGAAATGTGACCTGGGCAAGGCTATTTGAGTCCTACTGTGGAAACCACCTCTAGCATCCCTCCGGTATGTTAGTCAGGTATTGTTCAGCTGACAGCCACAGTTCAGCGAGGGTGGAGAGACAAGTGTCAGGACTTCTTCCCATCATGGCCAAGTCTGGGTGACATGGGCAGCCTCCCTCTGCTCACCACTCCGCTGACATGCCCTTACACTGACACTTGCATGCTCTCAACTGAAAGAAACTCGAACTTCCCAGGGAAGTGGTCACAGCACCACACCTGTCTTAAGTCCAAGAAGAGTCTGGACAATGCTCTTGGGCATCCAGTGAAATTCTTGCGGTGTTCTGTGCAGGGACAGGAATCAGACTCTATGATCCTTGTGGGACCCTTTCGACTCAGCATATTCTATGATTCTACAAAACTGTGAATGCAACTCAGGTATAAATTGCATCTCCTGCCCTGTTGGCACTAGCACTCAGTTGTAATCTATCCTATTGCTAGGTTGAATGCTTTCCTTGTTAACTAGTTTCCTTGATTTTTAAGAACCCTTAGTATTTAAGTTTACTATTTAAAGTACTTCAGATTTGTGGATGGCTAGTAGTGATAACCAGAGAGGCATGTGGGTGTTATGACTATTTTATGCCCCAAAATGCCTAAACTGTGCCATTAGTATAATCAGCTATCATCTCTCTCTCTCTCTCCTGATCTGTTTCTCTGATGAGTCTTTTTCCTCTTTGCTTACCCTGGGGAACTTGAATGGCATGAGAAGTTACAGCAGAGGAAATGTGCAAGTGTGATTTTACAGAGAAACAGTGGTAGTCATTTCACAAGGACAGTGAGAACTTTCTGCTCGCCTGTTTGTGTTTGCAACTTTCCTTAAATCCCCGCAAAATCTGATTAATAACCAAGTTTCTTGTAAGACTCATCTGGCCAGAAGGAGGCTCTGACACCAAAACCACATAACAGGGATGGGGAAAAAAAATCCATGGTAGATCTGGAGGGAGGATCAGATATAACAGTTTGCGACCTGTAGCATTTGTTTATGCCCCTTCAAAGTTGTGGCCAGGCAAAATTTGCTTTCTGTGATTAAATTCAGGGTAACCGAATGCAAATGTCTGGGGGTGGGGAGCGCTGCTGGAAGTTTGCTGAGTAAGGGTGGGAAGACAGGGAGCTCTTGCACCAGTGAGAAGGTTTTGACTGAGGCTCAGGGGACTTGCCTAAACAGCGGAAATTAGAGGCTCTGCAACTCGCTGTCTGTGGGTTTGAGGTTTGTTAGGTCTCACGGTCTCCTCACATGCAAACAGGGAGATAGATGGAAAGTAAGAAAAGCTGATTGCTGATCAGTCACATGCTCACACACACACTCATCACCACCTCCGCTCCAGTGTTGTAGTGTAGAGACGGTGCCATCTGGCAAGGGAGCTTGGCAGCCGAGCAGTGGTGATCCCATTAAGCACTGCTGCCCCGTGCAGCACGCCTGGCTGCTCCTGTCATGCTGCTCCTGCCCACAGCTGTCTTCTGTTGCTGTTCCTGCTGAGGCAGAGATGTGGAGAGCTGAGGTACACCCAAGTTGTGCACCAAGGTCCTCATTATGGTAACAGGTAGAACATCTCCATCGCTCATTTTCAGGCACAGTTGGAAGCCCATGGGGTGGACCACCCCATCCCTGTCTAGCCCTTGATGCTCTGGTCCCACTTGTTTCTCAGCTGTTTTCCCAAGCCAGTTCTATGACAGCACACTATGGGAAAAGGTTCAGAGCTACACATTTTAACAAGCCTCTCAAGACTGCAAACCTTCTCATTGATCCCACAGTTCCTTGCCAGCCTCCAAAACCAAGGACGGAAGTGTCCTTGGAGCCCAGAGCATCCCTCACAGGGGGGCTTGCTGCTTCCCTTCCCTGCCATCCTGGTCCCTTGTGAAATAGATGTCTGAATACTGCAGCCTTGAGCATCTTTTGGCACACAGCTGCTGCTGACTTCTGAATGGTGACAGCTTGTGGAAGACCAAGATGTAGTAAGGATCTGTTGTCTGCGAGGACTTGTCAGCAGGATTTCTGTCCTATGGCCAACTGTGTCTGCTGCTCCATCGGCTGCTCCGCTCAAGTGCCGTGGGGGTGGTTCACTACAGAAGGGAAGCAGAGGTGTGTCTCCTGTCCTGAGCCTTTCTGAA
Source organism: Gymnorhina tibicen (assembly GCA_013399875.1). Taxonomy (NCBI): domain Eukaryota; kingdom Metazoa; phylum Chordata; class Aves; order Passeriformes; family Artamidae; genus Gymnorhina; species Gymnorhina tibicen. Next base: position 317,800 of record VXAZ01007501.1, read on the forward strand.
CATCACTTAGAGCTTGCAAACTGTAGAGGCTCTCACAGGGAAGGACCAAACCCCCTCCACTTCATTTGCCACAAAGTGAGGAACTGTAAGTATTTGAGAGAATTTTATAGACACAAGAGGCAATTGCCTCCTAAGGAGGAAGTTCATGCTGCTATCTGTGGTGATCTCCCCCGAGAACCTGTTATACCACTAAAAGAGTATGCAAGTCAATTGGTGGAAAAACAGACTTTTTCACAGCCAGTAATTAAAAAAGCACAGTTTCCAAGCTACGCTGTTCTGCACCTTTTCCTCCATGTTATTTGCAGTGTAAGAAAGATTGAGTGGAGATTAGCATGCACAAAACCACTGAACCTACAGTTACCAAAAGACCAGAACTTAAATTGTTTTAAGTAGTGTTCTCGAAAAATAACTATTAAAGAGCAGAACACCCTAATAATAGTGACGTTCTCTTTGTGCCTTGAAAATAGCCGGATATTGAGAAGAAGGCTTGACTTTGAAGCTAAGTGGGACTCAGGCTGTTAACAAGATTTAACAAACTCCCAGGGTCACATGTGAAATGGTGGGTTACTGCAACAGTAAAGGCTGTTTTTAATTAGACTTTGTTTTCTCCACAGAGGATCTTCTAAAAATAGGCTGGCTTAAGAGAGTCTCCCTTGTTTTGGCAAATTTGAGTTTTCTGTTTGGTCTCTGAAATTTGTGCAGCAGAGGCTGGTCTCAGGCACCTCTACCAAAGGTAGGTAGAGGAGAAGAAGGGCATTTTCACCAAGCACAAACATTAATTTTATTTTCCCTGGAACTGAGTAAGGGAGCTGGGGCTGCAGGTTCTATGGGGAAGGCATTTCCTCCTCCTTCTCCTTGTCCTTCTCCTCCTGGTGCTACCAAATTCCACCAGCATCTCCAGCCTCTGGGTGCTACCACAGACCAAACAGCAAACAATAATATTGCTCTGAAACAAGAGAGAAGCAACTTGATCAATGCAAACTCAGTGTGATCACTGCTGCCTATCTCGATCTGGGCCACTGCCTACCCACCTGGCCAGGACAATATAGTGCCAGGCCACCAATGCAAGCAGCTGGGAGCCTTTAAACCACTTTGAACCAGTGTAGTCTTGAGGTGTTGGAATGACACACTAAATAGGTGCAGCAAAAGACTACTATTAAATTAAATTAAAATTTATTAATAGACCTGAACACACACCTGAGCATCTAACTTCAAGGCTGGAATTGTTGCTGACCCTTCTGCAGTGGAACTCTCCCTTGGGCTGGTGGGTTTTTAACTGGCCCTAGGCACAGCTTTTCAGCAAACCACCCAGGAAGTCACAGGAGATGAGGGGAATGTCAGGCAAACCACACACGAGCACACACTTGTATTTGACATTCTTGCTTTCTTGCCCATCCATTGATCTTCTAAGATCCATAAGGCAGGCATCTGGGTGTAAGCCAATTTCTATACTAATAACATGCTAGGACAACATTTTAGAGATATCTTTTTGACACTCACTGTCTACAACATACCTTTAATCATTAGTATGCTCTCACCAAAAACAGGACAGTACAGCAGAAGTGTTCTGACAGGATTTCAGCATATTATTTTCCCCTTTTATTCATGGAAATAGCCTCAACATATTATTTACCTCATTTATGAGAGGTAACAGCACAAATTTTGTCCCCTGCCAGCATGTTCAGATATATCAAAAACTTTGCACGTATAGAGTGTCTTCAGCAAGACACCAAGACCTCAGTCAAATTCAGCTTAATTCACAGTCAAACCAAAAGTAGGATTAATACACTTTTTCTTTTTTTTTCCCCTTCAGTTGTTCTTCAGATGCACTGAAAACACATATTTTGGCATTTAGGGAGGTAAAACACCTTTTTAGACAGCCTTGAAATAGTCCCTTCCAGGATCTCCTTGTGGATCAGTTCCTAGATATGTGTAGTTGGCCCTGGTGAGAATGCTTTAAGGGGTCCACTCTACATATGAGAAAGACTACTGGCAAGAAAGCCAAGAAACAGTGTTAAGTTTAATGTCTGCCTTTGCTACTAGTTAATTGACATGGAAAGGGAAAGTAGTTAATAAAGTGATTAAGGACTCTAAACAGCCACCTCACTCTTGTATCACTTCTCCTGCAGCACACGCTACAAAGCAGTTGGCCTTCTCAGTTAGCACAAAACTTGCATGATGCCTTCAGATATCAGAGTTTCATTTCATTTTTCTCCTCTCTTGGGCACTCTTATTTTCATGTTTCTATTCTATTTACAGAAGAGAATTTCTGTTCCGCTGTTACAGACAACCTCCCTTTGTGCCCTTAAGCTGCACCGTCTCATCTGGTGGGCTCACCTGCACTGCATTTCTCTTCCTCCTGCCCGCCCACCTTCACCCCTCTATGTGCCCTCTTCCCATCCACCACCGTGGTGCTGAGCAGACAGAAGCAGTGGGACCACCATTCCTATTGTCCAAGGAGTCCTGTTGTCTCCTGCTGTCCCTCCATTTACCCCTCTGTGAAGAGAGCCTGTCTTCCTAACTGCGGGTAACAAAGGCAGGTGTCAAAATTCTTTATTGGTTTTCTCTAAGTCGGAAAGATGCTACAGCCTAGTTTGTTCAGTCTCTTTGAAGGCCAGGCCCATGTGCCAGCAATGCAACAGCCTGCTCCAGATCACTCTCCAACACAACCTGAGCTGCCCGTACTTTGTACTGAAATACAAAGGATGTAACAAGGCACGACCAGGGCGTACTATTAGAGAACCAGGATAATTATACCTACAGTGTGACCCATTTTTGATGCTATTGGAGGATGGCATTATAGGTTAATGCCTAATAATCTGTCATTAACATCCCTAATTGTATGTTTCTGTAATTGGACACCATGGAGGGGGGAAGAAGGTGTGAATGTTCATCTTTTGCGTTTTAGAGGTGAATTGCAAAGGATTTAAGAGTAAGAATTCGTAAGTAGGGTAAATGAAAAAGTTGCATCCAGGGTGCAAGAAGAAAAGATTAGTGGTGTTTATGGGTTTAACAGTGAGTGGTTTACCTGAGAAAGCTGTGGGACAGCTTCTTGGCTTCCTTGCTGCTGGGAGTGAGGTCATGAGTGCTGCAATCCAAGGTTCAAAAGAATTGCTCTATGCTGTCCCTGCGCCTCCCTGCAGCCTGCATCACAGCCCAGCTTCCAAATGGGCATGTTAAAACAAAAGAATCATATAAAAAAATAGCAAATAGAGTCCTTTGACTGTCTCGTGCTGTCGTGATGAGAGGGAACAGCACTCCGTGCTTAGCAGAAAAGGACTGTCAAGCCAGTGAGATTTTCACAGTGTGATGTGTTTCCCATATATAATTTCCTAGAATAGGTTCACTGAACCTGCAAGGCAAGGGAGCAGGGAAGAGTACAAAATCATTTCTCATGGAAAGATCAAAGAGTTTGCAACTCTTTCTATGCAGTGGTAACTACTTATCTTTCTTGGCACTTTGTGGGCATTTATCTATGTCCAACACACTCATTATATTGAAGACACTGACAAAATCTCAAAGCCAAAACCAATGACCAATCTAGTTTTAAGTCAACTTACTAAATCCTGCATGTGGGAAAAAATCAAAAAACACCAGGAATCTGTGATAACCTTACTGGCTAACAGGTTACATTTTACCTTGTAAAAAGAAAAGAAAATGGTCTCAGAAGTTCACAGAAGTACTGCAGATGTCATTGGGCTAGGAACTCCATGTGGCTACGTTAAAAGTTAGTACCAACCTGGAAGCTTACAGTCTCTAACTCCAATCCTGATAAGGCTTATGCTTGTCTGTAGTCTTACTAACTTCAATAATATCATCCACATGCATGCATTAAACAGGCATGCAGTAGACAGTGACCTAAAGGAACTGAATGCCAGGGGAGGCAGTCACAGGGAAAAAATGTTTAAAGCAGGAACATAGTGTAAATCATATGATGCTTGCTCCCTTGTCTGCCTCCGGAAATGAGGGGGTAAAAGATGTGGTCTGCTCTGCTGTGATCAGCACAGAGCCTGATTTACAAAGCTTTTAAAAATATCAGTGGAGCTGGGAAGGTTTGCAGTCCTGTGCCCAAACCTTGCTGATCTAATGCTTTTTATTATATAGTATTACAGCAGTACATACTTTTGGCACTTCACAAACACCCTGCTCTTATTCTTACTTCTTACTGAAAACCAAAACTAAAAAAAATGCTACCCTAATTCCCCCCAGATCCTCAGATAGGGTAAGTTTATTTCAAGTGCCCATCTTTATACCCTCCCAGAAAGGCCCCTCCTTCAGAAAAGAAGGACCCTTCTGAAAGTCCCTTTTAAAATATATCAGATCAACACTTACAGCCCAAGGCTTTAAAGAAAATGAATTACTTTCAAACATCTTGGACACCTGGATCGGTTCCCAAAGTTGGTCCTTGCCCTTATGAGCAGAACTGGTTCAGTATCAGCTAAATCTGTTAACACAAATTAGGATCTGGGGAAAAGCTAACCTCAAAGACTCGTGATTTTTTAATAAGCATTGGGGACAAAAAAAAGCACAAGACCAACAGGGATTCTGACCTAGAAACATTCTATTATCAGAAAGACAAAAAAGGGAAAAAATAGTTATGATGGGAACCATTAAAAAGAAAAAAAAAAGAAGTTCCCATAGTACTTGAGGGTTTCTGTTCAGACAGATCCAGCTTGTTAACTCGTGCACAGAGCTGTGCAAGATGGAGAGTGTAAAAGGGCAAAGGAAATGATGGAACCTGCCACACTGCACATGTAGCATCTGGAGTCAGACCTTTGACTTCATCTGGGGAGTAGCTACCGATTTATTCATCCACCCTTGGAAAAAAGAAAAGATATACTGGATGCTCACAAGACAACTGGACATGAATCAGATTGCCTTCCAAAAATGAGTCAGGACAAGAGGAATTTCAGAGAACAGCTGACTGCAATCCATATTTTCCTCCTCAGAATATGCGTGGGAAAGATTTTAAGGAATAAATCTCTCTCTGTTTAATAATTTGAACATGATTCAGTAAATCTTCAGTCCTTCAATAGCTCCTATTAGGGAAGGCAGGGAGTATTTTTTTTCATTTTGCAGAGCTGTGGCAGAAAAACACAGAACAACTTCACAGGAAGCTGGTGCCAGGTCAGGCACCTGATTCCCAGAGACCTGGGCTGTTCCCTGTTCCCTGCCCACTCCCTCTCTTAGGCTAAAACATGCCAGACTAAACATATTCAGCACAACTCCAGGGCTGTTTCCTACAGCAAACCTACCTTTAGAGATAGGGGGACAAGCTTTCCCTATGGAGCTACAGCACAGGGTTTTGTCCAGCAAGGAGGTGTGACAGTCCAAGAGATGGACAAAAGCACAGACCACACCTTTATGTACTGTTGATGGGTGAGATTTTTCAAAATGTTGTGTGCCTTGTGTGTGCTCAACATGTGATACCTTTACAGGATCATTGCCTTCTAAAAGATCTTTGAAAATTCAGCATCTGCTTTATGGCATTTTCAAGACACATCCTCACTAGTAGCTTTCAGACAGGGCTGCTAACAACATACACTATTTCCTCAGAAAACAGTAATCTTCAAATACTTGTTTGTGGGGTTTGTTGATGAAACGCTAGATTACCAAGGGCTCAACATAATGCAATTTGACAAATGCGGCATATGTGAGACACATAGGTGGGCTGTGATCCATTTCTGTTTGTTTAAGTTATGTTTTCCCAACGCATGCTACTCAGCTCTGTGGTGGTGAGAGTTAGGAAGAATGATGGATACCATCACTTTCATACAATGTTACTCGTAGGGACCTCTGCTTACCTAGAAAAAGGCCCTGCTTACTGTTACAGCCAACCTATCCGTGACTTTTGCAGTTCAGATGATACCAGCACAAACAAAGCAGAAGACAGTGCTTCCAGGTTTCACAAGCAGCTCAGGGACTGACTCACTGTATCACTGTGGCTAAAACTATAAACTTCAGGTGTCTCAATTCACACATGCAAAAATAAGTGACTTAACACTTCCTGGTTCCTACTTTGCTGGAAGATATCAAGATATTTAATGGCTGCAAAGTGCTCTGACAGCCTAAGATGTAACTTTACTTAGGCATGCAATTGCCCGTGTGCAGTATACACGTTAAGAGCACGACAATGTGTTCCAGACAAAAAAAAAAAACATTTTGCAGTCTGGCACAGGCCATGTTGTAGGACCAGCAGAATAATTATAGCAGCTGCAGTTGGCATTTATTAGAAAATTAAAGAAGCTGTTAACAGGTCATTAATAATCTGTGACTACCTGCCTTAATAGCATTCTTCAGTCAACAGGCATGAAGGTGAGGGGGTGGAGGAAACAGTCACACCTTCTTCTAAGCCACTGTAGAAGACCGATACCCTCATTTTTCATCACTCTGTAATCTGCTTGTTTACTTCCCTCCTGGTTTCTCTTCCCACTGGCTCTTCTCTTGCTGCTGACTCTCACACCAAAGGACTGCAAGGCTCATGGCCAGGGAAGCCACCTGCAACAGCCAGTCCCAGGGGAAAGCCAGCTCTCTCTGCAGTGTCCCTGGTAGCTGTCTCTCTGCTGTTCAGAGCTGCCTGTAAACACCTCTCCTGAGTGTGTGCTCCTACTTTTAAATACTATTTTGTATGTAAGGTATCCCTGTCCATTTACAGCATGCTAGGATTTGTTCTCTTGTGTCTTGGTCCTTGCCTCCCTCATGTAGGCAGATGGCTGGAGGAGGAGGGAAATGCAACTTGTTTCCCTGCTTCTTCAGACAAACACACGCTCTCCAGAGCAGACAGATGCCTTAAAGTCAGATCCAGGGCATCAATTCATCTTTTGGGTTCATCTGTAGAGTATAAAGCATTTGCTGGCTCTGGTCTAATGCTTTTTGACATTGTCAGGCCCCCTTCAGTGAACTACTGCCTTGTAACCAACTTGACAGCAAGTATTGTTCTACATTTATTAATACTGTACGTGTTATCTTCAAACTGACAGGCTCCGAGGCCAGGCATCAGCTGTGCTCAGCTCTGACTTAAAAAAAAAAAATGCAGACAATAGCACAGACCTCCTGCTGCTAGTAAGTAAATAAATAAATAAAAACATGCCTTCACCATGCTGCTGCCACATGGTTTTATCCTTTCAATCTCAATTTTGCAGTAATTTTTTTCTTTTACTTGAGGTCTTAAAATCTGAAGTACCAGCTTCCCTGCACCCTCCTCTTTTTGGCTTTTTTTAGGAAAGGGCTTTTGTGTTTTTTTCCCTGAGTCTTCTTTCAATTATTCCTTTCTCTCTCATTTGGATGCAAATCTATATTGCAGAAACTTGAATCTACATAAAAGTTAATTACCTTCAGGAACTGTTTTTCCTCTCCTCTCCTTTCTATTTTTTTTTTACTAAAGCCACTATAATTTTCTATTATTTTTAAAATGTTCAGCTTAATGGGTTATGTTTACTTAGTCAATAAGCTGATGATGCCCATGACAGGACCAGAAGTGTTTGGTTAGCAGCAGGGAGGAAAAAAAATCAATAACTCCAAGCATTTGGCAGCTTTGTGGGCAGGAAATAATTTGTATTCTCTGGTTTAAATCAATGACCTTCTTTTCTTTGCTGTTCCAACAGGAAATTATAAACTCAGTGAACACTATTTGCATAGTGCCTTCTGCAGTACACTTGTATATGCCTGGGAAAAACAGTATGTTAACCCCAGCAGTGCTCCTCTGATGTCCCTGTTAAAGAAACCCAGGCACTTCAGCACAGAGCTTTTCAGCAGGCACTCGTATTTATTAGAAGCAGAAATAGTCTAGAAAAAGATGTGAAAAGAGCTCCTTCTCCACTTCCAAAAGCACCACTGCATTTGATAACAGGATTGTTTACTGCAGAGTATGAAAAAATGCCTTCTTTGTAACTTGGCAAGATGTATTTTCAGACAGAAGCTTGCTACTTCTACATTAAAGCTGCATTTGCACTTCTGTATCTTGCTTGTCAGGGTTACCTTAATGTGCCAGGTATGGTTTGAAAGTGCTGCCTTTTTGCTTGAACTCAGCATTACAAAGTTTATGTTTTTGAAAGTTTCAGCCTCCTCAGTGCTGTCCTTTTGCAATATTCACTTAAGGGAGAAAAAGAAATAGCTACCTTGTCTTGCCATGCTCATGGGAAACTGTATCAGGAAGGATATGACCCAAGAAAGGGATCCAGTGTTAAACCTGGCACTGAACTTGCCTTTTAACTTCTTCAGCTGCCCTACGCTGCATTAAGTCCAGTTCAGATACTTTTTAACATGTAGGACAGCTGGCATTCAAGAAGACAAGCTAGTCACAGGAGATGGAGGAGGTGTGTGACCCTTTTTACTATGTTTCTTCCAGTGTGAACACAGTACAGCCCCAAAGTCTGGGATTCTTGTCTAGGGCCAGAGCTAAGTGTGGCAGCACCAGCAACTGGCACTATAAAGCTCCGGGACCTAAAGCACCCCTTGATGTGCTTAGCTTCATCCTGTGCAGGAGAATGATATGGTAAATCAGTCTGAAAAACATGACTGCAGTCCCAGAAACTACCAAAGTCTCAGCTGTCTGCACTGAAACGAAACATCATAAAATTCAGGCATCCAGATTTTTCTACTTTGCTTTTGTACATGACAAGTCCTTTCACAGTAGTGCTCAGCATTCCTCCTGTGCTCCCAAAGCCACTGGCACACAGCTGTAATCATCAGGTGACACTTGATGTATATTTATTAGTTACATCCCAGTTCCCTCTCTGAAACAAAAAGGATGGGAATGTTTCTCAGAGTGACTGAAATACGTAATTCTTGCTCTCATGCTTTGTTTCTATTAATTTTCCAGATGTAAAGTTGCCTATCCTGACCCTACAAGCATTCCACTCCTTCCCACTGCAAACTCTATGTGCTTATTGGGGTCTCTTCCAGAGCTCCTGGCTGCTGGAGCACCCTTTGCGTTTCTGAAATTTGCTGCTCCTGATTGAAGGGAGCCAACCAAGAAAATGAGGTGCCTCCCTTTCTCACAAACAAGAGACCAAAGCAGCAGCATAGTATCACAAAAGGGCTGAGGTCAGAAGGGGTCTCTGGAGGTCACTTTGTCCAGTATCCCCGCTCAAACATGGTTGCCTACAGATGATTGTCTAGGATGATGTCCAGACAGCTTTTGAGTATCTCCAAGGATGAAGACTCCACAACCTCCCTGGGCAACCTGTGCCAGCTCTTTGTCAACCTCACAGTGAAAAAATGTTTCCTGATGTTCAGACTGCATCTCCTGTGTTTCAGCTTGTGCCCATCACCTCTGGTCCCATCCCTGGGCACCGCTGGACAGAGCCTGCCTCCGTCTTCTTCACACTCTGCTTTCATGTATTTACATACACTGATGAGATCCTGCTTGCACCTCCTCTACTCTGAATACTTCCAGTAAGCAGAGGGATAAATCAAAGGATGAATTTGGTAGGTATTGCTCAATTCACTTTCTTCTACTCGGATAGTCAAAAGCAAATGTTCCTTTCTTTCCCTGTTCTTTTCCCGCTTTCCCGCTTTCCTTTCTTCTTCATGCATACATCTTCTAAATGTCATGCTGTCACCTCTTTCCAATGAATACCATGTACCTGGAATCTTTTTATATCACAACAAGAAATGTTTAATCTGGAAAGGCGTACAAATAGAATAGCTCATGTGAGAAATATGAACTGGTTTGGTTAGTTTTAGGCTTTGGACTGATTTATGACTGATTTATGCTTCCATGTGAATAAAACATAATCAGAAACTGTGGAGTGATACTGCTGTACATACAAAGAGGAGAGCTGCTCCTGTTACTCATGGGAATGTATAGGCCATAATATAATTTTTAGAGGTTGTGAAAGGTGTGCTAAGTGACTAATTCATTTCACTAATATCTGACAAAACACTTTCATAATGGGAAAAATTACCTTCCTAGATAATTTTGTTTTTAACAACTTATCATAGCTGTTATTCTCCTAAGGGTGCATATTTTCCACTATGCAAAAAACTGGCATGGCATAAAAATTCTGATAGACTAAAAACCTGCATTTAGTTTCAAAACAGAAGTTTGTGAGTTGTTGGTTTTTTAATATGTATAAGCTATGGTCTTTGAGATTTTTGCTCAGAAGACAACCACGTGTTTCATGTGGCCTCTGTTTACAAAAAGGAAAACATATTTTCTGGGGAAAATAAACTAGATTACACTGCAGGAAAAGGAGGTTTGATGTTGCAATGTTCAAGAGTGCTCAGATGGAAATTCAGCTCCAGAACCCTGTACTGAATTTAGGACATGGATTTTTCAATTGTCTCTGTTCTTGCATTGCACTTAAACATACTGCTGTATTCTGCACTTAAACACACTGTATTCATATGGAATTGAATGGGATTTGCTGTAGAAGTAAAAAGCAAGATTTTCTCTCTTTTGAGTTTCAAACCAGATAATGACTTTGCTGACTTTGGTAGGACAGTTCTTGATTTATACCACTATAAGCAGGGGCAAAGTCAGATTAGGAATGTATCTCAAAGTGACAGTGTTCAGATGCATACTTAATCTTTGTTAAATGAAGCATTTGCAATAAAATGCACTATTCACTGCTCTTACTGTTCTCTTGGTAAAGGCACCATGAAACTGTTTGTGGTAGGTTTTTTTAATCTTTATAAATTTAGTAACGAGGACCCACGGTATCCAAAATGTTACTCTCCTCTTGTGGTGCCTCTTCAGTGTAAATCCAGTCCCAGCTCCAAAATGGCAGAATTGGCTGACAGAGATAAAATTTACCAGTTTGGCTCCTCTGCCCCAGTCTGGCACAGATGAGGAGCAATACTTCTTTGCTGTCCTGGATATTTGGATCCATTAGACACACCCTCAAGTGTCTGATTTGTTCTTTTCCATTTGTATTGGCCATTCCTTTCTAACAGGCCATTCTCCTCCACCCAAGACAAGCAGCTAGAGAAGCAAATGGTTGAAAAGGCTTGAAAACTCCTATAAGCATGGGATTTTCCCCTGGGCATGTTTTGTCTGGGCTGTTTTATAATGCAGAGGTCTTACTGGAAGAAAGAACTGGCCCTACAAGGTCTGGATACTTCGGTGAGAGATGAATACTAGTTAGCATACATAATATCCAGTACTGGTGGGGAAAGTAAGAAGAAATCAGCCAGTCATTCTGTGCTTATGCAACAGGCTTCACTCCTCTGACTGTGGTTTTTTTTCCAAAATCTGGGCTTTAACTATGATGCAGTATGTGCCATTTGTGCTTTAGGGGACTAAGAGTCTAAGCCAGTTTATTGGTGAAAGCAACAACTTTCTCATTAAACGTTAATGGCAATGTTTTGATTAGTCCCAGGGTTCTGGTAGGGAGTTAAGTCCTTCCTTCAATAACCAGCAGTTACAGATGCAGCAAGTGTTAATAACCTCAGAGGAAGCAAACTAGGCAGGCATACATTCCATCACCCAGAAAATGGATCTCATGTAGCTTTTTTAGGGACTGTTCACACTTTAAACCAAAAAAGTGTTTAATTTTTAATATGGAGATTTGGGCTGTTTGCAGCACCCAAAGCTACAGTCCCATCATGCTGTTTCCCATTTCTCTCAGACCTGATGTTTATTGTGCTCCCTGCTATACAGTTTAAAGCTTAAAATGTCATCTGGTAGAGGAGTGGAGAGGTGAAGAAATTCAAACAGGAGCAGCAACCATTCTCGCACTTTTAGCAACTGTGTTCAAATGTCAAAAAAACAGACATAAGAAATCATGAAGATTTAAATAGCTTCATATCTGACATGAGCTTTTCAAGCCACAAATGGACTTTTATAGGGAAACAAGAGTATGCATGTGGGTTATGTGGGAATGGAAAAGGGCTTCATATGCGAGTGTGACATGAGACTTTTATCAAATGTTGGCCTAAAGGCTAACTGGAGCCTGGATTTCATCTCTATGCCAAATGAGAGCAGCCAGCTGCTCTGCTTCTCCTACCCCATCACTGCTGCCATCAAGTCTTAGCCGGGGGAAACTTCCTGTTAAATGGAGCCCAGCAAATGACAAGGAAAACCCAAACTGAGGCTTTTGATGGTTTATCTTTAGGGACACAGTAACCTTAAGAGATACTTTAGGGATACTGTATCCCAGATGAAGGGATGGGTTTGGGTTTTTTTTTTCTGAAAGGTGACTTTTGAAAGGTCTCTTTAAGTATACAGTAACGTTTCTGGAGACTGTGTCTTTAGGAATAGCAATTGTTACTTTGATCCCGAACAAGTCTGATCCCAGGGTTTTTTACCTCAGTAAAAAAAAAGGTAGACTGCCACTTATTTTCCTAAGTAGCCAGTCAGCTTAGATTTCTGCAGCACTTGGCATTTTAGGAAGTAAATTAAAGCTGCACAAAGAAATCTTGAATCTTTGTCACGGCCAAGAAGCATGTCTGTGTTTTGCAGTGGGCAGGGCTTTTCCAGTGGATCTACTGCAGTTTTCAAGCCTCAGCACTGCTGTAACTTAGGAAGCTCTTGAAATGCAGCCCAACTTCAGCACAGCACTAGGGTGTACTAACAAGACATCATTTACTGTAGTTTTAGCACAACAGGGAGAGATCTGGCAATATTAGTGTCCTCTACACAGCATTGTGCTCTAGTGATTTTTCTCCTGGCTTCATTTCAAACAGTTGTATGATAGGCTGAGAACTATATTTTAAGCTCAGTCATGCTTGATGCAGGATTGACTTACCTTATGTGAATGGAAGGTCAGTATCTATGGCTTGATTTTCAGGCAGCTGAGGAAGCAGGGAGTGTTACTCGTCCTGTAAAGCACTCAGCATTAACAACAGGTTTTTTGGTGCCACTCCTCTAAAACTGTGGTTCAAGATTGCTTTCACTCAGCCCTAAACTGGCTAAAATGCCCTCCTGACAGCTCTTATCCAGACTCCACCTAAAACAAAAGAGAAAATGCAGGAATGGGTATGTATCAGACAGGAGAAGAATATTCAAACATTCCTAAGGATTTAACATGGTCACTCAACCTCCCATTTCAAGACATCTAGCACTGTCAGTCCCGCTGCCTCAGTTTTCCTTATAACAAATTTCCAGTAAAGAGAGAAGTTGGTACATGATATTTTGGCATGACAGCAGTGCCATCAAAAACATTAAGGATCTCCTGCAGCCTTCTCCAGCCTTATTTCTAAAAACCTTATGGAAATAACCACACACTCTTTTGCATGAAACCATGCCTGCTGGCTGCCTGAGCAGTGCTAACAGTATTTGTAAAAAGGAGGTAACAGACCGTGTATGTCAGCGCTATAACTAAATATAATTTTCATAATGGACATTCCTCCTATACAGTTCTTCCTCTGTTTGTAATGATGAATAAGTCCACAACACTCCATGAGCTGGGACTTCTCGTCTGGCAGTTTATCCAACTTTTATGAACTAACCTACCTGAAAATGGCGCTTTTAATGGCATTTTGCATGTATCAGTCTCTGCACATGCAGTATTTTGCTCTGTAGTTACCAGGAGGAACAAAGTAGAAGAACCAGTGATTTTTAAGACGAAACATTTCAGTCTGCAACCAAGAACTTTAAATTTGTAAGCTGTGTGAGAAGTGGAATAAGAACACCTGATATACTCCAGATCTGGGCCTTTTGGAGTCTCCAAGGCTGACAGAGAGCATAGTTCTCTGCAGCCTTCCCCTGAAGAGAAGATCCAGACATTCTCCAGTATTCAGCCATATGCTGCCACAAAATTCTAATATTTTCATTATCTCAGAGACCTCGTGTGTCTTTGTCAGGTCTGTTATAACAGAGAGGGAGGTTCCCAAATTTTATATATACAGATGTAGACACACGCAGAACACACGTGTTGAGAACAGTCATTTATGTAGGAAACCAGGCTGAAATATGAACAAGTCAGTCAATAAAAAGTTGGGCAATTCTCAAGACAGCTGTTAAAAAGCTTGATAAACATTGGCAAAAGTCCATGAATGGGACTGAGCACTTGCTACAGAACTGTGTACCATGGCATCCCAACAGCAGCCTTTTGAGTACTGCCAGCCTGCAGGAGTTAATCTTACAGTATCCCCAAGAACAGCCTCAACAGAAATGAGTTTCATTCAGAGGTCACTCAGCCTTAATTAAAAGGACACTTTTCAATTAAACTTCAATGACATCTTCTGAAAAGTTTTACACCTACTATATTTCTTTTGGACAAAACAGTCTGCTCAGCTGTGTTCCCAGCTGTACACTTCGTTTCTCCCAGCTTGCTGGAATCCACAGCTATTTAGAAAAAAACTTAGTTATGTCAACTGCTAGGACTTTCTACAGTACATATTACATCACCTTTCCTGAGAAACTTGTCTGAGCAGATCCCTTTTCTTACTTTCTTGTTTCATAATGTCCTTCACATTCCTCTTTCAATATTTGTTGTTCTCTCTGTGGAAGCTCAGTTGCTGGCATTTTAAGGAAAGGTTACATAGCAAAAGGGTCACTAATAGAGTTTTTTTCTCCCTACCCCATACTCCTGGAGAGAAACTCTCTGTGTGTGGCACCTTTAGAGAAAGGTTTAGAGAAAGATTTTCCTTAAGAAAAACCCACAGCATTCACTGCCAGTTTCAGAACAAGAAAATAAATTTGGAGCATAAATTACCTTGGCCATTTCAATTCTAAAGGTGAAGAAGGAGGAGAAAGAGCAAGAGACAAAACAAAACAAGGACACCAAATTATGCTGTGGTGCAAGCAAAAAGTCAGATCCATAAATTTTATCCTCTTCCCTGATACTTAGGTGACTGCCTCTGACCAATTTGCTCTTGTGTCTCTGCTTTTACTCCTTGTTGAGTCTTGGTCCTTATGAAACAGCCTTGGAAAACAACAGTCATAGGTCTTTCAAAATGCCCTCTACATACAGATGTACCAATTGAAGTGTAGTCCAGAGACACCTGAAGGTGTTAGGAACCTGCTCAATTCAGGTCCAAAGCCTTCAAAGTAGGCAAGGTAAGAAGGAAGAATGATAAGGCTGAGGACAAGATTTGAAATAAGCTGGGAATGAAGCATAGGAAAAAAGAAAAGACAGACATTTCCAACCTTAGGTGTATAAACTCGAGTGGCTTAATGCACATGCTCACTAGCGGGAACACATGCACACACGTGTGAGCTGGCTGCTTGCTGTTTATCTTGTACAGTCCTTCCTTGCAGCATGGGGTGTGTGCAGTGGACACGTACAGCCTGTTGCAGGGCTTCAGCTCAAAAACATGGCAAGGATGCTTATTTTGGCTACTGCTAAGTGGCTGACCATGGAGTTGAGAGGTATCTTTTATTCAAATGCAGCTCTCTCTTCTAAAAACAGTGGCTCCCACTTCTTGAATACTTTGAGTTTTTTCTATATAAACAATGGAGAAGGAAATCTAATTTCCAGTCTAGGAAAGGAAACACAGCTAAGTGAACACTGTTAGCAAGTGCAAGCATATTATCTCTGCCTGTTTGAGAACCCATTGAGTTGAATGAAATCTTTTCATTAGCTGCAGCAGTCTTTATTACACTCCATTTGAATGATCTGTTTAGGATTAAACATTTCTTGAAAGACACACTGCTTTTAATACCAAAGCATTTTCCATTCCATTTGCTTCATTTTCGCAAAATGCTGAATGATCTGAATGATGTGTCATGTTTAGCATGAAGTGTAACTGAAGCACCCTGCATCCTGCAGAAGTGCTTTTTGGACTTGTGTTTTTTAAGAGATCTCTGAAAAATCACATTAAAAAAACACAAGCAAGCTATTTTCAGCAAGCAGGCATAAATTTAGTACAAATATGCCCTCATCTTTACTGGAAAACCTTTAAAGAGGTCATAAAAGCAAATAAACAAAACAATTCAAAACCACTGTGCTTCAACAGCAAAATCATCTAAAAACTAGCTTAATCCTTTTAGGATCAGGAGTCTGGACATATAAATAAAGCAATGGATAATAAAATAGCCAAACATTGTACCCAGTTAATGTATCAGCATGCTGATGATGGTATATAAACAGTGCTAAAAGAACAGGAAAATTATTAAAGCAGAAGACAATACTTCATTTACTGTTCTGCTGGAATTACTGCTTAGGAAGTCACTAAGACACATTCATAATGAATACTAGAACTGAGCACAGGCAGAAACTTGCCTGTTACCCAAATGAGTATGACTAGTGCTGAATGAGTCTCTTACTAATCTTTCTTAGAGCCTGAACTTCACTTCCAGAAAGGCAAGATTATTTGGGAGGTCCCATTTTTCCACTTAAATGCAGAATCAGACACATGGAGTTCTTCCAAGAGCTTTCTCGGTTTTGATTTCTTCTGAGCAAAAAGAATATCAAAGAATAACAACACCAAAAGCATCTGCTTCAAACTTGGTTAGCCAACCTCCCAGTTGTATGTATGGATTGGGAATTTTATTCTCTTTTCTGGAAGAAAGAAAAGAAGAGGGAAAAAAAATAAGGAAAACTAGTCCAAAGCAGTATTCTATTCTTGTTCCAGCTGATCTGTTTAGGATTTTGTCACTGGCCTTTGCTAGACCAGGAAAGACTTCTGTGTATGAAAAACAGCACCCCTCCCATGGTACAGTGGGACCCCCCTGCCCCTTTTACAGAAATCACTCATGAGACTGTTAGTGCTTTCCCAGTTTTCCTGTCTTAGCAGACTCAGGTGAAGAGGCAGCTGCATCAGGCCAACCTATTGGGAAACATTAGACATGAGGTGTGTCTTCCAAAAGGTCTGAATCAGCATCGCAATGCCCAAGTCAGATGCCTAAAGTAGGGAGGCAATCTCAATCCAGACTACCCTTTCCCCTTCCTGAAATGCTGAAGTTACTGATTTTCCCAAATTGCCCTTTCAGTTGCTAAGGATTTCTGTTAGAAAGGGGTGATACAACAACTTAATTTTAAAGCACCAAAAAATGCTGCAATGGGAGATTCAGCTAATGCTACTGAGGAGCACTTCTGTCACATACGGAAGCCCTGTGTAGGATGGGCTGCTGGCACAGGTAAATCCAGCCAGGTTAGTAACAGACTGGAAGCTGTGGCTTCTACAGAGAAAAGGCAGGCTCATGACAAACGAAGGGATGTGACATAGGAAGGGAACATATGACTACAATTTGCCCTCTCCCCTTCCATTTTTACCCCTTCCTCCCTTCATATTTTATTCCTTGTCCTCCCACTCTTTTGCAAAAATCCAAAAGGGTCATGTTATAGCTACAGACCATGTCAAAGATTTGTCTCCTCTCTCTCTGTATGAGTTAATCATTCCCAGCAAGCTTTCTGGGGTGATGAGTCAGTAGCACAAAGAAATGACAGATTAGATGTGATATTTATTTTCCTCTGCTTTTCTTTAAGCATGGCTGTCTTCCCCACCTGAAAAGAATGGAGGAAGGGGTAATCAAATGCACTGTAGCTGGGAGCTCTGAGGATAACATCTCCAAACTCTGCAGCTTCCAGTAAAAGCCTTGTAGTTTTTGTATTCTTTTTTGCTGTATGTTTACTCAGCAACACTGTTTTAGAAGTTGCAACATTCATCTTTAAACATTAATTACCAAGGCATGATTGCTTCAAAAATCCACTGCCCGAGGCCAGGGCCTAGGAAGTGGAAAATGTAATTTCAGAAAGCGATGAGAACAAATGCTGAGCCTTTTAATTGCAGGTTGGTACAAATGACTAATAGTAAAGCAAAGCTCATTTTGGACAAATTTGTTGTTCTGCATGTCAAATTCAAAACTTAGCAGTGAGATGCCTGGGGTTTGTTCTTTCCCCTTACTCTCTTTGTAAAAGGCAGAGAAATGGATGAATTTTTGAGAGGTACAGGAAGTACTTTTCTAAAAATTCAGTTACAATTATTTACAAGAGAGAAAGAGAGAGAGGAAGAAAGGAAGGAAGAAAGAAAGGAAAGAAGAAAAGTAAGACTAAATGATGCATGCAAAGTCAGGCAATAGTTGCAACAGTCATTGGACCTTTGCTGTGCTCTTTTGGAGCTTCATTTCAGGGTGAAGGCTGCAGTGATTCTCAGCATCTATATCCATCTCCCTCAGTTCTGCTGAAATTTACCTGGAATCACCAACAGTGTAACAATGGATTGGGCCTGCTTCATCATGTGTGGCAACACAAGATTAAATACTGCTGTGACTCAACATTGCTGCATCAGATGATGCCAGCCTGATGCCAACAGAACCACTGCAATAGCAATGGCATCTTCATCTCCACCCTTCTGGCCTTGCTGCTGGCAGAACGGGGACAGCCCTGTGTGAGCACCTTTGCAGGGCATCAGAGGCACTTCTTTTCACACAAAGGTAGAGAACTTGTTCATTCCAGCCCCACATTGCCACACCTGGGAAAACACACCTGATGGGAGATGTGACTCAGGGCCTGATGGGTCTGAGGCTGGTTTCCTGTGTGACCATAGGACAGACCTTACAAGCAGGCTCTTGATGGTCCTAAAGTTGCATTTATGCACCAAAGTCTAGAGGCCAAAGAGACTACAAACTGTGATACTCATCTTTTCTAATGCTCATGTTCACCAGAAAACTCCAGTTCTGCTTCTGGGTGTTCTCAGAAGCACTTGTGGCCTCATAGCACTGCACAGCTTGTGCCTGCCTCCCTGGGATTGAGAGATGTCATGCCACTTCACTACCACAACGGCCTGAACCACTAGGTACACCAAAAATCTCCCTAACCCCTCATGTTTCAACCAGAGGAGTGGAGAGGTGTTCGTGATGATGCTCCGTGTGGCCCACCTCCTCTCCCACTTGCTCTTAACAGTTCTATACTGAAAGCTTTCCCCCTGTGACCTGGGAGATCTGGTTTCAGCATGCTCTGAGTACATTCTCTTGCTGATTCAGTATGCACCCTTCTGTCAAATGAGGAATAAAAGACTTCCTTTACCTCATGGCTATTCTCACCAGGCTTGTACTGCAGACCCTTGCTCACAGGCCAGTTTTTGCAGGATGGCTTGTGACCACACTGTTAAGAGTTTGGTCCCTACTGAGTGGGCTGGCTGCAGCCATGCTGTACAGTGCTCAGCTCACATCTCTTCTCATGACCCTGTACTTAACAGTCAGTATTTTCTGTTCATGGCTTGGTGAGTTTTTTCAGTTCAAAGTATGAAGAGTACTAACAGGTGTATGCCACAGGCCATCAGAGAGGTGCTGTGTCAAAAAACTATAATGCCAGAAAAAAAAACCTGTTGTGTGCTCTAGGAAAAGGACAGGTGAGGGCACAAATTATGCTATTGCCTAACCTTGAATAATGACGAAGCACTGTCATTGCTGAATGAAACACATTTGGTGTCTTCCACATCCATCCTATCTGCTTGAAGCAAACCTTGGGGTGTTCTACACAGCTGACAACACTCACATTTCCCATTGGGGATACCAATGGATTTGTTCCAGAAGAGTGCTCTGACACTGATGGGTGTCTGGCACACTGACCATGGGTAGTATGAATGACCAGGAAACCCATTGCTGGAGAAGAACAGCAGTATGCCAAGTTCAGCCACAGCCTTTTTAAGCAATAGCTGCTCTACTTTGATGGGGTCCATGAAGTTCAGGAGAGGTCTCTCACTCTGCTCAGACAGATCACCAAGCAGAACATCAAAACCAAGTGAAACAGTGCTGTACAGTAGCCCTCAAGTGGTGTGTAAATTGGTGAGTAAGTAAGGATGACACATATTTTCCACTGCTCTCTCACACTTTCATATAATCCAGGCGAGTCCTGCATTTGTAGGGTGATGTCTGGAACTGTGCAGGAGAACACCAGGGTTGCATTATCTCCCATCCTCCCCTCCTTTCCCAGAAATCCAGTGGCCAGTTTCAGCTCTGTTTTATCACAGGTATGACCAGGAGACTGAGATGAGTCTCCTGTGACTCTGCCCTTCTGAATGTCACTGCTGCTCTATGGAAACCCAGCTGCCACTATGTTTTCCTGACCACCTCTAAAATGATTGTCAAGGACAGAAAATATTAATTAAATTTTAATTAATAAATTGAATAGTGTGGGGTTAATTATAGCTATTTACAGGGAGTGTATGGGATTTGGAGGGCCTACCTTCTGGTGTTTTTGCACAAAGGGTTGCCTCTTCCTCTAAGCTCTAATTAGCTAGCTTTTTCCTTTTTAATAGCCAGCCTTCGAATGACTGCTCAGTAGCTCCCATTTTGTTCCTCATCAGCAGTCCTCCAGCACAGCTGCTACAAAAGGGAAGCAGCCCTGCAGTTTGCCTTGAAGGGAGCAGGTGATAAAGAATCTATCAGAAGTGGTGTAAACCAACAACATGAATTTAAAAAAAAAAGGGGGAAAAAAAGGAAAAAAAAAATTAAAAAGAAAGAAAAAGAACAACCAACAGGCCCAACCCCTAAACTATGCCAAGCAAGGAAACTATATAAGAAACAAAGGCCATGGGAAGAAATAAGAAGGAACTGCAACATCTGAAGCTGCTGCAAGGTCAAAAATGTTCTCTCTGTATGCAGCCCTCTTGTCCAGCTGCATATTCTGCCTTCCTGCACATGCACAATGCCAAAAGCCATCAACAGCAGATAAGCACCTGGGAAAAAGCAAGCTGTTCCAGCACAAAGTCAACTGTGAAACTTGAAATCATTTCTCCTCTGCTCCTTATTTTCAACCTACACATTTCCTCCCTAGTGGTAAAACCTTTCTAAAATTTAAATGGACCTAATTACCTGTACTTCTATCTACTCAGTGTATACCTATAAAGAAAAAGGGTCTTTTCAGGACACTCTTACAGTGAAGGCACACAGTAACACACTGAAAAAGAGTTTATTCCAGGCAGCTTTTTAATCTCATGCCACTAGATGAAAACTAATAGTGCCTAAGAACCAGCACAGAAGAGAGCTTTGGAAGTTTGGGAATATTTTGGACATTGTTTTGCTGGGTTTTTTTGCAAAAGTGACCAACATGATCAGTAGGCAGACCACTGCTTTCCCTCAACTATCTGCTTCTGCCTGCTAAGTGTTCACAACTGAATGGCTGCCATGGAGGGAGCAGAGGGCAGTGGCTGGAAGATGAGGGCTGGCACAGGCACCACAACCGGTAGCTGGCCTGGTGCCTGCCTTCTCCTTCCTACCACAGCAGTTGGCTCCAAGTGGTAGGCACAGGAGACTGGTCTGGGCTCCTGCTGAGGTGAGACATGGTGAAGAAAAGAGGGAGGAAAATATGTTGGGTTTTTTTCCTTTTATAACCAACAGCAATAATGCTAGTAAGGGAAAGCAGGACAACATGGAGAGCAAGATATATCCAAAATTTCACATGGAACCCTGGGGTTTCTGAGGTTGGAAAACCATTGCCTAAATTAAGAAAGCTATCTTCCATCTCAAGAAAGGAAACATAATAGCCAGAATCACTCTTGCAGAAAAGCCTAACTCATCTGACTCCTCACATGTGCTTGAAAATTTTATCTACTCTCCTTTGCAGCAAAACAGTTTCACTGCCCAGGGATGCTGAGCTGAGAGCCCACCAGCACCAAGGTGTCTCCTCACTCCATGCTTTGGCTGAAAGTGTTGTATCACGGTGCAAAACAGGGGTTTTGCTCCAGATCTACCTTTCACATTCACAAAGATTTCCCCAAAACAGAAAATAAAGTACCGTCTCTTCTTCTAGTATCTGGAGTTGAGACACCTGAGAAACGCTTGCCAGCATGTGTAGTAACACATGTGTTGCAAGACATCATTTTAAAAAAAAAGCAACCCTGCATGGTTTCTTCAGACAGGCTTTTCTCCACATCAACAGCAAAACTAATTTTGTAATGAGGAGGTAAAGATCCTGCAGCTTAGAGCTTCTGCTCCCGCCAGGACTTAGCTGCTTATTCAAAGTCCCAAGATCCCAGTCACACCGATGACTGGTCACCCCCCAAGCCTGTCACCCGTGGGCTCAGAGGCCTGGAGCCAGGCAATGAGAGCACGGGCTTAGTTACAAGCTTAAAGGGCTCAGAGCCTTTAAGGAGGCTGAGACCCCGGATTAGCGAGCGTGTTTCCAAGAGGGGCGGCGGTGCCCGCCTGGCTGGGCCGGATAAGCAGGAGCTGCCGGCAGACTCGGGCTGCCGGTGCCACCTTCTGGACACACGCGCAAGCGTTATTCACCTTCCCCATCGGATGGAAGAACACTAAGGAAAGTGGCTTCATTTCACTCCCTAGTCCTGCTTTTTTGGGTTCCTCCCCGCCTCCCTTTTAATCCATCATCACGCAGCACATAACTGAGCGGGGAGCAGCCCCAGCAGGGTGGCAGCAGCAGAATCCAAGACGGCTGCACAGTGCATCCTGCTTCCAGTGGCAAGTACGTACCACAAGCTCACAAAAATGTTCCCTGCCTTTAGCATTTCATCTTCTTCAAGCATTTCCGTGAAACAGCCAAGCCTGGCAGAAGGAGCCACAAGACTCGCTTAAGAAACATCCATGCATTTTAGGCATGAAAAGCAGGGGTATGCAAAGGCACCCTGGTTAATGCCGGAAGCGCCGTCTCAGGGGCTCACAGAGTATTTATTTGAGCAAGGACCAGCCTGTGGAGAGGGGTCTGACTCGCCTTGGTGGCCAATTAGCTTTAGTGGCCACGTACAAGTGCAGATATCATGAAATCTTGCCATTTATGCCAACAGCAGTTTTGTTCTCACAGAGAATTGTGCTCTTTAACATCCAAAACACAAACTGTTGCACGCGGTTACACCACAGGCATTTCTGAGAGCAAGGCTAAGGTTAGAGAGGCCACCTCACTCTGAAACAATCCAAAATTATATCTCCCATGTAGGGCAGCTGCAGTTCTTTCTATTTCTTATAGCTGCAGAGTGGGACTTGACCACTGTCTTCCAAGTGGCAAACGGGATACATGTACCCAACACAGTCCTCAAAACTGACTTGTAGAATAAGCTTGGGAACAACTTTTAG
Source organism: Gymnorhina tibicen (assembly GCA_013399875.1). Taxonomy (NCBI): domain Eukaryota; kingdom Metazoa; phylum Chordata; class Aves; order Passeriformes; family Artamidae; genus Gymnorhina; species Gymnorhina tibicen. Next base: position 340,661 of record VXAZ01007501.1, read on the forward strand.
TGCAGAGAAGATGTCTCCAAGGAATGGTTTAAAGAGCACAATTAGGAGTGGCAGGCCAGAAAAAAGCTCTGAGGTTGGAAAAAAATATCTGAACCAGTAGAAAGCAAAGAGTAGCCAAAAGGAAGAACCTATGGGGATAGTTAGGAAGCAGGCAGCAATGAAAAGGTGCAGGCTGCAGAATGCAGTGCTGCAGGGCTCTACACTGAAGACTTGTTCTTTTGCCCCAAACTAAGATGGAACTTAAGAAATACGGACTTTGAAGCTGTCAAATGCTTGCAGCAGCTGCAAGCATACAGCATGTAAAACAAAGGGCCTCAATTTAGTGGCAGCTTTTTTAGGGATTACCATAACATGAGACAGTGGCAATAGAGGCAATGGGCCTTATGAAATGTACACTTAATAAAATGTGGTCTGCAATGGGAACTTGAATGATCTAAGTATTATACAAATGCTGCTGTACTTCTATACTGCAAATGACACTTCTTTCCATTTCAGAGGACAGGGCTCAGCAATGATGGGGAGTCAGGCTGAAGGACCCATAAAGCAAATGTGTAGCAATGGTAAGGCAACATATTTATTTTGGAATGAAATATTTTTAAAATTGCTTTTATTCTTAAATGTGCACATAGCTATATGATAAATACCAGCTGTGTGGCAATTAAAGCCACACTGCAGCATTGATATTGCCATGTTGCTGTTATGCAACCCAGTTTCAGATGCTGACCCATCCAAGTTGCCAGTTTTTACAGTTGGACTCTACCTGAGCTTAGCTGCTGCATGGCAGCCCCAAATATATGTACTGTTCCTGCTTGTTTGTGCAATGGCTTCATTCAATTTCTTTTAGTGTAGATTTATTAAATGTAACAATAAGCTATCTTCCACAGCAGTGTAATGATAACAGCAGTTTACTCATGTCAAGGCATCTAATTCCTGCTGCTGTTAAGTCTTAGTTCCCATAGCCCTCCAGGACATGGCAGGATATGGACAAATCCTGCCTGAAGTAAGTTTCAGTGCGATCTGGGATTCTGAGCCCTGCAGAAAGGGATTTATAGATGCGCTTCTCTCTAGGACTGCTATATACTGTATGATTTATAACAAAAGGAGTCACTGAAGTACTTCTACTCTCACTGAGCATCATCTCTACTTACAAATTTTATAATTTCCGGTCTGTATTGATTTTAGAAGCATCTTTAGCATGCAAGCAGCTGTTTAACGCATTTTGACCCCAAAGCAGGGAATTTGCACTAGTATTCCCACTAGAATGTTTGTCCTTTCGTGTCCACACATTAGGGCTGTTTAAAATCTGTCCATGTCCCTAATCTCCCTGGGGAGCTTTCCCTGAATATTCAATGCTAGTCCACAGTCTGTAACAAAAGAGGGAGGGGGAAAAAAAAAAAAGAGACAGAGAACAGTGTTTATGCCTAAAGTTCAAGAGCCTTTTCACACAAAAAAACATATGCACACACAAAAGCACCTCAACTACAGAGCCTGGCATTTCCACAGCAAAGATCTGACAGCGCATGCAGTTTTTCAAGTTAACTAATTTACAATAAGGGCATCAGACATCTGAGCTCCAGATGCTCTCATTCAGGCAGCCAAGGCCATAAATAAAACAGAAAAGAATACTCTTACCCTAACATAGGTTTTATAGAGATGTGTTGAAGGCTTAGCAGATGGGTTTTGCTGTCTCAGCTTTTACCTGCGTAACAAAGTAAATGCATAAAGCTGCTTACTGGCTTCTTCAATTCAAGACCTTTGCATTTGCTCCCATATGCTCCCATGAAGATATGGCTAATTTAAAAAACAAGCAAAATCCTACTCCTCAGGGAAGCTGATGGCAAAACTCCCACCGGCTCCAGCAAGCTCTGGGTGTCGCTCAACATAAATGCAATTGGCTGAACTTGGCTAATAGCATAACCAACACTATAACTGAATTTGTATTCTTCAGTCTACAGATTTGCCACCCTAACACCACCCCTGGTTCTGCTTTCGTCCCATGGTTCTATGGAAGAACAAAACCAATGACACAGCTACTGTCACCAAAACTGGGGTTGCTGCAGCCTCAGCCCAGGCTGACAACCAGCTCTCTCCCGTGGAGAGGTGAGAAACCCTCTCTTGAATTAGGACAAGATATCAAAACCTTTTGTCATATCACTAACTTTGTTTTGCTCAATCTACGTGTTGTTCTAACAGAGCAGAAAACTGGAATCACAAATCTGAAGGATGGCATATCAGATAGCAAACATTTCTGAGTTTCAAAAAAGTTTGCCAGTTGAAAAATGAGTGTTTTCCCCTACACAGAGACATCATCATCATCATCACCATCAATCATCATCATCATCATCATTCAGTCTAGCTTTCATAAACATCCGAGCTTTCTTTTTGAAGCCAGTGTGCTGTTTGGGCAGACAGAATGGAAATTTTACAGTCTGTGTCATCCCTGATGCCTACACTTCATGCTCACTGTTAATAATGGGATATACACACAGACACACAGATGAACATACATGTGTATACAGACACGTAGGAGAAGAAAACATTTCTGACATGTTCTTACAAGGGAATTAAATTGGTGAAGGCAGATTTCTGAGCTCAGCACATGCTAGAAGTGCATCCTCAAAACTGTATATTTGGCTGACTTTAGGAAAAATTGTGCACTGTGAGCAACTGTGAACATCTGAGGATGGGGCAATGACAGGGAGAGGAATACCCAGTCTGGGACCAAAGCCTGCATCAGGAGGAAGCAACAGGGGCAACTCCAGGGATGGGAGGTGGAACAGGCAGTACAGGGAGCAGGCATCAAGGAAGTTGCTGGACTAATGCACGGCTTATCCGTGGTTGTATCCATCCTTCCAGGGCTCTCCTTAAGAGGCAGCACTTGACTCAAGCAGCTCTTGCAAACTGGGCTCTGCTTGTACTTCCGTGCCTTGGCTCAGTCCCTACTCACAGTCCCCATCCCTGCCTGCTCTCAGGACCACTCCCACATAGTGCACCCCTGATTCCAGTCACAGCACTGCTTCATAATACAGCTCAGGGAAAGACAGAGGAAGAAGAGAACAAACATAATTGATGACTGATGACTCAGACTAATCAGAGAATGTGCTTAAAGCAAGTTTGTTTCACCAATGGCAGTGCTTTGCTGTTTGCTTTACCCCCTCCAGACTAGGTCATTCCAATTCCTTTTCTCCATTTAATGGTGACATAACTAAGTGGCCAGGAAGAAGCTGTCTCACCTATCATAAAAACACAGTACACAGTAATCAGAGGAGGTTACTGTTCAAGACAAAGCCATGAGCTCCGCATTTAAGAATCTGCTGGTCTGTAATTCTGAAGAACACATTTATTAGCAAAATCCTGTTTTTATAAGCTGCAAATCAAGATACAGCTTCCTTCAGCACCAGACTGATGAATCATGAGCCCTGTAGTGCATGAGATTTTGCTTTAGAAATAAAATTGCTTGCTTAACTGCAGAACACTTTAGTTCAGTCTTCTTTTTCTATAACTACTGTTTAGTCTCAAACCAGAACAAAACAGTTCTGGAATTACACATGCACTTAAAGTTCTCTTAGTATCTACCAGATTCAGTATAAAGACATAATTATGAGTTTCTAAGTCTGACATCTGCTCGATTAGCAGCATTTTCAATATCTGGCTACTTTGCAATACTTGGCAGCTAAGTAAAGCAGGTCTAGCACACAGTCAGACGTGTATTTTTTTGTTTGGGGGCGGGCAGTACTAGAGGTTTCCCAGATATCCCTTATTTCAAAGCAGGAAAAAAACAACAATGGCCAGCTCTGTACCAAAACACAGGTCAACAGATTTCAATGGTCCAAGGTTAAAACTGGCCTCCAGCTAGCTGCACAGACTTATCCCACAGGTATTAAACAGGAAACTTTTAAAGCTTAAAAATGGTTACAGTTACGTGACTTATCCTTGTAAAAGGATTTTTATCATGTACATGAAGACTAGAAGTTTTCCTCCTTTGAAATGTTTGTGTTTGACACTTTCTCTAAAGCATAGCAAGTCTGTGTTTTTCTCTGTTGCACAGGCTGTGGGTTGAGTTTTGTTTTGCTATTCTTTTTTCTTTCACAAATCAAGCTGTCAGCAGCACGGGAAGTAATTCTGTAACTGGGACACGTAAGAGCTCTGTTCTGAGACTGCATCGCTGCCCCCAGTAAAGTCACCCTTGGAAACAAGAGCACTTGAGACTATTTTAGCACACAGTGAAAGGCTTTTTGCTACGGTTTATTTAGCTGAAAAGGAAAAACATAATTCAAAGGAAAAACACCAGAGCTTAGAGATACTAAAAGTATGCGGTCTCTGCTGAGCTTCTTGCTACTGCAGGCCACAACCTCTAAAGAACACTGTGTTTGAATATCTACTTCTGTGAGGACAATGCTTTTGGACTGGGGGATAAACCTAGTTTTCTTGGACTGATATGAAAACTAAACAGTAATATATGCTCCTCTCCTACTACACAAACACTCCCAAAACTAAGGCAGTCCAGCCCAATACCAAAGGCCCATGCTATGCACAGCTGATTGCTACACAAATTGCTTTAGCCTGCTATTAACTTCTTCCTCTGCTCCTTACTCACTGCCCTGTATCATGGCTTCTAGGTTTTCTCTCTGCATGTCCAGACTTCAATCCAAACAGATCCATCCCATCTGTCCCCAGATGCCACATCTAGCCACCACATCCCAGGTGGCCCAGTTTACCTAACCTCGATCTCCTGCAGGGCCCTGGAGCCTATCTCCACCATCAGATGCACTGTGCTTAACCAGTCCAGCCGTGTAATTAGCAGTGCAGCTGCACAGCCACCAACCGGCCAGCACACATGTGGCAGCAGACCACTTCTTGGCAACTATTAATGACATATTGCATAAGAAACAGTCCCTTAATGCAGGCAAGTCTTTCCACTCCCGAATCATGCAAAAGACATAAAAGCTTTTGGCTGTGCAGAAAAGTGAACAAAATGAGTGGTAATTAACTCTCATGACTACAAAGGCTAACAACTTCGGCACTTGCAAAGGGGATCAGAGGCAGCTGAGCTGAGAAAGAACTGTAGCAGAACAAGTATTTGCCTGGGAGCAAACACTGCCTGAGTGCTTATTTTAGAATGAATAGTCATGTTAGTTAACTAGAGCTAACTACTGAACAAATAGCTCACGTTACAGCATACCGAGGTACACTAGATGCATCCTTTGATCTACTAACTGACAACCTACTGCAGAGTTCTTTTTTTCAGAAATTACAAAAACCCACAGTTTATCCTTCAGAGATAATGATTCTGGGTTTTGGCACAGTCTTTTCACAGCTTAATGGAAACAAACCTAAAATGGACTTAATCACTGCAGCATGAGATATTTACATTCAGCAAGAGCATGTGGTTTGCAAAGAAAGAAAGAGGAACCAAACTAAGTTTTTCTGTAAATCAACATGTGTGACTGTTCCTGACTACCTCAGGATAGGCAAGTTTTGGTGCACTTTCATGTCCTTGGTGTTTCTGACCTTTTAGCACAACTGCAGCCTCTAAGCACCAGGATTTGGTCTGCTGTTCAGCAGCATACTATGCAGCCTGACACACCCTTCATGCCACTACTTAAAATACCAGTGTGGACAACGAATATGACTCCCATGGTTTTCAAGAAGTAGGGGAAGAGAGCTGGGATTTGGGGAGTGATTTTCAAGGCAGCCAAAATTCACCCTTGAAATTTTAAGTAAAATGTGTTCTGATTATTACCATGAAAGTAAACACATCTCATCCGGAAACATGTGAATTCAGGAGTAAAAGTTTCTTTTCTATATGAACTACTTCACACTGGTCATAAACTTAAGGGATTTGACAGGGATTAAAGATTCACTTGTCAGCTGCTATGTCCTTTAATTAGCTTCCTAACATCCATACTGACTGAAGCAGCATGTTCCCAATTTAGCAAATCAGGCTGTCTCTGTCCAGCTTTCACTGTAGCTCTGAAGACCTGAAAAAGAGTATTAAACGCAGCGATTCTTCTGCCCCCTAGTAGACATAATCTACTATGTAAAATTTCTTCTGTCCCGGCTTTTGTGGAATGGACATCAAAAGTATTAACCTAATTTCCAGAAGTAGCATAAAGTATGTGTGGCTCTTCATGATCTTTTGAGGAGAAATTCACATACCAAAACCTCATGTTGTGCTCTGCTATGACCTGTTTCTTGTATCTCCTATTTTACTCCAGGTCTGCAGCAAACTTCCCCACATACATTCATTGACATCTTCACATCCATACCACAGTTAGGTATGGATGGCCTTGTTTGCAAAGCACTTGACAGGACTTACGGGTTCTCTGCCACAGACAACTCAGACCCCAACTATTTAACCCAGCCGAAACTTCTTCACCCCTGTTTTGCACTCCCACCTGTAGTGTGGAGATGATAAAATCCTTCAACCTTTCCAGCTAAATGGTACACTCCTTAGGACAGAGGGTCAACCACATACTTACCCAGAACCAAGCACAAATCACTCTTTAATTTAACTCTTCGGTATCCCTGGGTAAGAATCAGCCCCTAAGATGTTAACCAGGTTTTGTTTAACAGCATTTTTAAAGTTCAAACCAACTGTAAATCAGACCAGGCAGATTCTCATGTTGGGCTTTTACCCATCCTCTCATTTACCTCATTTCCATCCTCTTGTCTTTTTATGCTCTGGGTGATTCCAGGCAAGTTTCTTGCTGGTCTCTTACACTTGTTTTGTGCCATCTTACACCGCTGGAGCCATGCAAGAAACTATAATAACAATATTAATTGCTCAGCTTTGACAGGACATAGCTATTTTTACTGGATTACTTTTCTGGCACAGCATTTAAAGCACCAAATGATTTGACACCTGTAATTTTATACTTGGAATAACACAAGGTATTCATACTTCCTTTGTAATGTAAGATAAAAGCAAACACTACATATGTTCTCATTCCAGTGCTGCTGTCTGACAGCTATTCACCCAAGGAGAAAAAAGTACTGTTACATTATAGAATATGTGGAAAAGTAAAAGCTATGGAAAAGAAATCATTAAATAGCTAACTGATTCCCCTGCTAGCACTAGACTGTTCCCTGCAGCATGTTTCAGTGTTTTGTCCAGTCTGGTTTTACAAGTTTCACATTACTTTCATTTATATATTTAATACAGCGCTGAGTCCAATGTGGTTTGGTGCTGCTTATTTTCCTTGTCTTTCAACTAGAAGACTCAGTGCTACACCAGCTGTTCATATAGAGTCAGCTCCAAAACTACTGAAAAAATATCTGGACTCTTTCCACTGACTTCAACAGGCTTTGGACCAGGCTCAGGAAAAGACGACGAATACATTTCATGTAAGACTAAGCAGGTTACAGTCAGCAAAGTATAAAGAGGATTAGCTGTGTAAGATCCAAAGGCACGTTACCCTGCGTGCTGAAACGCCTGCCTAACACACTTTCACTTTCACGGAGAGAAAGGGCCAGATTCATTTCTGGTGCTCTGCCACTAAGTCAATGCTACCATGCAAGGAATGAGTGTGATCTGGAATCCACCCAGGTAACCCCATTACAACTGGGATTTTCCTAAACTAGAGGTGAGAAAATTTATTTTCTACAATTGCAAAACCAATAAGCAAATCATAGAATCATAGAATGGTTTGTGTTGGAAGGGACCTCAAAGGATGTCTAGTTCCAACCCCACCCCCCACCATGGGCTTTTTGCTTTTCATTTAAGTTTAGGTCTTTAGACTAGAGACCCTATGGAATAAATATCGTGAAAAACCCATTTGTGTCTTTCCTCTGTCAGGGAAGGATGAACTCTCTTTTACTTCAGAACCTAAAACGGGTCAGATTTGGTTTAAGACATACATACCTAGACCTTCACTTTCTGTCACCAAAACAGATTTGTGCATATTTTATGGAGCACTGATACTACAACATCCTCCCACTGTGCATGCTTTGAGTGCATGACTTCTGAAAGCTAGAACGCCTTTTATCAGGGATTATTCTACCAATGGGTTATTCATTCTGAACAATGCTACCAAATGAAGATGGTGGTGTGCAGTTATTCTTCCCATCCTTTCAAAGTTCACAGTAAAACATGTCAGTGTTAGGGATGTTCTCAGTTGCTCAGAATGCTTTAATCAACCCCTTTTTTTTCTGCTCCTTCTGTTCCCTAGGGACAGGGGACTTCATGGCACTGCTTTGTTGTATGATGTGTACAGTTATAACCTACGCTAAAAGTATGCCATTAATGAACGAACATTGGGTGTGTGTGTGTCAAGCTGATGAGAATGTTCTTTTGATCTTCTGAGCACCACCACTGTGGCAGACAGGTGTCTAAACTACTTTATTAATGCACTGAAGTCTTCCCTCATTTCTCAAACAATACTGAAGGAAAAATAAGAATTTCATCACGGTGTGATTTTCGGCTCTTCCAGTTCAAATCTAGCTGGAAATTAGGGAGTAGGGGGAAAAAAAAGATTATTTCTTTATTTATTTCTTAATTTTCCAGGGGGTGGGAAGAGTATTTCACATGCTTGACACTCTCTGAGGCAGCCAACATAAGCTTCTCAAATTTCTGTTTAATTTCAAAGCAGTTTCCACACAACATGGGAGGTGTATTTAGCTTTAGGTACAATTTTGAAACTAATTCAACAGAGCAAGACAATGGATTCGAAGTTTTTTTGAATCAGTATAAAGCATATTTAATCAGTATAAGCATATTTAAAAATCATAGAGGTTTATGAACATGATTATAGCAATGGTTTTAGCCTCCAACATATGAATAGCAGTGAAAAACAACCCAACTGGTGTGAGGCCACAGAAACATATGGAAGAAAGTTTATATGCAAATGCCTGTAGGAAAACAGTGTAGAAAATCCTTGATAACCCTTCCAAATATTTAATTCTAATGCAGTGTTGTGATGAAAAATTGTGAATCCACCCAAATTTTCCCAGACTGAATGACATCTCCAAGGAAAAGAGAAAAAGAGGCAATGCAGGACCTCTGCTCTGTAAAAGAAACAAATCAAATTACCACTTTACAGGCAGTTAAGCTGATCTAACAAATCACTTGCGAAAGTGAGAGGTCAGGTCTCTCAATCTCTTTGCCATCCTCCCAGCTGCACATGCAACAGCTTGGTACTTCCCTGATCATAGAATCACAGAAACCGTTTGGGTTGGAAGGGACTTCAAAGATCACCTAGTTCCAAAGCCCCTGCCATGGCCAGGGATGCCACCCACTAGATCAGGATTCTCAAGCCCCATCCAGTCTGGGCTTGAATACTTTCAGGGATGGGGCATCCCTCCGGACAACCTGTTCCAATGGCTCAACATCCTCACAGTTAAGAATTTCTTCCTAATATCTAATGTAAACCTACTCTCAGTTTCAAACTATTTCCCCTTGTCCTGTCATCACAGGCTCTTGTAAAAAGTCTCTCTTTCCTGCTTTTTAAGGTCCCCTTTAGGTACAGGAAGGCTGCTCCAAGGTCTCCCTGGAGTCTTCTCTTCTCTAGGCAGAACACCTCCAACTCTCTCAGCCTATCTTCACAGGAGAGGTGCTCCAGTGCTCTGAGCATGTTTGTAGCCCTCCTCTGGATTTGTTCCAGTAGGTCCATGTCCTTCTTATGTTGGACAAAACACTCTACATAGGGTCTCATGAGAGCAGAGCAGAGGGACAGAATCCTCTCCCTGGCCCTGCAGGCCACGCTGCTTTGGATGCAGCCCAGGACACTACTGGATTTCTGGGCTGCATGTGCACATTGCTGGGTCATGTCAAGCTTCTCGTCAACCAACACCCCAATTCCTTCTCCCCAGGGCTGCTCTCGATCCATTTTCTGCCCAGCCTGTTTGTGCTTGGGATTGCCCCAACCCATCTGCAGCACCTTGTGCTTGGCCTTGTTGGACTTCATGAGGTTCACACAGGCTTACCTCTCAACCCTGTCAACTGTCATCACTTCCTTCCACACCTCACAGCTTGGTATCACTGGCAAATTTGCTGATCCTCTACTTCATATCTGTCATTTAGTCAGCTATTTACCTCACTATGCCAGAGAAAGCTATCCATCTTTCTGCTGTTTTTCTTCCAGGCTAATAGGTCAAAGCAGCTAATGAAGAGATCCAACACGTCAGAGCCAGTGCATGGTAAGCAGTAGAATTACCAAGACCAAGGACTCCTGGGGAGGGAAAAAGGACTGGGGACTGCCACCTCTCTCTTCTGTGCAAACTGACATTGTCTGAGGGTGTCTCATGGAATAACTGTCTTATTGCAAGGACTTGTTATTAGAAGGGAAGGGGGAATCGAAAGAAGTGGAACAAGTAAGGGTCCTGTTCTTTAGAAGAGTGTGTATATAAGGGTGCAAACTAGAGCAGTAGAAATCCCATAGGTCTGCAGAGAATTTCATGGGTAGAAAAAACTGTGTACATATGCAGCAGCTGCAACACACAGGAGCAGGGGATGTATAATCTATATGCAAATAACTGTGTAGTTCCCCCATGAAAGCATGGGGCTGACTGCACAGACTTAGGAACTGCACAATATGTCTACATCATGTCTGCTGTTTCTGATGTGTTGCACTTCATATGCATGGCTGGACAGCACAGCACACTTCATGTCCTGTAACTGCTGTGTGTGCTCACAGTGCTGATACCCAGAGTTCCCAGACATGCAGCAACCAGTTCAGAAGTGTCTGCTCTCTACAGCTATCACATATCTGGAAAGCCCAGACAAATTTATGAAGCCCTCAAAATCTGCCTAAATGTGATTTCCAGGTGCAAAGAGTAAATGTGTCTGGGAAAATGAAGCCTGCAGCATTTAGGAAGTCCTTCGCTACCTGCACAAAAGCAAACATAGGACACCAGAAGTTTAGGAACACCTGTTCTGATGAAGTGAAGGCAGGGCTGGAGCTTAAGTCTCAAATTCCTCACATGTCTTCTCTACTGACTTGATTTACCAAAATTACATTTGACAATGAATTTGAGAGGACGTGCTTTCACATAATGGAAATACGAGAGCTGTCTTGCAGTTCAGCTTCACAAATGTTCCTGGTTACTGAGGCCATTACAAAAGCTGCATAAGGAACTTATTTTAGGTCTAGACACCCAGGAAGAAAATAACTGCAAACGAGTAAGAGGCTATGCACTAAGATGAGAATCCACCCTTCTCTCTCCTTTAAATGGCATTGGCTTATAAAATGAATTACTTACATACCTCACAGAGACACAATACTTAATTAATATTTGTTAAGTGCTTTGAAATTCTGGTGGAAGACATCATACTACTGTGCATCATTATTAATACAGTGTAAAAGTGATGCCATTGGTGTTGCTCAAGCAGAATGGTGAAAGGATATCTATTCAGTTTCTGATTTAAAGAAGGGGAATGGAGATAGAAAAGGTTTAGGAAACCAATTTAAAGCTCAGCCTAAAGAAAAAGAGAGAACTGGGGAGGAGAGGAGCTAAAACATTTTTCAGAGGTATTTACTGTGCAGTGTGCATTAATTCCTGCAAAGTTAAAGTGTAAGTGCCTACAGCAAAATCCTGGCTCCAATCAAGTACACGGAAAATGTTTCACTGACTTCAGTGAGGTGAAGACTGTTAGTTTTTGTCATAATTTCCAGCAGATGCATCCCATATGCAGGTTTGCAACTTTGCACGGTTCCTTGCTTACAGTTTAGGTTCAGAAATAACCTCATCAAGCTCAGGCATGCTCACCATGTAAAGGGAACTGCTCAGCTTCTAATCTTTCTACTACATCCCACGCTTGGAGTAAATCTTTCCATTCTGTTAATGAACTTGGACCTGAGCTACCTATTTAAGTTGGTGGCAAAACTCCAATTAAATGGAAGCTGTGTGGAGATCACTGTAGATTTTGTAATAAACATGGGAAGCAAACATCCTGTGTTTAACAGTACACTCCTGGAGTTCAACTCATTTACTCAGAAGAATTCTGACTGGAAAAACAAATCAAAACAAAACAAACAAACAAACCCCCAAACTCTCAAAGTAACAGAAATTCAGGCAACTTATTTTTTTAAGTATTAGTCTTTCATACCTAGCAAGATTAAGATTCAGAGAAATATGTTCCTCACCACTTCTGGATAAGGCAGAGTTAATTCAACTGACAGCTTTGCACCTGTGAGGCTCAAAGAAGAAAGGTTAAAAAGAGCAGCGAGGGAGAGGCACCAGAATTTGAGAAAAGGTACCTGTGAGCTTCTAGTATTAAGAAGAGTCCCTTTAAAGCAGGAGCCTACAGCTACTTTAGGTAGGAAACTAAGTAAAAATGTTCTAGGCTTCAAATTTTGATACATTTTTATTTTTGACAAGGATTGAAGACTGTTATGTGGTGTATATGGGGTTCTTGGTAAGCTATTAATTGCCCTTTTCCAAGTGGTGTTTGATGGCTTCCATCTTCTTACTGTACTCATACTCAGCACAGAAAATCTTAGTACTATTTATTCTAAAGCATCTGTTAAGGTGGGCTCTCTAACCGTGCTACGTGTAGAAATGTTGTACTGCAGCAAACCAGCACTTGTAGAGCAGTTTTGTGTCTATGCAACTACTATACCAAGCATGTAATGATCAAGTTGCACACAGCAGCTCTCCCTTTCACTTGTGCTAGCATGCTGTATGTTTTTAACTGTAGTGCAGGCTCTGAAGCACGTAGGCTTGTAGTTTTCTCTCTCATTGCTTGTACAGCTGTGTCCACAAATGTATGTGTCCAGTAAAATCCAAGGAAATGTTCTTGGATGCCAGGATTAAGGTTAGATAGCTGCAGCTCACATTGTAGTTCTAAGTGCTGACAGTCGCTTTCCAGCCGTACTGGAATAAGCAACATCATTCTTCCATCTAAACTCAGTAGTCAAAATTTGTTGGTGTATGAACTACATCATGTTGCTGCCATCAGGATCCTAAGGAGAGACGGTATTAAGGTGCCAAGGCAAAAATTCAAGCCTAAAGATTTTAGTTAGAAGTTAACTAGAAGTTAAATGTGTGATACTTAAGTCATGCAAAAACAGTGCTGTGTCACTCACGTAAACAGGTAGGCTGTGTCTCCTTCCTCAGAATGTTCATTAATAAGATACTTACTGGACAACCAGTACCACCAAATATGGCAAATGTTTATCCAAAATCTGCCTTTATTATGGCTAAAGATAATGGTGAGCAGGCAGTACAGAGGAAAAATCATTCTGTCAACTTCTTGGCATGGTTACTTACAGGGAAGGCCACTGAAGAGATCCTAACCACGTATTTTGATGAGGTTTTAATTTTTTGGAGGGGCCAGAGGAAAATTATACCAGAGATCAGAGTAAGCAAGGCTATACATAAGACTCAGTGATGTCTGCATTTTGCTGACAACACATGGAGGATTTTCAAGATAATACTGTTCTTCATTTTCAGACCACCAGAAAAAAAAACCATCCTGCTAAATAAGGTATTTCATGACTTGTTTTCCTCCCTGTGTGTCCATCTACATTATCCTTGACATTTTACCTGGCTTTTTCTACTACCTGGCTTATACTTTTTTCCCAAGTAGGCCGAACAGCAGCCCAGCAACAATCTCTAAAAAAGACACACCTCTATGGAAAGTATCTGAATTTCCTCTAAACCTGTCAAATGAATCCTAATCACTCTTATCTCACTTGCTTTCCAGAGCAGGTTCTTGCAGTTCTCTAACCTTTTAACTTATGTTTCTGTGCCTGGTTTTAATGTTAAAACTTCTTTTGTGGTTCTCTTACGGCATGAACAGGACAAATCTCTTTATTTTTATCTCTAGCAAGATTTGTATTCCTTCTACCTACTGATAACCTGCCAAACTGAACTATCATTTGGCAGTTTAGTCACTCTGTATCCACAAATGCCTCTGTACTCTGAGTATCTTTTTATTTACTCCTACCTCCCAGGTACCCCACATACATTTCCCAGCCTCAGGTGATGGATCTCTTATGTTATATTAAAATGCATGTTGTTCAGATGACCATGTCTTTTCAAGTAGTCCAGATCTTGGTGTATCACCCTGTGTTTACACCTTCAATTTGTGGTGTAATACCACACAACCAGTTGTAGAGGCTCTTGTAGAGTACAAAAAGACTGAAAAGGAGTGGTGTGAGGTCTTTGGGACTGTGTTAGACTTCCGTTGGATCAAATTTCCCTATGAATACTCCCATTTCTTATAGGTCTTCCTTCTTGGGAAGTTCAATATGTCAGTTTTAATTATTTTAATGCTAGACTGGATTCTTATAATTACTGCTGGCTATTCCTTTATCAGGAATAAGCATGAGTCTGCAAAGGAAAATACCTGATGCTGAGGGTTGTGTTCCCACTATGGGCTCTGTGTGTGGTTTGTTTAGGTTAGCTCTTGCCTGCCCTCATGGACTTTCCCACCTAAGAGTTGTGGAGAGTGTTGAGCATTCACTGGTGGTGCAGCCTCTGGTGATCCACCTGAAAACTTCATGTTCAAGTCAAAGTGCAGTGCATGGAGGCAATCTGCTTCAAACCCACGCTCTTGCCGCTCACTCATTTAACATCATCAAAGTGAGAATCTGCACTAGTGCTGGTGCACAGATCACCACCTGTCAGACGGTCTGGGAGATTACTGTTGCCTTTAATGAACTTAATCCACATCTGGAGAAGGCACACAGGGATGTGGAAGATTTCTATCTCTTTGTTAGTTAATGGAAGAAGCTTACAAAGCCAATCTTCAAAGCAGATACAGCTACAGATAGGAAAAAAGAAAACATTCCCTGTTCACTTGCCTCCAGTTTGATCTATAAGAGGTCTAATAACATGATGGCAGAATACATTTTGATGTAATGGATATTTGGGTTTACTATGTTTAGTGTAGTGATCAAATTAATAGCTGGACTGACTTTTTATTTGGTGTAGGGAGGGGTAAGAAAGGCAGGGCAAAGCCCCTATTATCTGCTGTGTACTGAAGATATGCAGAGTACTCTGAGACAGCTCTGGCAACAGGGACTATGTATTTTAGCTGGTGGTATGCTATGCAAACACTTAGTGAAAACACTTAAACACCAAGAAAAGCAAATTACTCTTCCCTGGGGGAAGGGGGTTGGGGTGGTTAAATTCAACTGCTATTACTGCTGTGCAGTTGTTAAAAAACCACCACTGCACAACAGCAGATGAAAGTATTCTGTCACTTAAGACACACTCGTACCAGAAAGGATCCCTGAAACATGCTAAGACAAATGTCAGTATGAAGTACCTGGTGACACTTTTTCAAGTGGCTCACAACAGGGAAAAGACTAAGAAGTAATGCTGAACTGATAACTTGAAATTTTACTAACATATTCCAGTATTCTTGTGTTTCCGGTAACTTTTCAGAAGTATACTCCCAAGAACTTTCTGTTCCATACAATATACTGAGTAGAAAAAAGTAAAACTGCATCTTCAAGAGGTTAGCTCCCGCACTAGCCTGATGGTCATGTAACTGCTCCAGAAACTGAGACATAATATAGCCTTTTTCTGCAACCTCCTCAGTTATGCAAAATCACAGCTCAAAACCGTAGACTGAGTCACTAACAGCAGCACAGAGAAAGAGAAAAATCCAGCTAGAGTGCCTTTCTTCCCCCTCTCCCCTCCCACTTGCTTGAATATGCAAGCATTTCAAGGTAGGTATTCACACACATAATTTGTTGACTTCTGTTTTAGTGGCACTTGTACAGCTGGTAGTTGGACAAGCAGAGAAGTCTACATACAAAAGTTGTCTAGAGATGATGCTGCCAGCCTTCAGATCTGTGCCTAGAGCCTCCTCCTAATTCTCAGAACAACCACAAGCTGGGCTGCCACCACACTGGAGCTGCTCCACGGGCTGTGCTGCAGACTGGGTAAGGCAGCACAGGCAAATGGGGGAAGCTGCTGTGCGTCAGCAATGCTCACACGGAGGGAGCTGCGCTGTTCAACAGATAAGCTGCATTCACCTGTGCCGGCTAAACTGGGGCAGGTATAAAAGAAAGGCCCAGTGCCCTAACAACCATGTTGCTTAGGGAGGGTGTATATGGGCCCACCTCTTTGTGTGAGCTCCAACTCTTAAGGTGCCTTAAGCGTAGTGAAAACAACCCCCAGCATCAACTCTTCTTCCTGCTTGATTTTATGTTGCGGTCACAGCTGCAAAGGTAAGGATGTTATTTTGCTCCTCTGGCACTGAGTCAAAACCCCGAAGTTTGTATTAGAAAAGTGGCCTGGAAAGTACTGTATTAACAGACATGCAAAGCCTCTGACTTCTGGGGAATAACCAGCTTTGAAGTAAAATACACTCAGCAATAATCCATGCACACTTCATTAATTTCAGAACTGCAATAGCAAAGTACTACTTAGAAAAAGCTGTAGGACAGTAATGAAGGCTTTGGGGTTTATTTTTATTTTTAATCCCAAAAGCTCCTTATCTCCCTTCTTCATGTTTTTTCATTCAATTTACAGTAGTCTAAGTTAAAGCTCATCTAACAAAAAAATTACACATTAAGTTTGGCTAACCTCTTCTCCCCCCTCTTGATGAGAATCCTTTCTCCCTAGGGGGAATAAATGCAACAACTTTACAATTGGTATGTTGCTTGTTTAAGATAACTTTTCTTTGCACTTTGTGTTTAATGGAATTTGGCTGATCTGGGGTATTTCAGCACTTAAATAATTAAATTGAGATAGTGAGGGCAGCAACTTTTGCCAAGTCTTAACTAGCACAAAAGGATCTCTAGGCAGGAAGGCAGTATTTTGTTATCTGTCAACATGCACACATCTTTCTCTACCACACCCCCAGTCAAGTTTGAGAACCCTTGACACGGGTTACTGCACAATATGAAACATCGGTTTACTGTTCAAATTTGAGTCAAAGCTTAGACTCAAAACAAAGAGTAATTGCAGTTTAACACTGGATTTAAGCGCAGGTCTGAGGAGTTGCTGGAACAGGGGTGCTCATGCCACTTTTCCAATCCTACTGCTGGACTGTGCAGCTACAGTGCATGCCATGTCCAGAACGCGTTGATGTACTGGAAAAAAAAACTTTTAAAAAGCCAGCTGATCCCTAAGCCTGATGCAAGAGGTACAGCACGACGTTCAGCTGGGCGGTGGAACAGAGCCACCTTGCTGCCTCAGCCTGCTATTACTCCAGCCTTTGAGGCTGGTTTAGGGGTTTTTAAAATTTGTTTCAACAATTCAATTCATCAAAAACCGGCTCTAAAAGAAGCATCCCCGGCCACTCATACTTCATGTTACATGCTCTCTTCTTGCACTTAGAGTTCATGTGAATGAGCAGAAAGAAACCAACTAGGCTGGAAAGCAGGAGCACCTAGCCTCACTCATAAGAAGGGATAGGGGAAATCTTGTTCGCTTCAGTGATCAGAGCAGACTTAAACAGGAAAGTTCCAATTTTTATAGAGAAAGAAACACAGCAACCCCTTTCCTTTGCAGTGTTTGAACAGTAAACCTGCTCAAGACAACCTGATCGCTTCACAAGCCGTACCTGAATAACAAAGTAAATCTGCCTGTAGATTCCTTACCATGTGGATGAGTTACTGTAACCAACCTTCTTTATGTTCACACTATCTCTTCACATTTCTTCTACCTGTGCTCCTGCCACCGAGTTCCCACAGAACAGGGCACCGTGGGCCTGGGCCTGTTTTAAGCAACAAGAGATGTTTTCTGCCACATTTCTGATTATTCTCTGTGTATCAGGCTTTCCCTGTAGCTTGCTAGATAAATTTGCCTTGCACCCCTCTTCTGAAGGCGGCCGAGATGTATCTCAAGTGCAATTACCATGAACAGGGCCCGAAGGGAAATGTGTTCAGGCTCTCGGGGTCACTGAGCAAGCCCCTACTCGCCTCACGGCACTGCTGCTCTCGCCGCGATGCCACCGCTCAGTGCCCCGGTTTGACCCCCGCCGCCTTTGTATCACGTGCCTGAGAGCGTTGTCCAGATGCTTCTTGAACTGCGTCAGGCTTGGTGCTGTGACCACTTCCCTGGGGAGCCTGTTCAGTGCCCAACCACCCTCTGGGGGAAGAACTTTATTCTAATACCCAACTAAACCTCCCCTAATACAGTTCCAGGCCACTCCCTTGGGTCGTGTCACCAGAGAAAAGAGATCAGTGCCTGTCCCTCCTCTTCATGAGGAAATTGTAGACTCTGATGAGGTTTCCCCTCAGTCTTCTCCAGACTGGACAGACCGAGTGACCTCAGCTGCTCCTCATGTGGCTTCCCCTCACGGCCCTTCACCATCTTGGTTTCCCTCCTTTGGACACTCTTCAGTAGTTTAATATCTTTCTTATATTGTGGTATCATGTCACGGCGGCGCTGGGGCTGTCTGTGCCTCAAGCAGCATTTTCCGAGGGTCCCTCTTCTCAGTGGCAGGGTTGAGGGTTTTCTTGGTCTGTGCCTCGCCGGAGGTGGCAGGTGTCCCGCAACCATGGCCTCGGCTGCAGGGTGAGTTGCAGGAAGCCTGTGAAGAGGCAGGTGCGGTCTCCAGCCAGCGCTGCTGCACAGGCTTCCCCACAACCCACATCCCCTCAGCACCATGCTGGTCATCCAGACCACACCTGAGCTTGCTGCCAGGGATCTGCTGTCTTTTGTGGTGTTTTATTACTATTTTTTTCCAGGACAAGCCCTGATCCAAGGGACACCATAAAACCATTCTTGTGCAGTCAAATAAAATTGAAAAAACCAACAGTGTCTGTCCAGCAATTCCCAAAGAAAATTCTGGATCTAATCTGGCCATCTGATTCCACACAGTGATATTAATATTTAATTTAATCACTGCTGTCTTTAGCTCATCTTCTTCATTCCAGATTTATCCATCTCCATTGTTCTGTGTAAGCTGGTGTCCCTGTTGGAGTTTATTTAAGCGAGCTGTCCAGCACTGTCCCTGAGCTCAGCACTTAGGCTGTGGCATTTGTAAAGTTTATGTGTGAGCACTGCTGGATTACATGATCCCACACTTTGGCTCACGGTTTTGATTCATCTGAAATTAAATTATGACTGTACCAATAACATCAGAGTGTGTTCTGCTGCTGTTCCTTAGTGCATCCTACCTGCTTTGATATTTATTGTATGTGCTTCCTGGCTGAGGAGTTGAGTCAGGCATTATTCTCAGGGCTGTTGCCAAGCCAGTTTGTTCTGTTATCCAAGTAGCTTCCAGCTTCTTATTTACACCTTTTGCCTTACTGTTGTGATTTAGTGGAATACTATTTCATTCTCCCAAATAAAACTGTTTCTTCCCATGGCAGGCTTCCAGTAGTTTCCAGTCAACTTCTACCATCACGAGCTGATCACATTATTGCATGGCTTAGTTCTGCCTGACAAAATATTGACAAGTGAGAGGTTGCTATATTGTAGCTGAAGTTAATTAACTAGCCCCTTGCTAGGACTTGTAACACTGCTGGAATTGTGAAGGTGAGAGTGGGGAGAAACAAGGTATGGAAAGACAATCAGCAGAACAAAAGGACGTGCAGATATGACCAAAAAAGAGACAACGAGAAATACAGAACAAAAAAGGGAGCGAATGGCCCAGCCTGTTCTTACACTTCTAAGAAGCCCTGTTAAGAGACTGTTTCGTATGCAAAGCTGCAGGGTTTTTTAAAATTTTTTCTCTCATCCTGCCTTTCCACTACTGTCCCTTCTTTTTGAAAATCAGTTGCCTTTACCTTCAGGGTGGTCTGACTCCTACATATCTAATTACTCTCTGAAATATCTATTTCATACATTTCAGACCTGAAGAAAGACTTTGTGCCAAAAACTTGTCTTCAGTTCCCAGCTATGCCTGTGTTGGCCTAACTACCCCTGCTGACCCTTTTTCCTGGTAATTTTGCAATGATGAAAGCTGTGCAATACCCATCCAATTTTGGTGAAGCTTTATTGGTACTGAAAGGTACTTATTATTTATAGATACCGTCTCTGCTATTTCCATATCGAAAGAGAGACAGCCGATGTAAGACACCAGTATTACTATGTCCATGCTGGAGGCTATTTGCTGTTGCTTCTTCCCAGGCTGGCATTTTCCCCTGCACACTGTCACCACCCTGGGGACCCAACTCATGCTGGCCACTCATCTCACAGCCACAAATAACTCCTTCAGAGCCCATATCTTGTTCCACCACTGAAGGAACCACTCCCCACTCCAACCTTGTCCAGGTCTGGAGCTCATTTAAATGTTGGGGCTTTTATCTAGCTGCCTGAATAAATAAACAATCCTATGTCAGAGGGAGCTCTAGTATCCCCATACACAGGGATCAAACAGCAGGTAGCTACAGGACTGGTTTAAGCTAACTTAACTACAGGTGTGGTGGAGAGAGGCAGTTGTACCCTCCTGTTTGGCTGTGTGTTGTGCCTCTTCCATCTGGTTTTGGGATCTGATCAATTTGGAAAGTAGGTGGGTTTTTCTTCTTTTTTTTTTTTTTTGACAAGATTAATGATGAGCTTGAACAGGTCCTACATCCTGTAGATCACGTGGCTGTACAAATAGGAGCATGGTTACTTAATCCAAGGGCTCTGAGTTACATCTGACTCTAATCACTCCCATATGCATTCCTTCATATGTTCTGCTATGCGTTACGGTTTCCTATCACGTGCTAATTATTCATTACTTTATGCTAAGCATACAGTCACATGCTAGTCATTAACTGTCCTATATGTTGAACTCATGATGTATATGTTTGAATACTGTATCTCCTGGTCTGCCAATCCTCCTTTACGTAATACCACACATTTGTTGAAGACTTTCAGACTTTAAACTTCCAGCTCATTAGTTTTGTATATGATTTTTCAGTTACTTTCTGGAGCTCCTCCTTATTTCAGTTGTGTAACAACTGTAATTAAAGCTATAAGGTATAATTTGTGCTTTAGCATATGGTAATACAATGTGTTTGAGAGGGGATGGAAAGAGTTTTGAAGCATCCTAAAACTTATTTGGCTCTAGTTGAAGTTATGTTAGACTATTTTCTTAGTTGAAGTTATGTTAGACTATGGAAGTTTTGCAGTAGTTAAAANTAACTTATTTGAAACAACCAGCATAGTAATGTCATCACAAACGCTGTGTGCAGTTGAAGTTATGTTAGACCATGGAAGTTTTGCAGTAGTTAAAACTTCGTAACTGGATCAATAAATGTGACTCTGGCAAACAAAATGTAGCTGGAGGAGGCCGAGTGAGTTCCTGTCATCTTTCTGATGAGGAAGTTAACAGGTCAGAAATGAGAAAATATGGAAAGAAGCGTGTGTCAGTCTCAAAATTCCAACCTGCAGAATTTCAGAATAAACAATTTAAGGAATCCAGAGATGCATTGAAATTTTAATTTCTTTGGGAAGAAGATGGGCTTTTTCTGGTATGACTACTTTACAAAGCACACTCCAAGATTTACCAGAAAGGTGTTGACTTGAGCACACTTGTGTGCAAAACAAAAACAGTTCTCCAGAGGTATTTTACCTTATGTTTCAGATGACAGGGTACAGAATTTTATCCTTTGTACCTGTAGTCCCAATGTAACATAGTTTTAGGTTCTACTATATGAATGCCCACCATCAGCATGGTGTAGAAAGATCTGTGGAATTCAGACCATTCTCATTGTTCATTGCAGGAACTACTGGCCTTGGGGAAAATATAAAATATAAAAGCCTCACAGGCTTTTATCTTCCAACCCCCTGAAAGCCCTATTGCATGTAGATAAGAAATGGCAAGTAAAGAGGGTGAAAGTAAGATCTGGGTAAAAGGTGTCTCTCCTAGGAAAAGCTAGTGCTTAAGCACAGTATGTTGTCTGCCAGGAAGCAATCCCAGTTGAAAGGGAGGTAAATAGTCTTGAGTGAGACCTTGTCTAACACCTGGCCTGGGCTGTCCTAACAGCTGCTCTCTGCATGCCTCCTGCTTGGGTAAAGCCAGGCACAGAGTGATTTCTTTCCCACTTGGCACTCTTGAAACTCCCAATTTCCTGAGCACAGATTCATCCAGCAACGTAAACCCTATGGCTGCAGCCGGGCAGACACCAGCACTGCTGATGTAGCAGTGTCTGCAAACCATTGTGTGAGTGGGCTCTGGGAGTGCCTGGCTGGGGTGGTTGTCCCTCCCCTTGCTCCTTACCTGGTGTGCAGTGCCAATTCACACACCGAGGAGAGGAATCTCTATTTCTGTATTCCAGTTTGTGCAAAGTAAGAAGCTAAGTGGTAACCCACAAAAGGCTAGCTCCCTAATCATCAAAAATTTACATTATTTATACGTTTTAGCAAACAAAAGTATCAGTATTCATTGGCTACAAGTTGCACAGTTCTCTCATTAATTAATATTATATCTTCTTAGCTCAATTTGGTCAGAGCGTGGTGCTGGTAACACCAAGGTTGTAGGCTCAATCCCCATATGGGCCATTCACCTCAGAGCTGGACATCTTGATCCTGTGGGACCCTTCCAACTCAGAATATTCTGTGATTCTACTGGTTAAATGATTCGCTCACTTATGTTAATTACTCCGCATGCTCACTTTCTTCCTCCTCTTGAGTCACTGGGTTTCTAGATTCCGTGGGCTGTGAGTCTGTTTTCACTCTCCCCCTGCCAAAATCACCTTTCACCCAGCTGGCACTTTAGACTGATGAGTTGCCCCTGTTTATTCCTCCTTCTGGCCCTATCTTGGGCGTTCTGCCAAGCATCCTTGTGGTGTGTTAGTTCAGCATTCCATTGTGACAGATTTCAGTAGACATATAATCCCAAATTCCTTTTTTCCTATTCTTTCTCAATGGCTACAGCTACTGAAGCATATTAAGCGAATAAACGGGGTTTATTGATAAGTAGTTTATCAGTTTGGAAACCCTGCATCAGAGTGACCACTGCGCGAGCTTAACTGGGGGTCTTCCCCAGGTCCCCGGGGAGGTACCAGCCCCCTGCTAGCCACGTGCAGCTTTCTGGGTGTTTCGTGGGCGAAAGCTCCCAGTCTCAGCGCCTGCTCCAGCTGCCTCTGGCTTCAGCCCGCCCCTGCAGTGCTTTATTGGATTCCTGGCCGAGGGGGTGTTGCCGCCGCGACAGCGATAGGGCGCGCGGGCGCTGATATGCCGGAGCTGCGGAGCGTTGTATAAGAAGGAGCTGCAGGGAGGAGAAGAGAATTAAACAGGACCACGTTTTTCCTCTGTGGGCTGAAGAGGTTAGTGGCTATTACTTAATCCCTGCTAACTGTAATTAGGATTTAGAAGCAGGGCTTTCGTTTTCTGTCCCTCGCCTCCCCAGGACTGCTCGCCACCGGCGTTTCCCCCTCAGTTGTGGAGGCTTGGGGAAGTCCTGCAAGTCACGTTGTCCTAGCTGCTCTGAAGACACCCTCCACACCCGAGGGGACGGGCCTCCATTTGGGGCGGGGGGAACAGAGAGAAAGGAAAAAAGGGAAAAGCCCTTTGTTTGAAATAACGTCCAGGCTGCAGTGAAGCAGAGTACTAGTCTGTAAATGATGTGGAAATAGCCAAGTAGCATCTTGGAGTGGCCAGGGCACTGCATGGTGAGAGTGTGAGAGGTCATGTAAAACATTTCCTACAAACTGGACTTCTTTTGGGAAGTGCTGAGCTTCCTCTAAATCCTGTGAAAATCCATGTTTACTGTAGTTATTTGATGCTCCCTTGTGAAACACCAGACCATTAAGCAGGCTGTACCTCAGTTTACCCATGTGTAAAGTGAGAGAATATTTTCCTTTTATAAAGGGACGTGGTGGGGCCATATTTCAGACACCTTTTAGTAGGAGAAAGGTGATTCTTATGTTCTCAGATGTGGTACAGAATCCGTGTATAAAACACATTAACACTATTAATAATTACGTTATGGTCCAGTCACAGCTATCACTTACCTCTAGCTAAAAAGAAAAAAAAAGATGCATCAAGGCTCAGTCTACACACAGTGAAAAGGCAAGCTCAGCCTTTATATAACTCCTGGCATCCTGCTGAACTTTTGTGTTGGAGCTTGTTAAACCCCAAACAACGAGTGTTAATTAGGACAACAGTTTATTGAACTGATTTTATGTGAAATCATTTTTATCCAGTTCCTTGCATTGACTTGCCAAATTAATTTTTGTGGAATAAAGGTAGTCTTTCAGCTGTTGGATCTCTGGTTACAGATGTGAACACAGAATGACATTGTGCCAAAAATCAATAACGTAGTGTTTGAACATCTTTCTGTCATTTGTGTCAGTAAATGAGAAAATTGAGATAAATCTGTTTCAATAATATAAATCCAACTTGAAGTTTAATCTTCATAATATAAAGAGCAATGGGTAAATATTTTAAATTATTTTCAGCATATATAAGAAAGCCTTAGTTAAAGTCCTGCTAAGAACTGTCACAAGTAGTGCATGCCACTTAGATAATAATCATTAATAATTAAATTAATAATTAAATATTATTAATATAACAGTAATTGGTAGTAAAATATTTTACAATTTCTTACTATTGGATTAGAAAACATCTCTTATTCTGGAGTGCTGATGATTCTGGACTCCTCTTCCCGGGTTTACATCCACATGGTCAAGAAACTTATTTTCTGATATGAATCTCTCAGTTTCTTCAGAGAGTGAACTGAGTTACTGTTTGTGAGCAGCTGGAGTTTGTCAGTGAAGTATGGTTTGTGTTATCCTTAAAAGAATGGCAGTGCTTCTTTTGTAGAGCTAAAAGGGAGACTCAACCTTTGTAGTTTTCAACTTCTTATTCTTAGTGTCCTCATTATTTTCCCAGTTGTGCTAACTGGATGTTTCAAGACCCACTCCTTGCCCCCCACAAACACCCCCCAAACCCAACAAGCCAAAAAGACCACCACATTCAGCTCTAAGTGACTTCATTTTAAATGTCAAAGGGCAGACTTGTGTTTTTTGTCATGAAGAATATCTGCTGTATCCACAGATTTGAAAACTAAGCTTAGCAGATAAGAACAGGACCACTTTGCTCTCTGCACTAAAAATTAACTGGCCTTGTTAAAACAAGTGAAGATAAATGGATAAATTAACTGGTCAGTTTTCAAATTACAATGGGAATCACTTTCCATCTTACACTGCGGTGTCAGGACTTCGGTAAGATGCAGGACTGGAATGCACTTTGGCATTTTTGCTTTTTAATGATGACTCTAAAGCCACCTCAGTTTCACCCATCTTGTAGAGAGAACATTGCACT
The DNA here is from genome assembly GCA_013399875.1 of Gymnorhina tibicen. NCBI lineage: Eukaryota > Metazoa > Chordata > Aves > Passeriformes > Artamidae > Gymnorhina > Gymnorhina tibicen. The sequence continues at coordinate 365,768 of VXAZ01007501.1, forward strand.
CTGTGTTGTGCAGATTTGCTGTAGGAAGCTTCAGAGGGTGTTTGCCATTGCCACTGCTGTGGTCCACTGAAGCTCTGTCTGCACTGCCACTCTTGGCTAGGTAAGAACAGTCAGGCAACAGGAGATAAAACTAAACAAAGTTGGGAAGAAGTGGAGAAACTAACACAGTTTGGATGGGTGTGGTAGTGGGAGAATAACACCCTGAGGAAAGAGTTCCTGTGTTTTACACAGCAGTACAGCAACATCAACATATGCAGGATTGTGGATAACTTTCACCTCTAATTTTCAGGCAACCGTAGATCTTTCTGAAACTTGCAGGTAGTACTCAGTGTGGTAAAAGAACTTACATTACGCTCATAGTGCACCTTATTAAGTGAGGCATTAAAAAGGTTTCTTCACTGAGTGCGGAAGCAGTGGGGCTTAGGAAAGAAAAACAGCCTGAAAGCCAAGGCACTCTTGCAGTTTAATCCTGTAGTAAAAAAAAAAAAATCAACAAAAACCCACTCTGGATATATCCATGCCCTGTTGTAACTTAGCAGAACAAAGGTTGCTGAGGAGCTGTCTCATGCCTCTGGAGCTGGCCTTGAACCATGGCAAATGTTCCCATGCCTGTAAAGCCAAAGCGTGGGACTTCCATCTTAAAACTTTACAAAATAAGTGCAACTATAATAAAAAGATAAATATACATTTGACTTGTTTTCTCTCTACTCTCTAAGCAAAAAGAGCTTTGGCTTCTTGTCTAACTGAACTTAAGTGTTCCTTAGACTAATGTTTGCAACTCAGAGAGCTACTGGGCTAATTAGCAAACATTGCAGAAAACACACCTGTCTGGGAAAGATAATGAAATGCGTTTGCTAATCCTGTTCCTCCAGATGAGTACAATCCACCACTTTAACAACAGGAGTTGAACAATTAGCATAAAATAAGTTTCTTCTTCTTTTTTTTCTTTTTTTTTTTTTTAATCTTCTCAGCATCGCATTATTAACTAGTTAAAAGAAGCCTGTTTGGGGCAGCTAGTGTACCTGTTGTAGTAACTAACCTAAATGCTAAATTAAAGGCTACACAGCACTGGCTAATAATAAGTTCTCGTGGCTCAAGTAATGTTACTGCATTTATTAGCTTTCCCTCTTAGTGAAACGTGTAGGTACAAAGGCATCTTTATCTTCTAGTCATTACCTGTGTTCTGTGAATGAGAGGAGAGAAAAGCTACCAGAGAGAACATGGATTATTGAATAATACCCAAATAACAGAAAGGAAGGAGGAGTACAGGATGTGAGGGGTAAGTTGAGACCACAGTTGCTCTAGTTAAAAGATCATGGATATTTCTTTGCTATGCTAGAAGCGATAAAGCATTGTGACCCTTTCTGTTGCTAGGGAGAACAGCCCTTAGTTGGTATTTACTGTCTTTTGCAGGCTTTGACACAGATTAGCAACGGAGACTGGTTAGTCTGTTATTTGGTGATGAACACAGAGACCTCGGTGGCTTGCTCGTACTTGTCTTCAGAATAATTAGCTGTTTTTTCTCAGACATAGCCCAGTTGTGTGCAGCTGGAAGTCAGATCAACCTGCTGGAAGAGATCTCTCTGTGCTTAGTGTTTAGTCTTGGTGACAGAAGATACAAATGCATCAAGGATTGAGGTGGGGGGGCTTGTGATTTGTTTGGGTTTTTTTGTTTTGTTTTTGTTGCTGCCATTAAACCAGATTCATAAAATTTGGATGGAGACGGCAAATTAATTCCTGGTTTGTGTCTTCCTCTAAAACTTTGATTCTTTAGTGGCAAAAATCTGCAAAGAACTCAGATACTCAGATAATTGGAACGTGGATAAAGAAGAATTCTGTACTGTTGATAATTCACTTTTAAGTGATGAGGCTATAAACCAGACTGGTACACTTCCGGCATTGGAGATGATAACGGGCTTTGTCTACTTTCATTCTTGTTCAGTGTAGGACGGAGGTAGGCCTTTTTTTGGTAAGTATGGAGTACTTGGACTTGCAGTCCTGGAGTGCAGTATCTGTTAGAAACAGTCTGGAGTTGTCTGAGGTATCTTAGGTTCATCATCCAGAAGTCAGGATAACCAATCCCAGCAGTCGTTGAAAATGTTTGCCCTAGGAAATGTGGGTTTAATTTGGACTTTTGTTTTTTTGAAGTCTATTTTACATTTACTTGAATAGTGAAGAGAAATAACTATCCATACATTTAGCCCAATATTTGCAAATTAAGACGTACTGCCTGTTCTTATATGCCTGGCATCTGTAATGAGACCTTAAGACTGAGGGGTCTTGAATAAATATTTTCAAAATAAATAGGTCATTTGCCTGACTCTATTTACTATTTAAAAATAATAGTACTCTGCCATATGTTTCCAACCCAGTTCTTCTTGAATAGGTCCTGATGACAGCCTGACCTAGTAATATTCACAATATAGATACAATGAAGACACAGCAAGAGAACCATAAAAATAGCTGTATTATATGATAATATAAACAGGGCTTAAAGTGGCTGGTCTGTTGTTTTAGGGTAGATAAGAGCTTCCTTTCTTCTCTTGCCCTCCAAGCAGGGGATGTGGCCATGTAATCCTCTGGCTGCTCTGAGCCCAGTTTCTCCGATGAGACTTCATCAGAAAGGATACTGCTTTCAAGGACACAGCCTTAATTCCCTGGTATCTTTGAAAAAGGCCCAATTTTGCACCAGGGAGATGTACGAAGCACCTTTTTTCCCTTTTTTCTTTTTTTTTTGTGTTCATGTACTCAGGCAGAGAGAGCACCTTTGAGAAACAACTGCTGGTCTGCTGCATGTTACCATCCCTCTCGCTTGGCCAGACCTTCCCACCATCAAATGACGTGTAATATCAGAAACAAAACGTTCCTCTCTTTAAAGCACGGGAGGGAAGGTCCTCCTATCCTAGGTGCTCTTAAGTTATCGACTCTGAAGGAACCATGAAGGTGTGGATAACCCCAGAGTTCAAGTTTCTTTTGGTTAAATGACTGCTAAATGAGACGTTGACTCTTCATCTTTTGCCCATGTGATCTCATACTGTTGTACTGACAGATGGCCTTTTTCATCAAGAGCAGGAAGAACTGATGCAGTTGCCAAGTCACTCTCCATCATATTTGAAAAGTCATGGCAATCAGGTGAAGGCCCCAGTGACTGGAAAAAGGGAAACATCACACTCGTAGCAGGGGGGGTGGACCAGATGATCTTTAAAGGTTCCTTTCAACCCAAAGCATTCTGTTGTTCTAACAAAAAGAAGTGCAAAGTACATTCCTTTACTTCATGCTCATGATTATTATTTTTAATATCTGGCTCCTACATTATCTTATTTTTGCTTATATGCCTATCTTGAATAAACTCTCCTATTCCAGACTGCAGAACTAAAATCCATCAGGAGGAAAAGCCATCCAGCCTTACAGCAAGTGTAGTCAAATAGCTTGTGATCTCTAAGTTTGACTCAAGCCGTTGTTTGGCCACACTGTTACATTCTTTGTCCAACTCAGTTTGATCTTAAACTGTGGATCTGAGTGGACTCGGAGGACGGATTATTGCAGACAGTTGTCATTTACATTTTCTGAGCTGCTGAGGCTCCACTTCTGCCTTTATGTACACAAGTCTGACCATGTGAGGGAAGAACAGAGATTTAGGGTCTCATATCAAAGGTGGGCATCTATAAAACAACTTACAGATGCCCACTTGTAGTGTTTGTGATTATCATATTAGTGTAAGGTGCCTTGTGTTTTCCATTGCTAATGATAAATAAAGAAATTTTGTATTTAAAACTGATTTTGTGGAGGGGGCACAGTCATGCCTGAGATGTGGATGGCTTAAATAATAAATATTAAACTTACACAGTTGACTTCTTTCCCAGAACCTCAGAATGCTTTCTTGAGTTTAGTTAGCAGTAGGTAAGGAGAGAAGAAGGGACTTAGACAGTCATTCTAAAAAGGAGCAAGGCTGAATGAACTGGTGGCACAGGATGGTGGTAGTTCAGTAAAGCCACTCTATTTTTTTAGAACTCAGTGACCTCTTTGGCTGTTTAAAGGAATGATGCAGTTAAGGATGTGAACTTCAGGTGGGGACAAAGCTCTTCTCTTATAAGAGTAACTGTTAAATCACTTCACTAAAATATTACAGAAGAAATGAGGTGGGTATAATCTAGTAAAATCAGAGAAGGAGAGAGAAACGTTTGCATTATGTTTCAAACAGGAGCATTCATTCCTGGAAATCTTCTACTTCCATGATCCAATTATTTTTCTGCCTCTTTTACAAGGTATATTGCCCTCTTCCAGTGCCCCGAGTATTGTCTGCTTCTGAAACTTTGCAATAGCTGTTTTAGTTATTTCAAAATTAGGTGCTTGCACCGGTCCTGCCTGTGATGGCATATTATCTGTTTGTTCAGCCACAGTTGTTATAAATAAAGTAATATATTCCACACTGATTTGGCAGAGGAAAGAAGAGTGATACTTGGTTCTTTTATCCCGGTTACATGGCCATGGTGGTTCTGAGTAAGGTGTGCATTTAAAATACTCCTCTGAACAGGCAGTCAGCTTCACTAAAACCTTCCAGCTCCGCATCTTTTAAGGCAGACTGTAAGGAATGAAGAAGGCAGGGGTGGTGTTTAAGTCTATTACCCAATTATAGTTATTTTTACATAGGTTTTTGGAGGGGGTCTTTGAAGTTGCCAGCAGCTTCACTAGTCCTAAACCGATGAGATTTAACAAAGTATGTAGAAGCTATGATACCATTAATATCCTGGCAAAATCCATCCTATACCCTTCTCCAGCGAGTGGCACTGTGTGGACTCATTCATCAAGTCCGTTTCTAATTTCTGAGGAGTTTTGTATTCATTGCACATTCATGTGCAGGAGCTGAAATATATGTTCATCTTTCTTTAGACATGTTTTAAATATTAGTAGCTTTGGAGTGGCTTTAGCCAAGTAGAATCTTTCACTTTGCTTGAAGTTGCATCTACCTAACTTGATGACAGGGTCCTTTTTGGGGGTCCTTTTGGAGACTTTATGTAACAATAAATCTGGTGATGGTGAATCTGTAAAGAGGCAGACAATTGTAAATAGTAACTATTTTGTAGGTCGTTCTTTCGCTTGTTTATTAACCCTGAGCGTGGGCCTGAGTATGTCAGGTTCTACCTTGGCATGCTTCAAGGTTCAGGTTCTTTTTTTTTTTTTACTTTTTAATTGTTCAGTCAAATCAAAACTAGTGGTATTTTAGCCACCTTCTTGGCATATAAAACTACATCTCTTCTTGCAGAAATCACAGGTTTTGATGTGGGTAAACCTAGGAATTGGGAGGTGTGGGGTTTGCTTTTGCATTGTGTTCAGTCATACACAAATAAAGTGTTGTTCTTTCTAAAACACTTCACATGGAACCTAATATGCAGTTACAGTACTGTGGGAAATATGCTTTAATAGATTTTCTGTAACCTTCTTAATTTTTTTTTTTTTTTTTTTTACTTTTTAATCAGGTTTTATGTAGGCTATCAAATACCCCCTCTAGTGGCTGATACTTCGGGAAAGGTGCTTCTTGGGACAATTTTAACAGATGAGTAGCACTTCAGGACCACTGGACTGCTACAGCACATTTAATTGCAGACTAACTCTTCATGAGAGAGGCTGGCCTGCGTGATTCTTGAGTGTTGGGTTGCCCATTAATATGAAAAATACTGAGCTCTAAAGTTAGGAGGGAGTAACCTCAATTATTAATCTTCATTCAAAACCTTCTGGTTTTCCCTGCTCTCAAGCAATTTATGACATTGATAGTTTTCCAAAGGGTAATGGGAATGGAGAGCAACCATTGCATTTTTCAGGCCCTACTGAGTGGTAGACTGATAAAATGACAGCGGTGATAGGGCATAGTTTTTAAGATTATAACATTATGCAAAACTGTATCTATGTCCTAAGTTATGTCAATCTAGTTATTAATGAAAGAACAATTTTATATCACTCTCAATTTATTTTAGAAGGGTGAAGACATCTTTTTTCTGGGTTAGGGGATAAGAAAGTCAGCTGAGAAAATACACTTGTCTGACTAGCTGAATTCTGTATGTGTATTGTTTTCTTTGAAGAGAGTATGAGGCAGGCCTCCAGTGTTATGAGTTGCTGTCATGCTAGCAATGCAGGCAGAGGGTTTCATCAGCCAGGGTAAGCAGTGACTGCAGTGTGTAGTAGGAGTGCTTTTTTTGTTTGGGGAATTCTCAAAATAGGTCAGCCTGTTAGCAATCTGGGATGCTGTGACCTTTAGTGGACCGGAAGATAAGTATCATCTATTGGGTTGAGTCCATAAGGATATTAAAAGAACATAGTTGTAGCCGGATATGTGTTTTGTTATTGTGCATACTAATATTACAGTCAACAGCAAGAGCTCTTCTTTCTTAATGGGCTTGTAGGAGTATTCTCATTGAGATCAGTGGGATTACTTGTGATTAAAGCTAGGCAAGCATATAATTCCTTTTATGATTTGGGTTTCAGATTAATTTAACAACAAGGGAAGGAAAATAAACTTATTTTTTTGTTATTCATTGTAGGGCATTGTTTTATATAGATATTTCAGTATAAACTTTATTTAGTCATATTTTCTAGATGTCTGATTTGTGTGGGATTTCCTGTAGTGAAGAAGAGAGGTTGCAATAATACCTACTTCTTACATTGCACTTATTGTCAGTAGGTCTGAGAATGCTTTACAGAAGAAAGAGGTTCCCACTGTTCTGGAACTGGGACTGATTGGGAAAGGGGGTGTGACTTGCTTGCCTTGGGTCAACCAGTGAACTTCCATGAGAAAGTATGAATTCAGCCTGGAAATACAGCTTTCCTGCTTCTGCCCAGCCCAGCTCTGCATTCTTTAGGCCCTCTGAAGAAGAAAGAGTTTGTAGAAAGGACTCAGTAATTGGAAGGAAAATGCAGGGGCAGATGTAGTAATTGAGAAAATATTCAGAACATTCTTCTGTAATTGTTCATCATCACTTTCAGTTGTGTTATAGCAAAAGGTTGGAAACCTCTTCTGGCATTAGAGTTTACCTGCAAAGCACTTGTCAATCTATCAAGTGAGGTGGAGAAGCCTCTGCTCTCAGTAGGTGACACAGCAAAAACAAAATGAGCAGCATAAGCTGGGGAAGGGAATGGGCTGAAATTCTTGGGCATGTCTCATGGGCTGCCCTGTCATCTACCCGTCTTGTGATTAGCTCTGAGTAGTTCTCCCAGAAATGGAGGTATGGGTAAGTAGTTCTCCAGCTATTTTTTTCTTTAACAAAACATGAAAAACACTCAATTTTAAACAGTGTAAGAGCACAAAACAGCAATTCCTTTATATGAAATAGGTGTTTAAACAGAGTCTCAGACAGAGTGTTCAGACACTTAGCTGTGCAGAGATGACTCTGGGGGCTTTATTGCTCTGCAGGGAAGCTAGGGGACATGGTTCATGGTCCACAGGGACCTGGCAGAGTTCAGCTTTGTGATAGCTTTAGTGTTTATGCAGATATTAAGTAAAAAATGTGGTGGAGGATGTTTCATAATTTTTTTTTTCCTTTTTTGAGTTAGTACCATTTTTAGCTTTATTCAGGGTTATTTTCTCAGGCACAGATTGGTAGTGTAGCAATACTGTTGTTTGGTCATCTGGAAAATTAGGATCTGGGAATTGCTGATAGCTCTAAAACATAGCTTGTTCTCCTGAATGGACTTTACTCCAAAGTAATTGACTTATTGCTTGTTAAAACGCTCTGCTCTTCTCTCATCTTCTTCTATCACTGTGTCAAATTCACTTTCAAAAACTGTTATAGAACATTAAAGCCTGACAGAAATTTCGGGGACATTTTGTGGTTCTCTTTGCTGTAGGCATATGCTAATTAGCCACATACGCACAGCCTTTTGCTTAAAAAGTAGCTGTAATGAGGCTGCAGTTACATGCAATTGTTTATTTACCCGCCAGAAGTTTCACAAGACTTTCTGTAATTCAGTCCAGAGCACTTCCTGGAAACTTATTATCAGTAAGGGTTTAATTTTTTTTTTTTAAGGAGATATTTTTATAAAATAAAAAGTGGAGTCCTTCATGTCTTTCTCTTAATTAATTAATTTTTCAGGTGCCCCTAAGCAGGCTCAGTTTTTTCTTGGATATTTTCAACCTTAGCAGTGTAGGTATACTGAAATGTAATTTGAGTTTCAAACAAAATGAGTCTGACTGAAGACAGGTCCCAGAGATAAGCAGAGAAGCTATTTTAAAAGTGTTATTTGCCTTTGTTTTTCCTCTTCAGACTAGCAACCAAATCTGAATCGCAAAGGGTGACTACAGGCAAAAGAAAAGGACAAAATGGTCATTCTTACCCATGCGTATACATCACAGAACTTCTGTTTCAATCCTCCACAGTGTGGAATATATCACATATCAAAACCAGATCTTCAGTTTTTTTCAGTGTTTCTATGGTTTTATATTACTTTTGTGAGATGATTTTGCTTCAAGTATGGAGTTGCAGGTTCTGGAAAGCAGCCTTGTGAGGGGTGTCAGGACCACTGCAGACTCTGTGGTTAGAACATTTAGCTTGCAGAACTGTGTTTGAATAAAAGTTTTCCTCCTGCTCAGGTATTAATACTGGAGGCAGCATTACCTGTTACAACTGCAGTTCTTTATTATCAGCCATCTGCTGAATAGAGTAAAGGTGCTTGTTTGGCAGTTTAATGCAGCATCTGACCATATATCAGTGTAACTTTATCAACTTCAACTTCGGCAATCAGCTGGAAAACTATAATTTAATTGGTGGACCTGCATATAAATGTAAAACAATGCAGGCATATTGTTCAAGTGGCATTTAAAAGCCAGGAAGAAAAGTCCCCTCTGGCTGTTTCCAAAGTACAATGGTGCCTGTCAGGATGAGAGATTGTTGTCGGCTGGCAAACCTCTGTGAGAGTTGGTGCCTTGAAGTTATAACTCATTCAACAGAGCCTGTGTGCCTGTTGGGAGACTGTGGCCTGGGTTGTGATAGCCAGAGAGATGGGTGGGGCAGATACAGGGGTATTGGCAAGGGTAGATATTGAAGTCCTTAACAAACAGTTCTCAAGGAAAATATACACTGTTGCTCTACTACTTCTGGGTGCTGCTGTTTTCCTCTGAAATGCGGAGACTGTAAATGGTCTTGGCAGGCTTTTGAGAAAATTTCTGATTCTCATTTTGTGTTCAATTAATGTTTTCAAAAGAAGTAATAGCTTTGGGGGTTACCTTTCTGGCTTTTTCTTGCAGAAGACTTTACTTTTCTCTCTAGGTTGCAGTAAAAATAGAGCAAAAATAATCCATCATGCTAACTGAATTCAAACAATATTTTTTTGGCATTTTTATTCAAGATCTTCAAGTTGGGAGCCTGTGCAGGGTCTCCTTCCAGGAGGTACTTCAGCATATATACAGGTTAAAGTGCACAAGTGGTTTTCTGCAGAACAAAAGTTATTTATGCCTTTGAATAGGCTGCTAAATTGGAGTATTTGTGAGTTTTTCCTTTTCAAATAACACTTAACGGGATCCACTCTGTTCAGCTTCTGCTTTCTCTGCTCTGAGCAGATCTTTCATGCTAAGTGTAGACAATGAGAGCAAGATGTGGTGGCACAGGTTGTAGCGTGTACCAGTACCCTGAGTATGGCATCTGCCAGGTCTCTGGGTATTTGAAATCAGAAAGTTAGGACTGAGAGAAACCTCACATTTTCAGCTTGATGATTTTACAGTGACTGCTGCTGTCTATCTGGTATTTCCCTTTTAACTTCTGTTGAGGAAAGTTCTGCAACCCTCATCTCAGGGCTTTGCTTCAGTAACAGAGAAAACATTTTGTATGATGTCTAAACAACAAATCTGTTCAAAGGGAGCTCTGGAAAACTTCCTCAGTCTATTACCAAAAATTGGTAAAAATAAAACTCCCTTAGTGCCAATGTAGCATTAAGAAGCCGGCATTCTTTATTTGGCCGGATGCACGAGGGGATATCTCCTCCAAAAATTGTGCATGCTGAATACAGAAAAGGTCCTGTTTTTATACTATATTTTGCATACGTATTCATTGATTTTCCTGGAATAAACACACATATGATAATAATTTCCCAGAAATCATTCACATCTTTTCCGTCCCCTTTTCATATATGTTCTTTTGTCCTGGGGTCTCTTTGGTGGTCCCTGGTGGTCAGTGACCCCAAAGTCATACCTGACTGCCCAGTAAACTGGTAAAATCTGGCACAACTGGGCTTCTTCTTACAGAATGGGTATTAAGTCAGTTCTTCTTACAGAATGGGTATTATGCACTCCATAGGCCAGTGGTTTTTGAAGAATAGGCATTGTGTTAACTCACCAGGTGCAGGTGATTTTTCATCAGGCAACAAGTCCAGCCAGGTTTTTTGCTAGGGGAGAAGACCAGGCTGAATCCAACAGCCTGAAAGAGGCAAGACTTCTATAGCCCTGATCAATATTTAGGCTTAAAACGTATTCCAAGCACATGCAGGGCACACATACACACCGTGTATATATGTATGTGCATATGTACGTGTCCAGACACACAGGTCACAGAGCGCTCACAGAAACACAGCACCGTCAGTCTCATCCTGCTCGCCTCTCTGACTGAGCAGGGTGAGGGTCTGCCAGTGAGGGTATATATGAATGTTCACATGTACAAGGTGGATCCCTCCAGCAGCCAGGCTCAGACACTCATGGTTCAACTGCTGAGCATGCAAAAGTGAATTAACCTTGACAATGGTATTTTCAGATTAAGTACTTATCTGTGAGGTTTCTGCTACTCTTAGGACACATGTGGCACTTCAAGCAGTACACTTTAAAATATCAGGCTGGGAGTGCTTCAGGAAAGCCTCCTGCATCAGTATTATGCTATTACCTGTGATATTAACTACAAAATATTTTGATTTCTGATGTGAGTCATTCATTCATATTTGTGGGAACAAGAGTTTGAAAACTGCAGGGAAAATGCATGAGGCTTACTGAAATTCTTTATGTATCACAAGAGAAGGTACTTGTACTCATTCTGTAATGTCTAGACATGCTATGAAAAATTTTCTTGAAGGGGAGATAATTCCCGAGTTCTGCCTTTTATCTTGCTTCTGCACTGACTTTGCATGGCCTTAGTGATGTTGCACAAAACAGAGATAAGCCTTGCTTCCCTTAAGCTTACCTCAGTGAGTATTAGCAGTTTTGAGATGTAGGGTCCCACTTGTGATTGCACTGGGTGACGGATTTCTTTGGACTTACTCCATTATTTGTTTTGCTGCTGAATATTCCTGCTCTGCTGCTAAATTTTGCAAGAATATTTGTGTATACAGCACTTTTTTTATTTTTAATTACTACAAGGTAGCCTACCTCTAATGCAGGAAATACCCAGCAGAAGCGCAGAAAGCTCAAGAGCAGAGGGTCGATGATACAATGATATATTAGTGTAGAATAAATGATCATCTTCAGCTATTTGCCTTTCTCACCTCTTTCTCTGTGTCATGCAGGGCTCGTTTCCCTTGGGAAGAGGAGCCGCTTGTGCTGGCTGTCACTGCAGAAGAGCTCCCACAGCAGTCAGTGGCAGCTACCATCCCCCTTGTCCCCTTTCAGAGGGGACCTATGGTGAGGCTGGGAGGGCTGCCTGCAACCCGGCCAGAGTGGGTGCTGCTGGGATGTGGTAGGCATTCCTCAGTCAGAGCGTGTGAGCATGAAAGACATCTCCTAAGCTTCTCATCAGCCCCTTTGCTTTCATACAGCCAGTTAGGAAAGGGTGGAGAAAATGCTTTTGGACACAGGCTGATGTACTATTATATCACTTACAGTATGACTTTTTTTCAGTATGACAGGAGCCAAAGTTCAGCAGCCTTGAAAATGCCTCTGAAATTTTTGGGAATGCATCAACAGAGGTCACTGATTTTAAGAAAAAGGCATGAAAGGCAGGCACAGCAGTTGATGATTTGGGTTTCCTACTTCATAATTTTTGTACTTGAAAGATAATTGTAGCTGTTATGCTCTTGTAAAGGTTTGAAAGAAGTAAATTTTTATATATTCATGTGGACTCTCAGATGAGAATTCTCTATTCTGCTCTTACCTGGTTTGTAACCGTTCTGAAAAACACCTAATTTACTCCTCTCCCTAGGCAGCTGCAGATTTTGGTGTGTGAGCAAAATAAGGGTAATAAAAAGCCACAGCAGGGATGCAAGCATAGCAATTTTTCTCTTAGCTACCTGTGTTAGCCAAGGTTCTGTAACGTACATTTAGTAGCTGTCTCTTTCAGTGTATTAGCCAGTGAACCCTTGACCTGGACCAAATGGGTGGTTGCTATGGCAATGGGTTGCATAGTTACAGGTTTTGTGCTTAGGTTGAAATCATCTTGCTTCTCTTAATGTGACTTTTGAGGAGGTCAGAAGATACTCATCAGAAGAAACTAGGAAAGTCTTTTTCAAAGGAGAGGTAAAAATATTGATGTTCAGCTACCTGAGCATCTGCAGAGAGATGTTCTTTGTTCCCTGAAGTAGGTAGTCAGCTTCCGCACTTTCTCCACTTTGTTGAAGCAGAGGTCAGCAGCTCACCAGCAAAAAAAAAAAAAAAAGTAATTCTTGGAAACAAGATGACTGTAGGAGGTTCAGGGGAATTTGTTTGCTGTATGACTCCAGCTCCCAATCCTGCTGAAGGCAATAGGCAAATATTAACAGCTTAACACTCCGCTAACCTTGAAAATTTCTGAGCTTAAAGTAAGCTCCTGATCGGCTCTTTTCAAGCAGGACTTGTGAAAGACTGGAAAGATTGATGTCTCGAGACGTTATGGGCTGCATGTGTGTGGCGGAAGGGGCAAGTCGGGCCGTGCTCTGGCGAGGCAGTACCCTGCCCTGTACTGTCCCACCCCTAGAGCCTGTATCCCAGCCCGGCAGTGGCTGCCAGTCCCTGGCACAGCAGAGGCAAAGCTCCACACCCGCCTCTGGAGCCCTTAGCCCAGCTTCTGAGTGGGCAAATGACTGGAGGTCCCACCTGGGGGAAGGGCCCAGGAAGGCCAAGGGGTATTTAAGGCCGAACATAAGGCAATCAGATGTCTTGACCATACCTCCCCTTGGAATATCTATCTGAACACTGCTGGAACCCAGGAGCTGGTAGCTATATGTGTCCTTTTCTGTATCTTTTCTGTCTTCCTTTTTTTCTCTTTCTTCTTCTAATTCCCTCTTCTTGGATTTTTGAGTAACTTAAAGTTGAACTGGCTTAGAGTTTTCAAAGCTGAGTGGGCAGAGTTAGTGCTTTGAGAAGTGTTTTATGTTGATTGAATGTTGCACTAAACCTTTTGCCAAATTTCTCTGATTTTCTAAAGTTGCCAGTAAAGTCTTTTTTGTTGTTTTGACCTCTTGAGAATGTCTTCTCGGTATTTCTCCTGTGCATCTAACTCAGAGTTCATGAACAACCGTAAGCCCTTTTAAAAGTCTCTTTGATCAAGGTTGTTTGGAGCCTTACAATACTAAAAAAGTTCTTGCTGTGACAGTGGTCAAACGCTGTGGCAGGGGCATGGGAGGTTGAAGGATTGCCAACCATGGAGGAAGTCAGACCTCAGCATGGCCCTGGTGCAACTGAGTGGGGTTTGGATTGGGTGACCTTCTGGGGCTCCTTCCAGCTGAGCTCATTCTGCAAGTCTCTCTTTTTCTCTTTGGCCATAAAGAAAAGCAAATATGATAGAGACCCCAGACCCGGACTCTGCCTGTGGGTGGTACTGAAAATGAGTTTTGTGGTTACGTTGCCCTCCTTTTCCCCCCCCCTCTCTCAGCCCTACACACTTCTGTTCCCTGGTGAACAGTGTCATCGTGCCATACTTCAAATACTTGGTAATAAAATGTCACTGTAATTCCCCTAGAGAACTGTTTGATATATCACTCACTTCTTTCCTTACACTGAACATGCTGCTCTGTGTTTTACCTTTGTACCTTTTTGGCATATATAAAGTGAGTGGCGTTCGGCACTGTATGCAGGAGCTTATAGGAAAACAAAATACAGACATGGCATGTGTTTGGAGAGGGGATCTTTTTTCCTTTGTGCCAGCAGCTGTCAACCTCTTGCACTGCTAGAACAGTCGCTTATGGCTTTGCTGCTGCGCTGTGATCGTGTCAGGCAAGAGGCACAAGGAGGAGTTAAGCAGCATTGTTCATTTACCCATCTCAATCTCAGAAAGATGTGAAGGGCTGCAGCCAAGTAGTATAAAGAATCTAAAGAGTTCACTCAGGTGAAGGGATTGGCAGTGGCAGGAAGAAGACTGAAACAGAAGAAACAGAGATTGAAGGGATGCTTTCTTGAGATGGAAGGAACAAAAAATGAAGAGGGTCTGATCTGACCTGACTCATTTTAGGCCATTTTCCTGTAAATCTTCAATTAATTTACAAAGTGTCGCTAGTCCTCAGGGTGCTGGAACAGTGCAGGTTTGAAAGGTTACACCAGTTGCCCAGTGCTTCCGCAGATCAATAACAAATCATAAAACCAACAGAAGAATTTGTTGCCAGAGGCCCAGCAGCCCAGCCAGCGAGTGCAATACCTGTCTCACCCTCCATATAATGCAATTGTGACAGCAATTGCATTTGGGAGATGTAAATCTTGAAGACATCCTGCTTGTCATTTAAGAGATGGCAGAGCTTCCTTTGTGCATGGAAATGTCAAGCAAGCATCTTGACCAAATTATCAGATGGTTGGTTACAGCTTGACACTGTAGGACGTGCTGGCGCTTACGTGGGGAAAGCAAAGATGCTCTTTGCTTCCTGTCCCAAAGTATTCCAGCTATGCTGCTGAGCACTGGGACTGTCTGTGTGGCACCGTGCTGCAGACGCTCAGGAAGTCGGCAGGATTTATATAAAGCTCTGCTGGGTTTGCAGAACCTTTTGGCTCCTTTCCAGCTTGGAAGCGGCGATATAAATAGAAGAATGTCTCACTTTTGAAGTCTGCTTTCTATTCACAGAAAGGAAGAACTTTGCTGGAGCTGGGATTTAATAGCTGTTAAATACAAATCTTAAGATCAGTCCTATCTGAACTGCTTGATCCCATTTCAATGGGATATGAGTGAGCTCAGTAGCCTGTAGCATCACATCTCTGTTAGGTGGTTGCTGACACCTGAATAAGGTTTGGTGCTATGAAAGCAGGGTTCAAGAGTAATCCATTCCCTCACCTTCCCTCCCAGTTGTGCTTGTCCCTGCTACGAGAAAAAAAAAAAGCTGCTTTTTTTTTTTTTTTTCCTTTTGGACAGATTAGCAAAATGTTTGGGACAGTGGTGGTTGGAGTTGGAATTGCTGGCTTAGCACGAATCCGAGACTTGATGAATCCGATGCCTTCCAGCCCTTCTGAGCACCTGAAACTCTTTGGATTTGTATCCAGGTTAGAAATTTCATCTTAGCATGTTTAATATGTGTATTGCAATGTTTTTTTCTTCTTTTTCAATCTGAAAAGGGAAAGTTCGTGTAAATGTGCTTGTCATTCTGAGTGCCACCTCAGAAGTGAGCACAGAAAGCTTTCCAAGAGGGAACAAATAGGTTACCTTAGTGAGATATCTTTCAGAAATTACTAAAATAAAAACTGAGATATGTTCTTGCTGTAGGATCTGTGTGATATAAAGAAATCGTGTGACTGGAATTTCCTGTAGGTTTAAGGTAGTGCAGACAATGAGTACACTATTGATCTAGTGTCTGCATGACACTTCTAGATATGTTAAAAAAAAGTTTTACAGAGTTTCAAAAAGTTCTTTTACAAAAACATGTTTTAATGCTCCCAATACTCCATAGTAAAATTCTAGTATTTTTTTAAAACCAGGTATCGAACCTGTAGATATCGAAAGAAAATCCCATGATTTAGTACATGCGATAAGGTTTCTTCTTATGCTTCTTAGAGAACAAGAGTTTTTCTCACTAGTTTGGAACTGTGGAAATTTAGTGTGTACCTTCCTCAGAGCATTCCTGCTGGACTGCCTGACCCATTTGAGTGGAGCATAAAAGTTTGAAAGAGTTAGGCAGTACACTTACGGATCTCAGATTGTGAATGTATTTTTCCAGCTATATTTAAATCATGCAGGGTTGTTTGAGATGGAAAGGACTGATTAGGTCGCCCACTTTATCTTCCTGCCAAATGCACTTTTGGTTCTCTGATGCCTCTGCCAGTGCTACAGGTAACCTTGAAGAGCACTGAAGATAGGGTTTCCACTACTTTTTTGAGAAACAATGCTGTTGAAATGCATGATTCGCAGTAATCTTCCTTGGATCCCAATCACGCACAAACATTACCTGTCTTTGCTTTCAAGTCCTGCTTGTGGCCTGCCTTCCTGCCCTCCGTCACCTATCCTAACACTGTCAAGGTGCCTGCTCCAGTCAGTAGTAATGCAAGGGGCTTCTGGGGGGAGTGTGTGTTTTTCATTTTCAGCTGGAGATGTGCTCAGCTTGCTGGCCAAGAGAGCTTTCCCCTTAGCACTCACATGCTGTGTGTGTTGCAAGGTGAGCCATCGTAACTAAGCATCTGCTTTGTCTCTCTCCTGCTTGTCTGTACTTGCAGTTTTGTGTGGCCCTGCCAAATCGAGTGCTTTTGTCCACGTTGTCCAGGATGGTGGGGAGAAGTTCTCCCATAGGAGCGCTGTTGTCTTTCAAGTCAGTCTTTTACAACATCTCTTTGGTAATAATGCTTATTCAAAACCAAAACACCAAAACCAAAAAGTTCAATAGCAGGCCAGTTTCTGGACTTATACCACCACCTACACACTGGTCCATTTTTTTTTGTTCTCTTCTCCATTCCACTTCTGTCTGTAAGTGCTCATGCTCTTCCTGGATAACAAACGCCTTTGTTAAACCCTGGTTGAACTCAGTGAGACAGTGGTCCATGGGAACAATTTTTAAGTACTGCTACACAACATGTGATTGAGAAGAACGGACTGTGACAGTTGTACCCTGGTTGTATTTATGCTAAATATGCAGGAGAAGTTTTGGCAATATTAATGAGGCTAAGCAGATTAGCCTGGAAGATGCTCTGAGAAACAAAGACATCCATGCAGCCTTCATCAGCACAGAGAACAGAAGCCATGAAGAAACCATCAGGTATTTTGAGGGGTTTCCCCCCCCCCTCTTTTCCCCATTTCCCTTTTATTTTAGAAGCACAGAGGAGCTGTGTAAAGCTGTTGCAGGAGAAGATATGAACACTGAGGAAAGACTGGAGACTAGAGGCCTGAAGTGAATGATAGTGAGTTCCCTAGAGCACCAATAAGCCCTGGAAGAGAGTAGGATTTAAGATGCATTAATTTCCCAAGTAATTCCATTTCCATACCTCTAGGCCTGTGTTTGATGGACAGGCAGCTTAAAACAGGATTTAAAGCCTTTCCTCACAGATTATATTGTGGAAGGGTAGTCCAGTGCCCCACTCCAGTTACTTACATGTCTGTAAGTCAGAAATTGCAGTGCTCAATGCTTTAGCATTTTAGTGACTTGATGTAGGTGAGTGAGGAAATTCTGTGGCAAAAGAAGAATTAAAACCCTGCTTCCCTGCTGTTTAAATGTGTAATGTAGCCACCACACCATCCTTGCTAGGAAAGTTGCCATTTATTTCTGTTATTCCATGTTGTGCATCTCTCCATATGGAGCTGGGTGTGGGAATGAGAAGCAGCTTGCACTGTGTGAGACAGGATTAGGATAATATTCTTTTTAATGGCTGATCTTTTATCCCTTTCAGAATGTTTTTAGAAGCTGGGAAACATGTCCTTGTTGAGTACCCCATGGCTTTGTCTGCTAAGGCAGCCCATGAGCTCTGGGAGATGGCTGAGCAGAAAGGTAACACATTCGTTCCCAAGAGTGTAAACAGTATTACCTGTTGGGTAGCACCAAAGGCACCAAACTCAAAGGCAAGTCTCCAGCCTACAATTAGTCATCACGTGCAAGGGAGTATGACTGTCTCAGAGATATGCCAGGCTAGGGTTTAAGACTTGTGCCAATAGGGAAACAAACATGCAAATTGACAAATGTCAATGCTAAAAGTAAGGTATATTTGCCCTCAGAAAAACTCTAGCCTCTATTTGTGACACTTAGAATGCAGTTAAAGAGGAAAACTTCTGTCACAGTGATAGTAAAGCACTTGATGAGTGCAGTTATTGGACTTCTGCAATTCTGTGTCCTCTCCTTGGAAATGAAACTGCAAACAGCTCTCCTAGCTTCTAGCACTTGTGATGTGCTGGCCACACACAGCTGCTCGTGCTATTGTAGGCCAGCAAGGCATCCCTGTCTGAAAGGCAGCTTGTCTCTAAGCAAGATCTCTTTATTTCTGGAAAATGTGTGGTCCCATCCCAGTGGTGCAAAGGGTCGGAAGCTGGCACTTCATTTGGGGCCAGTGGGGATGAATGGGGCTCCAAGGGAAAGAGCAGTGCTGGGCAGGAGCGGAGTGCAAATCATTTGGACAAGCTGCACTGTTTATACCACTGCTTCTTGAAAATCTCCTTTGTGACTTTTGTCCTGAAACACCAGAGGTGTAGGATTTCTGCTTTGCTGTTTCCCTGTACAAACACCAGTTACTGCCTTGCTGCTCACCAAATGGTTTCCCATTGAGCAGAATTTATGCCTCTTTCCTTGAAGCAGCAGCAGTTACTGTCAGCAGCCTACACTGACTCTGCTGGAAATCTTCCAGAAAAACACATACTGAATGAGGGACACATTCAACTTGTATTGGATAACCTCTATTTCAAAGTAGCCCAATTAATTGCAATGGAGGGAGGTAGTTCTTAACATATTGTTCCAATCTGGGTCTGAGCATTATGCTATTTTTTCCCCTTCCTTTTTCTTTCCTACTACCCTGGGAGGAAAAATGCAGAACAAGGAAATGTGAGGGGAAAGAGGCCAAGAATTAATCCATCCGTTACTCTGAAATCTCATGTTTCAGCCTTAGCTGGGTACTGGGTTTCATTAGAGTGCCTGTTAAACATAGCAGCTACTGTTCCCATAGTCTCTGTATTTGTTGTCTCCTGAAAATCCTTAACCCAGACTGATGCTTCAGCTCAGGGCTCATGTTTGATTTTCTTCCTGACATCACTTTGTGAGCCATGCATGAGAATATTTCTAAATGAATTCCCACTGGTGGCTAGTGAAGCCTTTACTGTTTAGACATGACTTTGATTCACTCAGAAATCTTATATTTAATCTGTTCTGATTTTTGCCTTTTTTTTTTGGTGGTTTTTGTTTTTTTTTTTCATGGCAGATAAAGTACTCCATGTGGAGCACATTGAACTTCTTACTGAAGAGTACAAGCAGCTGAAAAAAGAGGTGGCTGGGAAAGACCTGGTGAAGGGAACATTGCATTTCACAGGTCAGTAGCTCTGAGGAAATCAAAGTCCATCTGGATTTGTCTGACTGCTCCACAGGGATGCCAGTGCTTCCAGGCTTCATTCAGTCCTTTTACGCAAGTCTGTCTATAAACTGAGTAGAGACACAAGTACTAGTTCTGGATAATTCCCTTGTTGAATCCACATACACCCTCCTGTCCTCAACATGTCCTGAAAGGTTTGTTGTACGTGTCCTTTGTGCAGCCCTCTCTGCCACAGCTCATCAACTGATCCATTTTGACAGTGACTGTGTTGACTTTCCTACTCAGTCCATCCACTCATGATCTTTCTACACCCTGATCTTTAAGCCTTCAACACTGCAGTTTCTTCATCCTTTCCTATGCAGAAGGCATTATTCTTTTTCCTTTTCCTCAAGAGTTTCTGTTCCACCAGGTAGTGTCCTTGATGAAAACAAATCAGGATTCCCAGCTTTCAGTGGAATTGCCCGTCTAACTTGGCTGATTGACCTCTTCGGAGACCTCACTGTTACCTCTGCCACCAGAGAGAAGCAGAAGGATAAGAATTATTCCAGAATGACTGTTCACTTTCAGACAGCAAACAAGAAGTGAGTAATGTCTGTGGCAACACGTGAGCTGGGCTCCTCATCATCTGCAGGACTTCTGTGTGCAGGTGTTCTGCATCCTCTTCTCTTCTTGTGGAAACAGAATGGGTGGAGGCTGGCATGAAAGTGTACATATCTTTTAAAGATGCATTTTATAATATTGAGTTTGATCTCCCTTTTATTGTGTGGTGACAATATCCTTCCTATCAAATAGGATGTTTTTAATAGCCTTACTAAAAAGTGTTATAAGTATAAAGTAAGCCATCAGTATTTCATACTGTTGATTGAGTACTCAGCTTGGTCCAAAGACTGGTGGAAACTCTCAGGTTTGGTCATTCTGGACCATCTGTGCAGAGTTCATGTCCTTTCAAATAGGTTGAAATTACTTACAATGTCAGTTTAAAGCAACAAAATACAACTTGAGAATTATCTGACATGAAAAGGTAGAGAGAAATTATGCAATGGTGATGGAACTATTTGTTCCTTTTTTTTTTTTTTTTGGTTGCAGATATGCTAGTAGACATCTTAAAAAGCCCAAACCTAACCCAGCATTTAGGTAAATGTTTAGTTAAAGTAGTAACCTGAAGGACTGGCTGGTTGGGGGGGAGGGAATAATCAGGGCTCATTTGAACTTTTAACTTCACCATGGTTAAGCATTTCATCAGCCATTCCTACAAACCCCATTCCAGTTTATCATGGGATTATCATCTTGTTTTAGCAATCTTCAACTTCCTTTAAATAAAACAGCATTTCCAATTCCTTTTGAAAAGCAGTTGCGAAAGGACAGAACTCTGTATACGAGCTCTGTTTACCCTCTTAGCAATTTGCTAGTAACATAAGTAGCTGTAAAGAACTAGATAGGGTGAGATTTTGAACTAATTCCAGCAGATGGAACTAGCGGGTGGTTTAAACATTTCCTTGGCTGTCCTGTCTCCTGGGTAGTCCTTAGCTTCTATGTATGATATTTGCTGGATACAGAACTGTTTCTGGATTACTGGTTTTTTCCTGCTCCACACCACAAACTGGTATCTGCTTCTCTTGACCACTACTATTTGTATGGATCAGTACGTGTTTTCTCACCGTGAGTGTTTTAATAACTTTGGGGACAGTCAGTTTGATGCCTCTGGGATAATTTAGGGTCGGTGGAAAATTACATAGCGTTCCTGTATTGTGTTCGGTGCTGGGGCCATATTTCCTGCTGACCTTCCCCCACTGACGTCAGTGGAGTTACTGCAGTAGAGAGTTTGGCCCACTCTCTGTCAAGTGAAGTTATGGCCCAGCAGTTGTGGTGGTGGTGTTACGGATCTAATTTGCCCAACCTTTATTTTGCTGAGGGATGGGAAAGGTCTGTACCTTTCACGAGAGCTATCCCATCCTTTTTTGAAAGACATGAATACAGTAACCTTGAGAAATCAGGTTAATTCATCCTATTTTCTGCCTTGGAAAATACAGCAGGTGCAGAATGCAGGAGCCCGTATTCTGCTTGTTAAGCAGGGATTTGTGCAAAGGGTATAGTCTGTCTCCACTGCACAGCCCACCCTGGCTGCTCGTCTGGCTCCGGGTGGATTTTGGAGGTGTGTGTTAATGCCTGCACCCAGCTATTTGAGAGATGACCTCTGCCTCTGTTGTGTGTCCAAGACAGCTGAGCTGACAGCCTCTCTGTGATACAACATTGAGCAATCCAGGAAAAGTCAAACCTCTACTGACAGCGCGTCTGGTTTGGGACTGCAGTTCCTGTCCCAGGATTACAGAGCTTGGATTCAGTAAATGTCAGAAATCAATTTTTAGTGCAAGCTCAGAGATAATGATTTAGGCAGCATTTCTTTTGATGTTAACTAGGGGATAGGGTCCAATTGTCTAATTCCCATCCAAGCTAAGGGAGCCTCTCATTGATTTAATGATAAATTAAAAATATTGGCATTTTCAAGGTGTGAAAATGAAAATGTTTAAAAGAAATTGAAGATGTTTTCTGAACATATTCTGACAATAAACATTTGAAGTTATGTTTTTATGGAGATCTAAGCTTACAGAGTCTAATAAAATACCTTCAAATTGAACATTCATAGAAAATGATGTAATACATGCTCTCTGCAGAAGTTGCTGCATAAAATTTTAAGCTGAGTGGACCCAGAATTCTTTCAAGCATGAAACCAGCTTAATTCTTCCGAGGTACAAAGTGTGTTTGCTTCATATTGGTTTATTGAGCTATCGCAGTCCAGCAAGGGCCACTCATTATTCTAGGAAAAAGGGAATCAGAAAAACAAAGAGTCTTTTTCAATCTGTGGGTAAAATGTAGCTAAGAAAATGCTATCAGTGTAAAATCTGGAAAGACAAAATGGCCATAGAAAGTCAGGGTGTTTTCTTCACTGCAGACTGTTTGCTTTGCAAACAATCAGCATAAAAGTGGTCTGTTAGTGCTTGATTGAATTTTCTTTTTCTTCTTCTTCTTTAACTACCCAACGTATGTAATCCAGCTTTATTCAGCTATCAAAAATTTTGGATTTGTTGCTTGTAAGTAACACTACTAACACTTATAAACAACTAAATGTATCTGTAGCTAGATAATACTTTGATACAAGTCTTTAATGAAAATGGGTAAATTGTCTATGAAAAAAGCTACAGCCCTTCACAGTTTTTTGACATAAAATAGGAATCTGTTTCTTAAGCTACAAGATTGCTTAAATAGTGTGTGGACTTGCAACATACTTATCTTTATAGCAAAACAAGAGGCTTATTTTAGAGTAGAAGTTGTTGTTAATTAAAAATGAATACGTTTTGCTTACCAATCAAGTAGAATCAACCTCTCTTTGGGAAAATGACTAAAAATCCAATTGGAGAAGAAGATAAAGCTATTAGTAAATCCAGCATTTTCCTGCTCGCTGATCTAAATCACTCATTCTAATCACTTTGATTAAATTCTGCCCGCTCTGCATGTTTGTGCTTC
Source organism: Gymnorhina tibicen (assembly GCA_013399875.1). NCBI lineage: Eukaryota > Metazoa > Chordata > Aves > Passeriformes > Artamidae > Gymnorhina > Gymnorhina tibicen. The sequence goes on from VXAZ01007501.1 coordinate 388,578, forward strand.
TGGTTCAGTGACTTCCCCAGCTAGAGCAGAAGGCATACACTTGAGCCTGATCACTGTTGTGCATCTGCTCTAGATCACCCCAGGGAGGTGATCCTGCACTGACAGGGCCTGTTTTGTATATATCGTGAGCTCCTTGCTATTACATGATGGAGATCTTTGCCTGTGCCTGCCCAGTGGTTTCTTAATGCCTGCCTACCTGAGATAAAGCAGCTTTGAATAACAGTGCCCTGAACCCTCTGTGACTGTTTACTATCATAGGGATATAAAACTGGCTCTGTCAAGTCAGAGCAAGGCCCAGATTGCTCAGCAGCCTGCCTCTGACCCAGATCAACAGCCTTTACCTCAGGGAAGGAGGATGGGAACACGGAAAACACTGACCAGTATGGCCCCCAAACACCTTTCTGGCTTGCAGGGACATATAGCCCTGGGACTTCCTAAAACGTGTGGTGCCTTTGCATTTTTTAGTCCTCTGAGAATTTTTTTGGTGCATTCTTGCAGGCTGTGATTTGGGTATTTTTTCCCCCTCCAGTTGTTTTATTCTGTTCAGTCAGGTTCATCTGGCCATGCTTAATTTGTACAGGGAGTGGTGGGGATGTGGATGTACAGGCGAGCAAAGAATAATTGATACGATGATGTAAATGTAGAAGCTGAATCTTAGAGCATAAATGATGAGAGGTGCAGAAACATTAAGCTGAGTGCTCTGCAGAATGTGTTCAGGGCAGATTGACATGGACTTTCTTTGCAGATCTAATGATACTGAAGATTTAATGGGCAGTACTTGGAGACAGTATTCTTCTGGGCTATTGATGCCTTCGTAATTTGTGAGTGGCAGACTAAAGTGGGCCATAAAGGACTGTGGAAGGGCCATCAATAACCAAGTAAGAAAAATAATGTGCATCCTCTAAACACAGGCAATAGTGAGTGCTGATGAATGAGCTGCAGAAAGGCAATGGTATGGCTCAGGCAGTTGACAAAAGAGCAGGAAGGGAGGGTGACTGTGGCTGATGTTGAGGACCGTTCCTCAAAGGCATTGCAGTGTTGGGTCAAGGAGTCTGTTAAGACCCCTGAAGTGGCACAGCATGTCCCATGGCTCCTTTCCCCCACAGCCAAGGTGGGAAGTTGGGAAGGAAGGTGTGAGCTATGCAAGTCACTAACCACTACCACCAGGCTTGGTGTGGAGACTCTGCTATCATGTTGGCGTAAGATAGGACTCTGCTCTGATTAAGAAAGGCCTGCCTGAGAGTCTATGTAGGTATAATTTTTAGGATCAGCTCAGTGCTCCCAGTGATGAGAATGAAACATTTTAAAAGTTCAGAGAGTATGGACACTTGTGTCTGTGTCAGTGAACTTGTCCAGCTCATCCCAAAGGGGTGGGGTTCAGCTCACATAGTAGCACCTGGGTCATCATTATGAACCTGTGTGACTTAAATTTATTCTTGCTGAAGGAATGACTAGACATTATGGACCTTTCGAGTTTAGCTGTGACTGAATATGTACAAAATTTTTGGAGATTTAAGTGCACTTTTCATCCTAGTCCACCAACAAACAGCCCACAAACTTCCCTCTTCCTTATTACATGGCTTGATGTTGCTTGCTTCACTTTGTTCATAGGGAAAACAAAGCTGGAGAGAGCTTAGATGGTGTGCTGAAAGTCATGGCATGCAACAGGGGCAGACGTATGACTATTACTTGCTGTTGAGCTCTGTAACCACAAGGCATGTTGGTCAGGACACATTGCCTAAATATGCAATGACTGATATTCAAAAACAGTGCATTTATTAGAGCATTTTCTGTAAATGCTGAGGATAAAACCCAAACCAATTAGAATTATTGATTCAGTTTCTTAATTAATACTTTTTCTCTGCTCCTTCACACTAGACCCTTGACTTGGATTGAAGAAAGGGGACCAGGGATGAGACGTGAAAAGAAAATCAACTTCTGTTTCACAAGTGGTTGCCTGGAGAACTTCCCTGAAGCCCCACGGTCTTCTGTGGGCCTTTTCATGCAGGATCAGAACCTCTTTGCCAAGAAACTGCTGGGCCAGGTCTCCAAGGAGGAGCTGGCTGCTGAGAAATGGCGAATTTTGCGGTGTCTTGACCTTGCTGAGGTGATCCAACAGTACTGCGAAGAGCCAGAGAAAATCTATTCCTGAGACTGCTCTTAGGGAAGGGAGAACATGGCAGACGGAAAAGCTGTAGGGATAGAACTCACTGTTGCCATCAAGCAGTTGCTATTTCTGTTTCATAACTTTCTTTTTGAGTACTTGTGATTCCTGGGCTCTCCAGGTGGTCTGGAGAGTCTGGGCTATACCCCGTGCCTTCTGGTTTGCACCAGACCAAAGCAATTCCCCTGCTCTGATGTATCTCTGTCCTTTCAGGTAGTTGGGAACCTAGCAACAACAAGCTTTCCTGTAATTCAGCTGGAAATATCCCTGAGAGTAGATCCTGGAGGACTGTAAATACTATATATAATTCTCTCTCCCAGAGTCTGTCCCCCCATTCCAGATATGTCTGCAAATGAATGTGTCTCAATAGTATTCATGTACTATTTTCTGGAATTGAAGTATTAGCTAGAAAGATGTTCCACTTCAGTTTTCCACCTCTTTACTTGAAATACAGAACTTGTCCACCACAGTCCTGACCTTTTCTTCCAGTTGCCCTGAATTGTTCTGTGTGTTTGCTCTAATTAGTAGTTTTGCCTGTTAGGTGTGGGGAGGGGGGTGGGTTGTGTGTTTTTTGGGTTTTTGGGGGATGGCTGATTTTCACACTGGAGGTCAACTGCCTTCAAATAGAATCTGTATTGGTATCAAACCAGAATAGAAGAAAAGTCTTGTCTCTTGATAGATGCCATGCTGATTTCATTCAGTTTCTCTGGTGCCCTGTGCCAACATAGAAATCTTTTCCCAGCAGAGATTAGGAACATGCATTGAACTAATGCATTGCCTGCCTCCTTTCTACTGAATCTAAGTGTTTTTCTTTTTGTACTGGAAGCAGCATATTATTCTCCTTCATTTGTGTTCTAATTCAGCATAGGAGTGGATCATAGCAAAAAAATAATAAATATCTTGCATTTAAGAAAAGAAAATCACTAATGTGCTCCTAGAAACAGAGAAATTCATTAGGAATAGTGATAAATTTAGAATAGTGTTGTAGAAAATGGAGCAATTTGCAAATATGTCCATGTGGTTATGTCATGGTTCAACCCCACCTGGCAACTAAGCATCAGACAGCTGCTTGCTTATTGTACCTCAGTGGCATGGGGGAGAGAATCAGAAAGGTAATAGTGAGGGAAAAAAGGTGGGTTGAGATAATGAGTTTAACAGGTAAAGCAAAAGCTGCACATGCAAGCAAAGCAAAATAGGGAATTCATTCACTGCTTCCCGTGGGCAGGCAGGTGTTCAGGCACTCCCAGGAAATCAGGGCTCCATCACACACAGCGGTGACTTGGGAAAACAAGCACCAGCACTCTGAATGTCCCCCCCTCTTCATTCTCCTTTCCCAGCTTTATATGCCATATGGTATGGAATATTGCTTTGTGGTCAGCTGTCCTGGCTGTGTTCCCTCCCAAATTCTTGTGCACCCCCAGCCTACTTGCTGGTGGGATGGGGTGAGAAGCAGGAAAGGCCTTGAGGCTGTGCAAGCACCGCTTAGCAATAACTAAAACATCCCTGTGTTACCAACGCTGTTTCTAGCAAAATCCAAAACACAGCTCCATATGAGCTGCTCTGAATCAAATTAACTCTACCCCAGCCAAAATCAGCCCAGGGTATAGCATATGACACTTATGGGAATGGGTCTTTAGCATTTTTACTGCAGTCATAGGATCACATATGAAAACATTATCACTTCCCTAAAGAAGCATTTTAGTTTTAGAAGCCTAAGCACTGCACAACACTATTAACAATTCCTCTGGTTGTCTTTTACTTTCTAATTACAGCATCTGTTGGTGCTATATTAATATAGCAGCAAACTTCGGTCTGTGTAATTGTTCTTTCAAACCAAAACAATCTTTTTTTTTCTGCTTTATCATTTGGGCAACTTTTTAATAAGGGAGTATGAATGTATACATAATTATAGTCAGTCAGTATTGACACTTAAAAGTCTTTCTTTGGGTAAATGTTCATTCAGAAGTTGGATACAGTTTGTTGGAAACAAGAAAGGAAAGTCTGTACGATTTTCTCCCAAATCAGTCAGATTTTAGCAGTGACTGGAGCTTAATGTGTGAATTAATTCTGCATGTGACATTTGTTTAAATCTACCCTATCTGTTAAAATCAGTGAATATTGTCCTATTGCCTTCAGTGGGTTGAGACCCATGTGGGTTGGCAGCAGATTTGTGCAGGCAGATCCTGTGCTTGTCCATCCAAATGGACGCCTTACTGAGCATTCTCAGGGACTTCTGTGCCACTGTGGTGGACATGGCATGGGCAGATCTCATGCTGTATGAGCGGGAAAAGTGGATTTTTGGCAAAACGCAAACAGTCTACCTGGGATTAGAGTGAATTAGAATCTTCTGTGTATGACAGCCAGTGAGAGATCCTGTTCCTTGACAAACTCCTCAGCTGTGAATATGGGGTGAATGCCACTTGTTTACATGCTAGCTCACAATAGGCAGCTGGGGAGGGAGGGAAAAGGGAAAGGAGATTCACACATCTCTAGGCATCAAAATTAGTCAGCACATCTCCTTGGGCATGCTCTGCAATTGCTGGTGAGAGCAGTATTTGCCTAGGAAATGGGGAATAAATTCATGGGAGTTATGTAGAGCAGCAGTATAATATTGTGCAGTGAATTATCCTCTGGAGAAGCTTGTTTCTATAGAGAGCACCTGGGGAAATTAGCTGGTTGATTTGCGCTAGGGAAGGCAGATGCCTAGAGCTTGGGTATCCCACACTCTCCTTCATTCCCCTCCCAGTCAATCCAGCTAACCTGCTTACCTACTACTGTCTATCCTGCTCCTGGGAGCCTGCATCATTTAATTGGCTTTTCCTTCTGCCCTGTGAATTTGCCAAGGTACCGTGATGGTTTGTATATGGGAGCTACCGGATGTCCGGTTCCAAATGTCTGTATTGTTTAACCAGATGTCAAACTCACCAATAAAATACTGGAACTCTTAATCCTTCTTTTTTGTTCCCTTTGTCCTTCATTAGCAGTTCCCATTGCCTGTGCTGAAAGTGGCTCCGTCCCAACTGGTTTTTTCCCCGCTTTCACTCCCCAAGGCCTGTGAAATCCTTCCAGGGGCTACAGGCTGTGATAATATCCTAAAGACCAGACTTTGTTTCAAAGTTCTGAATACAGGTGTGGTAGGATTTGTAACCTTACCTCACCTCATGAGCTCTCCCACAAAATTCCTGCCCTTTCTGTGCCATCTGACACTTACCCAAGAGTACTGGCAAGTCTAAGTCTTGCTGTACACTTCCAGTTTCCCATTCACAACAACCTGGTGTCTTTGAGCAACCTTATTGAATGCACTAGGTAGAATCTAAAACAAGTATTGAAACGGGTTTTCTTGGGGTTTTAATAAACTGGTTTGTCTTAGCAGAAATGACAAAGAAGTGTTTTTCAGATAACATTTGCTATAGCCTGAACCCAGGCAGTTTCAGAGATGCAGAGGTGTTGTGGACCCCTATCCATATCCCTGCCTGCCTTTCCATGTGGCCTTCCCCTTCCCCCATCTCTAGTCCAAACCACTCCCTCAGGTTCTCCCTATTGTCTCTGTTATCCTAACTCCGCCCTTGTGCCACCCCCCTGTTCCCCAAGATAGGGACTGTGAATCCCGGAAGCTCTCTCTCTGCCTTGGGGTTCAGCAGCCACCAGCTTCTCTCTCTCTGGGCCCTAGCCATGTGCCAGCCCTCTGCCTGTGGGGGCTGGCACATGTGCTGGTCCTAGGCCCTGGAGAGTTAGCATGGAATAAGACCTGCTGCAGTGTCCATGCAAGAGCCTTCTCGCCTCCTTTACCGCCACCGCGTTGTTGTGAGCCGACAATTAACTGAGATAGCTCGGGCTGCCGAAAGGCTGCTGGAAAGTGGTTCTCCCACTCTCCCTAGGAATGTCCTGCGGCGCTCTCAGGAAAGTTGCGGCCGGCCATGCCACCGCAAGAAAACAGGCACAACAACACAGAGGTACGGAAAGGCAAGTATAAGGTGTGATATGAGCAGGTTAATATATTGTGTTCTTTAGATGTGGCTGCTTTTCTACTCATTCTGCTGGAAATCACCCCACTCCTGTGGAACACTAGGAAGTCCATTGCAGGAACCTTATTAGCTGCCTGATGCTGTGAGTTTTCCTGGAAAGTGCTATGATACACAGTGCTCCTATGCGAAGGAGAGATGTTCCTTTGCTGACAGAGGCTGGAGATTGGCAGATGAGAGGTGTGGAGTCGCTAACTGCGGCGAGCTAGCTGAAACCTGGAAGAAGTTGTTTGATCCAAAGCCCTTCTCAGAGGGCTAGAGATCATGGGAATGGAAAATTTCCAAAAAGCAAAGAAACTAGATATTGCTATGAGAAGCTGGAAAGCTGTGCAAGAAATTCTGGCTGAGATGGAGAGATGGGTATCATTCTGGGATCAACCTGAGAGCTTGTTCTGTGGGTGCTGGGAACAGAGTTTAATTTACCTGTGTGATTACTTAGGATTGTCAGGAACAGTATGGGAATATGGGAGGTGAGATGAGGGGGAAGGCAAAGAGGACGGGGGGACTCCACAGGAGCTGCTTGAGCTGGCGTTATTTATGAGGAGGATGTCATTGGACCCTTCCCCCTGAACAGATCAGATAGACAAGGAAGAGGAAAGGCAAGGGTTGGCAGCTGTTTTTCAAATAGTCCTACTGCGTCAAAACCAGCTTTTTAAAATGAATAGTATGTGTGGCATCTGAGTAAAGCTGCAGGGCTGAGTTGGGATTGCAGGTCCTCCAGCAGTTTGTAGAGGGGTCACAGTGGTAAAGACTGAACCGTACGTCTATTTTTAGCTGTCACTCTAGATGTTTGATTCCTTCAGGTCGGCAGTGTGATCCAGCCTTGGACACCCTCACAGTTTGCCGGTGAGCGATGCACTAAAGGGAGACTGGCAGCACTGTGTGCTGATGTAACTCGTGCGGTAGCACTTACTGCTCCCCAAGGCATGTGATGTGCTCTGTGCTACAGTAATAAAACACAACACCAGGAAGCTAAGGATCTCCAGTAAAATAATAACTCCAGGTTTTTGAAAGAGATAGAGAGATATTTGGTTAGCTTTAAGTGCTGTAAGCTGGTATTTGTAGAGGCTGAATTAAATAAGATTACAGGACTCTGTTGAGAAACCTGTTAGAATTTTTGTTTAAAGAAGGGATGTAGCTGAGGTATTATCAGTAGCAGACTTCATGCCTAATCCAGAACCAAGAATCCAGAAGAACCAAGCCCTGAAATGGGAAGACAGAAGTATACATGCAGTACAATGTGGTTCCGTAGAAAACACTGGAGCCGGCTGTGGCTGAGCTACCTCTGTTACCACAAGGGCTGGCTTGCAGTGTAATTTCATCTGACCATATGTGCCCAGCTTCTCAGCAGAGCTGGGTGGCCTATGTGGAGCACTGGGCTAACTCATCAGGCCACATAAACACACCCACAGCTCAGCCTGAAGCTCCCCTTTGGCTCCTGGCCTTCCCAGCATCAACAGTAACTTGCTCCGGTTTACATTTACCTTTTGGGCTGCAAAGGGAACTGAAACACAGCTTCCAACCTGTGCTTTCTGCTTTCTTGCTGACCCATCCTGGTTAAAACAGACGGCTTTTTTCTCACCCGTAAACAAGACCTAAGTAGCAGGACTGCTGCATGGTGATGGCAACAAAGTTGCAGAGATCATCGTGGAATTACAAGTTACAGAGTCCTAGGTTTAGTGCTTGTCTTCTACATCTTGGCAATAAACACACTTTACTGAAGCCCAGCTGCATGCAGGTCAATAAGCAGAGAAATTTCAAACTAATAATTTAAGTAAAATTACCATAATCAGAAGCTCTGAATAGTAGCCTGCAGATATGCATGCTAGCACTTATAAAAATAAATGTGTCCTGGTCTAATAAAAATCACTTAGTCTGAGTTACTGCTTCAAAAAAGGTCTCTAAAACTTCTGACTCAGGGAATCTTAGATCACGTTGTGTGTGAGCTGACTTTGATTTAGCTGCTGCTGCTGCTGCTGTTACAACCTGCCTACTAGAGCTCCTATCTACCACACCTGGTGTATTGTGCCATCCTGCCTGACCTCCAGTGAGTCATCCCTTTTCCCTAATAAAAGTCAATGTACGAAGAATCCAGTAACATGTCTCTAAAACAGCTGGATTACCTCAAGGTAGTGAATAACTAATTCACAAATTACGGCTTTCTGATGTTTTGTGCATGGGTGTTATTTGAGTAACAGATAAGTAAAAATAATTTTAAAATTCTAGATTAATTATTAGCAGAAGGTCAAGACAAGCTCGACAGATTAATAATAACAGTAACAATAACAATGATAATGTCTGAAATAATGTCCCTTTTGTGAATATTCTGTCTTTTGGGACTTCTAAAACACCCCAGAAGCTGATAGGGTAAAGATCTGTATTACTAGAAAGCAGTGAGTTAACCATTAGCTCTTCTTTTTACTGACGTAATTCAAATGTTGTCTGCAATTCAAACATAGCTCTAATTAAAATAGTCTCTTCCAGTGATTTGGGAAGCAGCACTCTGGCAGCATTTGGGTTTTTTATTTGATGCCAGGATTTACCACTGGTGTCCCAGTCTAAATAGACAGCAGTATCCTCCTTCTGTGTGACTCTTCAAGGAGCTGTTTATATCTGTTCTCTCTCTTCCTCTCACCTACATCAAGGGCTCCTCCACCTTTTAGAAACTGTACAATTCCCTTGTAAGTTGTCATCTCTCCTTTATCCTGGCCCTTATTATAAGCAGTACTTGTAGATAACATGGCTTTGCAAAGACTTGGTGAGTTTTTAAATTAATCAGTATGCCTTTTCTCAGTTTCCTCTGATGTGAGTTTTCATTCTATGAATTCCACCACTGGTGAATTTGTTATTGAGTTCAATAATTTTAAGCCTTTTCTTTCTAGTACTGAAGCAAAATACACATTTATTATGGAAAAGGCCTGGATGCTGACATTATCCTATCATTGACCGTACTTGCATTTTAATATTGCATTTTTGCATATGGGGACTGTTTTAATTCCTTATCTTATTCACATAGACAGTGTTCATGTTCAGACTTTTTCTTTTACTGTGCTGAAAACTATTTGTATCCAGACTTTAAATGTTACAGAAATTTATTTAGGAACTGTTAAGACGGGGAGTTACAAATGCCCTATCACCATCTTTATCTTATTTTGACCTATGGTAAAATCCAAACTGTCTGTGTTCCTGTTTCTACGTGTGTGGTTTGATCTTGTCTGCTAGTCCAGCTGCACTGAACTGAGGCAGGATGGGTTTATATGTGGGTCTTTGTGCACACCTTGCCTCTCACCAGGCAAGCTTTTTGCTTTGCACAGTGCCATCCACCTCTGCTGCAAACCTGCTGTGTTCTAACGTTTTCTTCTCTTGTTACAGCACATCCTGCTGTTGTACCCTCACCTCTGTGGGCTCGTGAGGCTGTTGCTCATATCTGCTTTATTACAGATACCTGGTTTATTACGTGGCCGTGTAGGTCAGAACTGCACACCAGAGCACTCCTGTGTGCTGTTTATATCTTGCTTTTCTGTGTTAAATTATCAGCCATTAGAGCTTTCTCTACTTTTGCTTTTGAGCTTGGTTTTATTAGGAGCTCATCTTTCAGTCTGTCATCGCAGCCTGCCAAGGCACAGTCATTGTCAGCTGTAGCCGGGTTACACACTCATGAATCATTTTGGAATGTCCTTGGTTTCACTCATCAGAGAAACTCATTGCATGGAAGTGTGTTTCACTGGAAAATAGTGAGGGTTTGTGTAGCTTAAACAGTGGACCCAAGCTTTTTTTCTTTTCTATGCTCTATTTTTGTTGCTTCCAAATCCTTTTGCAGGCACAATGCTCAGAAATTCAGCCTTGTTCATGGCAGAGTGTAGCTGTGATGTTTTAGCATGCAATTTGGCACACATTTATTTGGGCAGGACCACCAAGCACCCACTGCTTGTCTCTGCCAAGCTGCGTCTATGCAACTGTGGCACTTCCATCTTCAACCCCTACTGCTTTACGAGTTGAGTTTCCTCCAGATGTGCTGAGCTGCTGCCATTGCTGCAGCTCCTTTTCCAGTATTTTAAGGTGTGGTCCTGAAGTGATTAGTAAGAGGATCAACAGAGGGCTGCAAGGAAAGGAACAGGCAGCAGCAATTCTCCACCCAAAATCTGGCCAACAGTGGGAGGGATGGAGTCTGTCGTGGAGGGAGGAGGGAGAAGGCTGAGCAGTCACTCTCAGTCACCACTTCACCCACAACAACAAGGCAGAAAGGTGGGCTCAGTGATGCAGCCTCACATCCCAAGCTCTTGATCTCCTCCTTTATGACCCACCAGAAGTGGTTTCGAAAGGGCCAAATGTCCGAGAAGGTGGTTGACATCAGTCATGAAGGAAGCTCGGTAGAGGAAGGCTCCCTTTGTCTCTTACCTCATACACACCTTCCTTAAATATACCTTGCTTTCTTTTGAATTGTAGCCAAGAGCCACATTCCTTTTAGCAGCTACTTCAAGATGCTCCTCCTTGCCAGTCCACAGCACCATCTGGCTTTGGGAAAGGAGGTGAGATGGGAGAGCAGCACAAAGTGAGGTCCAGCACCACCCCCGCCTTTCGGTGCTCTGAGTGGGAGTTGTGCCTCACTGTGAGAGCAAGGAGAGTGATGGTGGATACCCACCCAGGAGCAAGGTTTCACCTGGACACCGTGCTCTCTTTTTCTGCCTGCTAAGTTCCTATTGTGTGGTCTGCAGTAGTAAGGGCTTGTCCCCTGTCTTTGGAAATCCTGGAGTGGAGAACTTAGCAATTTCCATGTGGGGTGGAGCTCTGGACACAGTGTAGGACTGAATTTTGTCTGAATTTTTTGTCTCTGAATTTTGTCTCAAACAGGGACAGCTGGTCACAGTCAGTTTGGCTTCTTCTTATCACCCTTTGAGGAGCAGGGTTTGTACCTTCTCTTTCTCATAGCTCTGCTAAAGTCACCTTCTGAAGGAAGGAGCGATGCCTTGACTGGCTGCATGGGTTTGGACAGCCATGCTGCTGTGTCAGGAAAGTCCTGCATTCTAACAGCTCCCTTGGGGAAGCATCTGTTTTTTGCAAGTAAAACTGGAATTAGAACTTGATCTGTAGCATCACAAATAAGACAAAGCAGTGAATTTAAACCTCACTATTTTCTTACTCCATGGTATGTAGACCTCTCTCCTCTCTTCACAAGTAATTTGTACAGGCCAGCCCCAGTACAAAGGTGAAACCAGTGGTTCTGAAGAGTGATGAGCTGCTACAAGACAGATGTACGGGAAAAGCATAAAAAAGGGAAAATGAAATCATTCCAATAAAGAAAGGGTAGGAGAATTTTTACCTCTACTCTTAGTCGCATCAGGAAGATACTCTGCAAGGTTGATCTATCCTCTGCATATGCAGCTGAAAGGTTTTTTTTCTGCATTGATATTCTGTTTGCAACAGCTTATAATAAGATGTCACTCGCAATGCTCTGGTCACTGAGTATGTCCAGACTTGTTTATTAAGCAGAAAACTGCAGTAAATCATAGTCAGGTAGCTGTTACTGGCAGTGTAATATCTTGCTATTAATGCAGCTCTGATCTTTTGGAAATTCAGGACACAAACTAAGATATATCAACAACTCAGACTCAATCCTGCGAACATATCCCACTGATTCTTAATGCATTAAATAATCACAGTTTAGTCTGCTTTTGGCTATTCATGTCAGGGAACAGATTTGTTTTAAACGATGTCTTGCAGCTATTTTCTTTTTGACTGTTCAGTTTATTCAGACTAAAGCAAACAGTTTTCACATAGTGAAAGCCTCACGTAGTAATCCTTACCTGTGCAAAAAGAATACAAAGGGTAACAACATCAAAATGGACTACATCTCACCCTCTTTCTTCAAAATGCAAAACAACAGAGAGCCTCTTGAGCTGGCACTTGTCTATTCAAGCTGATTTTAAGACCCTCTTAGAGAAGCTGTGCCATTAACCTGTCACAGGAAAAAAGAAAGGCAAAGCTGGAGGGACATCTGTTGATGGGAGGTGCAATGAAATTGGTCCCAGCAGCATCAAGAAGTGGGATTTATTCAAGGGAGGTGTTCAGTGGTAGCATGTGGATGCAGAAATAAAACCATGTCATTTGTCTGGCTGTCACAGAATAAACACACAGCGAATAAAGGCCAACCTGAGCATGTCTGGGGCAGAGCTGGCAAGAGGGTAATTCCATTTCGTGGCACCAGAACTGATTTTTTTCCAGACTGAGAGAAAGCAGAATTTCTGACCAACTTTTGTGGACATGGAAAGTGAGTTTGAATAGTGATTGAGATCTCTAAACTGCAAAGTAATACTTTGCCTCATTTACAACAGATCTGGGTCTTTTTTCTTCTTTTTCTCAGATCACTCAGAGTCAGGAAGAACAAACATCTCACAGGACAGTTTTTTTGTCTTTCAGTGTAGACTTTATGACTATCAGAAAATATTCCTATTAAATGAAACAGAAAATAGAAAAAAAGCTCCATCTGGAAATTGAAAAGTGCTTTTCCAGGATTGAGCAACACCATGTGAGACATCATTTTTTCAAACCAGCTCATTGTATGAGTTTCAGGGAGGGGTAGACAAAAATGGTTAAATTACTGAAGTCAGATCTTAAATTGAAAAAAAAAACCAAATATAATAAAAACTTAGAACTTAAATCTAGTTAAAATTTCATTTGAAATTAAAATGCAATACCTGTTGTTATTATGTAAGTAAAATACAATAATGTGATAAAATCAACCAAAACAAAAGCATATTTTCCACCTAATTTTAAGATAAAGTTGCTGAAACTGGGGAAAGCTCTTGGCAAAATGACTAGGGCCAGAATTTTCTGCATCAATAAAATAGATTTCTATAGCCCTAACTTCTCAAGGAATACTTTTTTCATTTCACTGTATTTATTTCAGTATAGTCGCATCCAAAGAAAGATGAAGCTATAACAAATGAAAAGGCCGGAAATTTAAAAAGCAGAAATACTTGCTTGGTTCTCTGGGCCTGTGCTCACAAAGAAAGTACAGAGGGCTATCTAAGCATTTTAAAATCTTCAGGTTCAAACCCCAGATTATACTTCCATTGCTATAAACCGGTTTAAAATACAGCGCATTTTAAGGGTAAATTCACTATTTTTCTTCTCTGTTCAGGACATTCAACAGAGTTTTAGGTAACTGCTCTTATAAATTAGAATAGCCCGTGTGCCATCCAAAGCAAATCACAAGTGAAGTATTAATAGCTCAGTAAATAAGAAATGCCATTTGTTCTAAAATAATAAAATGCTATCAGTGGGAATCTGAGCATATACACTGTAGGTATATTAGCATTCCTTGTATTCCATCTTCCAGAGTAACAGACAGTAAGTAAAAATGAAATGTAAGTTTTACACAGAAATTATTTGTGTTCTTGTCAGTGGTTCTTCATTGATGCAGTTCAATTATGGCTTCAAAAGTAGGTACAAAGTACATATTCAACAGGTTTAAAACCTGCTATTAACATTGAGGTGATCTGCCTTACTGAATTAAATCCAAATTTTCAGGGTTTTAAATTACTTTGATATCAATATATGATTAATTTGTAACTTGATCTATATATATATAAAATAGACGATCTTTTAAGTTCCCCTACACCTCAAACCATTCTATGATAGTAGCCTATCATGTGTCTAGTATCTAACTGAAATTTGTTGGTTTTGAGCTATGCAAAGAGGTGGAAAATTCTTCAGAAGGGTCACCTCAGGGATAGCCCAAACTCTGAATTTTGGCCCCATCATATTTTGCCCTGTGTCCCTGAACCCCGAAGTGAGATACCAGGATCTTGGTGTATTTGGGATATTTCCACTGCTTCCAGAGAAGTTGTAGAGCTTTTAGAGGTTCTGTGCAAGATGTCCACACAGCCAACACATGGCAATACTTGTCTGGAGAAAATGTATGTATCCTGCATGGCATGAAAGAAAGGCACCATCACAGATGAAACATAACTTTGGTCTATTCCCTCTTAATCACAACTGACAATTACTTCAAGGTTCCTTCAGCCCCACAACAAAGTCATCTTGATGGAACCAGAACCAGGACATGACAATTAATCTGGCCCTGGTGAGGACCTGAGTGTGGAGCAGGACAGTGAGGTGTTTACGTGGCTGGCTTTGACTACAGTCATGGTCCAGGTTTATGCAGTGAGAAAATGTAGAGAGTAAGTGAAGGGTTTAATTTTGTAGACTGGGAACCTGCAGTTATTATCCTTTTTTTGAAAGAGTTGCTGTTCTTGAAGTATGGCAACTTTCTTGTTGCTCACCTGAGGAAGGAGAGGAGGAGCCAAGCAGTGAGCGTGGCCAGGATGTGGGGAAGGCATGGGCTCTTAAGAGGCTTCACAGCCTCCTTCTGGCTCTGATGGTAATCAAGAGAAGTGGTAGCTAGAATTTGGCAGAGGGAAGGGATGTAAAAATGGTTCCTGCCTTTGTTACCCAGGCCAAGCAAAAGTGGAAAGCAGGGGGACCATTCATCTTGTTTTGGAAACTGGCAGTACGTGCTTTTAAATATATATGTGACCTGTGTATTCATTCATGACTAAAGATCTATCTCCTCTTAACCATACATTTATATTCTGTAAAGTGCCTGTGGCATCAAGGATTTCTAACTTTCCTGCCCTTCTGCTTCTCTGAGATCAAGCTGACTTCTTTCATTCAGACTTCTGCCTCTTTTCGCCCCATCCACCAAGTGCTTCCCTCTTGGCCTGTCGCTGCTTGACATCACCCCCGGGTTGTGTCCAGCTGTGCCCTCCCCTGTGGCTAACAGGGGCCAGCTGTGCCAGAGACCCCTTTCCATCCAAACACCCAGCAGCCAGCAGAGGACTTGGGAGAGAAAGGAAAGGTTTGCCACCTCTTTAGTCAGTCAGGTTGAGTCCAGGACACACTTGGGTGCTTTCCTCTGAACACTTGTTTAGTGAAGGAGCATTTCTTGTGCCGAAGCTGCACTGAAGGGAAGGGCAGAAAACCACCCAGCATAGAAGGCAAGTCCTCTGGGACTTGTGAGAAAAAAACTTCCTCTGTAGATTGGGGCTGGCTGGAGCTATGCAGTACCTTCCCAATGGCTTGTAAGATGTGTTAGATGTAGGAGTGGTGCTGGCTTGCCCGTAGTTCCTCATACTTGTGGTTTTGTGTTGGGTTAAGTAAAGAAGCCTCAGCTGTAATTACTATATGTGGAAGGAGTCCCTAGTTTTGAAGCAAGACTCAGTGCAGGGGCTCACATTAGGATCTTTGGGATGTTCATTTATGAGCACAGTTTTCCTGAGGAATGGAGGAAACCTGAAGAATCACCTAAATGCTATAAAATCCCTGTGCAGCTGTGGCACTCAGGTGGGTTTCTGTGAAAAAGTTGGTTTTGAAAATGGAAGTCCAAAAAGATGTTAAATTTTTTCCTAAATGTCAAGGTTGTTTTGTTTAAAACAAGCATATGTAACCTTAGAACAAAGAAAAAGACATAGGAGAATTAACATTTACAATATCACTTAAAATACAAATCTGCCATTGATCTCACTCCCTGAGTGCAGCAGTTCACTGTTTTACAAGAAGGTTCAGCCAGGACAAGGATTAATTTGATCATCCTTATTTATTAGTGCTTATTTTCTTATGCAGAAGTGAGAGAGGAGGAAGGGGCATAATGGATGCTCCTTCTTTGTGTGGGAAAAAGGACATCTGAAAATTAGCTCTGTTTCCAAGCTGGGAGCTGACTCTTCTCCCCAGGGAGGTATTCCTCCATCTGCATTGCTACTCTGAATCAGCAGAGTTTCAGAGAAACTGGAAGAGCATGTGGCTGGGGAGAGATTAGAAGAGCAAGAAGCAACATGATGGTGCCTTAGGGACAATGTGATCTCCAGCAGCAGAGACCAGAAGGGAACTAATTTCCCGCCGAAGCATGTTTTAGTGACTGATACCACCAGCATGCCACTAGAAATCATTATCAAGAAGAGCACTGTCCAAAGCTAGGTAAACCTGGATGGTGATAAGTTACTTTTCTTGGGAGAAGAGATGTGTCCAATGTTACTAAATCCTCCTCACCTCCTGAGCTGTACTATTTTGGCCTTAGGCAATGTCAGGATTTAGATATGGCAGCCCTGTTTCCTTGACTTAATTTGAGTTTACTCTATCAGCCTTATTGGGAATGCAGCCCACAGACTGAACTTCCACCCTCAGAGACACAGTCATGGTTCACTTTGACCCTGACTGGCTGTAAAGGTGACATCTCAAAGCTCCATACAAAATGAGAACATCATGGATTGGCAGACTCAATTTGTTGCACTTGTCAAATGAAAAGAAAGTTTTTCTTGCAGTCCAGCACACTTCCCCTGCAGTGTATAAGTCTGAAATTATTGATCCTATTTCAAGTTATATGCAAATCCAGGAATCATCCTGAATTTTGTATAGTAATTGCTAGTGTTAAGTGCTGTGGCACCAGATTCTGCTGTGTCATTTCAAACAGGTAATACCTGTATCTTTTACACACATGGAGCACAACTGGATTAAACCTCTTTGTTGAATGGAAACAACCTAGGAATGCTAGTAGAGCAGAGTAGTCTGGTTTAATCCACTGAATTAGGTTTATTTTTACCAGATTTTTTTAAAACTTGTGAATCCAGTTTCTTTTGCGTATAGATGGCGTGTCCTCCAAATGTCCTTCATATCTTAAACTGGCATTCTGCGTCCTCTTGCTGGTGTCTTTTTGCTTGTTATCTTTGTCTTACAATAAAATTCAGATCTGTTTACTCATTTTGTGCAAGACCCTTTGTAATTGCTGTAGCAACACGTAAGTTCAAGTTGGACTGACTTTTAGTATCCCACTTAGTGTTGTTTGTTGAAGCAAAAGTTTACAGTTTGCTGGAGGGACTTAGAGATGTAACAAAACACATGAAACATTCAGTGCTACTAGAACATATGGGGTTTCTAAATCAAAAGGAAAAGAGCTGCAAAATGCTGTATTAGCTGATATTAGCATCAGAATATCTTCTTCTTCTGTTGGTTGTGGCCTACTGCTTGCTGTTGGTGTCAGTAGAGCAAATCCCCTGGTAAGGTCACTTGTTTGTTAAATGAGCTGTCCAAGAATGAGCAGTGAAACAGTGACTCACTTAGCCTTTGAGAAACTATTGTCAACCTCCTTTTGAGACTGATGAAGTGGATGCTTCTCAATATGAGCTGCTGAATGTCCTGGCTGGCCTTGCTGCAGCAAAAGGCTTGAAAAGAGATGAGCATGAGTGAGGAAAGGGCTCAGTGAACTAAATGGAAGATGAGATTTGCAGGTGGATTTAGGGTTTTGACAGAGAGGAAAACATCTGGGAGAAAAGCTGGTGAAAGCAAGCCTTGGAGGAGATCTCAGAGAAGAAAGGAGAATGGGGCCTGTAGAAAGGAGAATGTAGGGCTGGCTCTGAAAGAGGAGAGGGAGTCTGAGAGAGGGAACTTGTGGGCAAGGTGGCCGGGCAGGAGAGTGAAATATTATGTGGAGAGCAGTGATGAGTGGTGTTCCTCAGGGGCCTGTATTGGGACTCTTTAACACCTTTGTCAGTGATGTGGGCAGTGGAATCAAGCACACCCTCAGCAAGTTTGCTGGTGACACTGAGCTCTGTGGTGAAGTCAACATGCTGGAGGAAAGGGATGCCATCCAGAGGGACGTTGGCAGGCTTGAGAGGTGGACCTGTGTGAACCTCATGGAGTACAACAAGGCCAAATGCCAGGTCCTACACCTGGCTTGGGCAATCCCAAGCACAAACAGGCTGGGCAGAAAATGGATTGAGAGAAGCCCTGGGGAGAAGGAATTGGGGTGTTGGTTGACGAGAAGCTTGACATGACCCAGCAATGTGCACTTGCAGCCCAGAAATCCAATAGTGTCCTGGGCTGCATCCAAAGCAGTGTGGGCAGCAGGGCCAGGGAGGGGATTTTGTTCCTCTAGTCTTGTGAGACCCCACCTTGAATGCTGCATCCAGCTCTGGGGCCCCCAGCATGAGAAGGACATGGACCTGCTGGAGCACATCCAAAGTAGGGCCACAAAACTCTCAGAACACTGGAGCATCTGTCCTTTCAAGACAGACTGAGAGAGCTGGGGTTGTTCAGCCTGGAGAAGAGAAGGTTCCAAGGAGACCTTAGAGCAGCTTTCCAGTACCTAAAGGAGGCTACAAGAGTGCTGGAGAGAGACTTTTTACAAGGCCCTGTAGTGACAGGACAAGGAGGAATGGCTTTAGATGAGACATAAGGAAGACATTTTTTACTGTGAGGGTGGTGAGACACTGGAACAGGTTGCAGAGAGTAGTTGTAGGTGCCCAGTCCCTGGAATTGTTCAAGGCCAGGCTGGATGGGTCTTTGAGTAACCTCATCTAATGGAAGATGTCCCTGCCTGTGGTGGTTGATTAGAACTAGATAATCTATAAGATCCCTTCCAACCCAAATTATCCTATGATTCTACTCAGGAAATAGAAGAAGACAGCAAATAATTTTAAAATGGAAAAATTGAATGGTTTGCGTAAAAATAGCAATCAGGTAAAAATGGGAAAGAGTATGTGTTTTGGTGGGGGTTGGGAAAAAGCAAATTTTTCATCCTCAAAAGAAGAAATTTTTACAGAGAAAGAAAGAGAGAGTCTTGTGGGAAGAATAGGAGATGTAATGGGCTCGAAAGTGTTGATGAGAGATGGAGTTTTAGGGAATTAAAACAATACAGGGAAAGGAAGAAGGGGCTTTCATCTCAGAGGCAAAATGGGCTTGCAGAATACAAGGACACGATATAAATGTTGCAGCAGAGACAAGATAATCCAGGGAGCAGAAAGGAGCAAAGACATAAAATGAAGAGCAAAGTAGCAGAGTTCAGAGGAGGATGAGTTTTTAGGGGAGAGAACAGGATACACTCCTTCTCAGTAGAACTTTTATTCTCTTCCACCACCCTATGATACCTGCTTTCTTGTTATCTCCAGTGTCTGTCCATGTTTCTATTTTTGCCATTTGCTCCGTCCATCCATCCATCCATCCATCCATCCATCCATCCATCCATCCATCCTCACTCATGAGGAAGTTCAGAAGGTACCTTCCCTGTGTGTAACGTTGCCCTCAGGTAGAATTCATCAGATATTTTAGGCAAATATTCAGCAGGTATTTTGACTTCTGGTAAGTTGTAGACGAAGCACTCTGCTTTCCTATTGGCCATAGTGTTTTGTTTTACTTCCTGGGAAATGGCTCTGTTTGCCTCTTCACTTGACACAGGTGCTTCTCTTCCAATTCAAGAATGCTGGATTCTTGAAATTTTTTTGCCAGCGTCTCTTCACAACATTTACAAAGAGGCTGGAAGTCCTTCTGTGTTGGGGAAACCTCATCAGTTACTAGGAAGGTCAATAAAAAGAGACCATTTGTGTACAAGGATCAGTAAATCTGAGTGCAATTGTAGTGAGAGGAAACTGTGTATCATGAAAGAAGGGCGAGAGGCTAAAGCAAACCACTGAGTGAGAATGCCACTTACACTGGAAAAGCCTACTACATCTTTTGCTAGAAAAGCCTTTGCAATGCAAAGTAATCATACCTGACCAAAGTTAGTGGGATCTCTGATGCTGAAAGGGTTAAAGTTAGACATTATTATTGTTGATGTAGGAATGGATTTTGCAAGAGTTTATAAAGTTAGCAAGACTCAAGGAGGTCAAAACTCTGATGATCCCAGAGGGACAAATGCAGTGCTATTTGCATCCAGTTTTCAAACTGGCTTCTTACTGATCTTGAAAATATGAACTGGAGTTATTGGGAGCAGTAGGTAAGAGATGTGGGATACTAGGTCTTCTGGGAAGATGCATGGGTAAGTATTTGGCAGTACCTGGCATTGAATCCTTCAGAAAAATTGTTTTACAAATGAAACAGAATGATTTGAAGTAGGTTTGGAAATCCCTAAATCTTTTGTGTGTGGGTTGGTGGTTTGGGGTTTTTTTTTCGTTGGTTGTTCTTTTAACAGCAGAACATTGACAGGGAAAGAGCACAGCTTCAGTTGTTCAGGGTTTGACAGATACCAACTGTAGCTATAGCAGAGCCAAAAGAGGCCTTGAAAGAGGATGTGAAAAGTTCACCATAAAGAGACAAAGGTGGAAATCAGAAACTCAAGCAAAAGATCACAGAAATGAAAGCTGATGCATGCTACATCTTCTGATGCCCTGGCAGGAAAAGCTGAGAAACGCTGTGACATATCAAGGAAAGAGGTGGGTAATTTGGGGCTGCTGGAGAGTATGTGGAGGGTGGAAAGTTCATAGAAGTTGTTACCAGGTAGCAGTCCTAGAAAGTAAAGGCATTCACCCAGGAAAGTGATGTTTGTCAAGCGGTAACTCCTTCAGCAGTGAGTTAGAACCACCATCACTATTTTCCTGCTCAGTTGGTGAAATCAGAGAGGGACGAGTGTGACTATATAGAGGAGGCATGGGTACTGTCACTGGGATGAGGCCATGGAGTTTTCGTAGAGTGTTTCCAGACAGTGCAGACAAAAAACTGACTCTCTAACTTCATTAGAGGGGTAGGATTCAGGTCAGATGATCCTGTCTGGGAAATAATCTATCCCTAGCCGCTCTTGCATTCAGAATCCACTAACACAGGAATGAATTTGTAACACATCATGGTGGATATCCTGCAGATACTCCAAAATAATGACAGCTCCTGAGAAATGATGGAGAAAACTGTAATAATGTCTCCTTGATAATGCCAAAGAAGAACCTCAGGATGCTGCTGAGCTTGGTGGAGACTGAATGGTTGTGGGAAGGCAATGTATATTGTACTGCCTGACCTAAATCTAGAAACAGGTACAAATTTTTCAATGTATTTTTTCCTTCCCATGAGCTTTTTATCCCAGAATGTCTCAATAGGTTCAAATACAAAATATAATGGCTAGAGTTGTTCAGAAAATGTAGACCAAATGTAATTTTCATCAAAAAAAGGAATAAACCAGAAGTCACTCTACATATAGGGGAGAAAAAGCAAGTTGATGTGTCACTTTATTAAACTATTTATTAAGCAATTTTTAATTTTAATTCTTGAAAATTGATTCATTAACTATTAATTTATTAATATAGGTTTTCTACAATAAAAAGGTTTCTTGGGAATTAAAAAATGGGGAATTTAAAAATTAGAAATCAGTCAATGCATTATACCTGATTAAACCTTTTATCTTTCCATAGGGAAAAGCCTCAGCAGCCTCAGTATTCTTTCTTAGAGCAAGAATTTTTTTTCAAGATGAAGTAGTTCCAGTAATATCTGAAGCCTGTGAAGAAGAAAATCAGGTAACAGATGGAAAAATACTTGAATATGCTTACACTTGAAGTTAAAATCAGAAAGGAAATAAAATGTTCTCCCCCCACCTAAGCCTCATTGCCTAATAAAAAGTAAGGAGAATCCATCTGCCAATAATGGGAGGCTGAGCCAAATTCAGAATAGGTAAGTTAAATGAAATGGGAGATGAAATTAGTTAATGAAATGTCTCTACAGCAGCACAGATGTGTGTGAAATGCCTGGCTCTGCCAGGCTCATGTAGCACTTCTGTGTGCTCCAAGGAGGCAAGCGTGGGATTGTTAGTACCTACCTGAGTTTCAGGTTGGTGTTATGGATTATCTGATTTGTGTCCAGATCTATCATCAGCATGCATTTGTTTGACTGTAGTTGACCAGAATGTGTATATTAACAAGGAATGCCCTTCAAAAATGTTGACAACAGCTATTGTGTGACATTTTTAAGGTATTTTTTAATATGTGTGCAGAAGTGATTGCTTTCCCTAGTGGCCCATCCTACTGCAGCTCTTAAGTCCATCCAGCAGCTGAGGCAGAAAAGTATTAGAGGCTTTGATGTACTCCAAGTCTGCTGCAGGCGTGACAGAAGAGCACCCTCCTTCATCAATGCCCTGAAGCAACAGCAACTTGATGTGGAAGTTTTCTTCCAGATGACAAATGTTGACTGAATAGAGCAGTGGGATTTGGCAATGGAATATTTTTTAAGTAATTGGGAGCATCAGAACATGTTTAATAATATGCAGTTTTGCAGGGAACGTATAATGTGAAAACCTGACAAATTTCAAGTTGCCATGACAGCTTTGTCACAAAAACTCTACGCTTTCATATGGAAATGGTGACAGAAGTGATGTGTGGGTTTTAAGTAATCGGTAGATGAGATGGTATTGGGAGCAGGGAGACAATTTGGCAACCCAAAAGGGAAAATATTACAAAGTGGAGGGAAAGAGAGAGATTTGGGATGCTAGAGAGGATGTCAGCCTGGGTCCTCTGTGCTGGAGGGACTGGTGGGAGGAGAAGCAGCAAGCAAGGGCCCAGAAGCAGAGGTTATGGATGGACATGAATAGTTCTCAGTGGGAGGACATAGAAGAAGGCTTAAAAGCTGTTCAGGATGCGAGTAGCAAGACATCCAGTCAAGAAGAATTAAACAGCTGCTAGGAGCACTGTGTGCCAGGCCAATTCATGTGAACAGGTTCCTGTGCATTATGCAGCACATAACTCAGTCCCATGGTTACAGAGAAGCCCAACATGGGGATGGGGAGGGAGGAAAGCATTTGGGTCCGTAAACCACAGGATGCTGAAACCGGATGGAACAATTAACGTGAATTGAGGGAGGAAAAGGGAGTCCTTGGTGGTCCACCCTATCCAGGAGGAAGGTGCGTCCAAGGACTCATCACCATGCCCGTGGCAGTGCCAAATACTCTGCACGTTTGCAGACGCTGTGGAAGTGTGTCCAGGCTGTGTTGTACAGGTTATGTCCTCCACAGATACGAGCAGAAATGCACCACGGAGTTTGGGAAGCCCTGGATACGTTGTATCCAGAGTGGGGTGGTACCTGGACATGGTACTCTAAGGTGCTGGAGAGCGCATTGCTGGCAAGTGATTTACCTTGTTGAAGAGGCCCCAGTGGCATCTGGTGGAGGCAGGGTGATGCCTGGGCTGCAGGGGTTGAAGAAGGCAAGAACGAGGTAACCTGTGGTGCAGAACATGTCCGGTGTGTGGCATAAGCCTGCTGTCATGGCTGCTGGGGGTTTTGCTTAGCAATCAAACAAGTAACACAGGTGGCAGGCAGAGTCCTTGGTCACAAGGCCCGCAGCATTCAAGTGCTGACCCTTTGCTGTTGCTGCTCTGGAAGCTGCAGGTCAGCAGAACTGAGTTCTCCCTCATCTCTGATAGGATGTGACGATTTAATGAGCAGATATCTAAAGCACTTGATAGCCTACGGAGTCTGTATCTCCACAGAGATGCAGATTTGCTAGGAAATTCTTCTTGGTTAGAGCTACCCCATACATGTCCGGAGTATCTACTGTGTGCAGTCACTTAGTGAGCTTTTTCTAACAAAATGGCATCATAATATTGTTGGTCATTCTCATGCACAAAGCTGAGGGCTTAGAAGAAAACTTGAAAAATGTATGGAAAGCAGACACCTTGAATCCCCTGAAAGGATTTGGAAGTTCCAAAACACTGAGCATTATTATGGGAGCTTGCTGGACAGTTATGAAGAAACATGAATGAATATTAGCAAGGTTTCAGAAGAATGATGTACAGAGAGAAAGTGGATCATAGAGGTGGGGATGCCGAAAAGATAGAAAACACAGGAGGAGCACTTGGAAGATTAGCTGAAGACTGATGCAAACTAGCAAGGAGTTTTAATTAACAAAAAGGAACAGAAAAAGTAGGGAAATTAGGGATTTAAAGAAAGGAGGTATTGTTACTACAAAGAAGGGCTGGGATGTTGAGGAGCTATCAATTACAGAGGGAATCCTTGGGACTGATCCCAGAGGACTGTGCTCCTGCTGTCAGCTTGTACTTTTGTGTTACTTTACATAATCAATTAAAATGTTACCCATAACGCATTTACTCAGTGAACTTTATTCCAAAAACTGTCCCTCCTGCTCTTGAAATAGCAACCTGCAGGCTTGCCAAAGCGTAGTTTCTTTTCTCAGGCCAAGTTCACCCAAGTTTATCCTCCAGTTGCAGCTGGCTGTTTCACCTGTTCCAAAGAAGCTCAGCAGGGTAGTACCTACTTATTATGCCTCAGCACCCTCCTGTCCTGTAAGCTCAGTGCATCAGGACAGTGCTGCAGAAAACACTGCTGGGAGAGCTTTTGGAGAGAAATTTACGTAGAGAGGCTTTATCAGCCTTGGGTCTCCTCCCTGCTGTCTGTCTCACAGGTTCCAAGGGGAAAGAGTGCCTCAAGATAACTTCTTTGCTCCTCTGGGAGAGGCAGAAACTGCTTTGTGACTCCTTGGTGGTTCACCCATTAATGGAAAAAACATGACCTGGTCAGTCAAAAATCTGACCAACGCTCAGTGAGTTCTGTTTGTACACTAGCAGCTACCAGCAAACAAACCAAGGCTAATGTAACAGTTCAGGGTATGTTTCTTACCCTGGCAGCATGGACTTATCTGCTTTTCCTGGGTTTATAGCTCTGAGAAATAAATTCCAGGCCACTCTTCATTTCTATTCAATGTTATTTGTGTGAAGACTCTCTCTGGAGTCTTGGAGTAGCTTAACAGATGGAGCCAGGGCAGAGATTCAGACTGTGATGCTTATTTATTAATACAGCTTTTCCTGAGACAGGGAAAAAATATGTTTTTGTAGGAAACCTTTTCCCCTTTCCTGGAATGGAAAAAGAATGACATCTGGACCTCTACTGTTCAGCTGTGCTTGGGATACATATTTTCCCCAGATATGTATTTCTGAATCTCATGACGATTTGGTTGCTTAGAAGTAGCTCCAGTAACCAGTTTCTTTTTCCCACAGAAAACAGTTCGAATAAAACAGAAGTTTTGTTCTGTGTCAGTGCCCTGGTTCTTTTTTGATCTCAAGAAACTGCTGCTCGTTTATCTATCCAAAAAATACAGAAAAACACGGAAGAGTAAAAAATTTATCAGGGGCAGTTTTTGCTCAATGGGTGCAAATTTGACTCTGTTGTCTGTGAGAAAGGGGTTTGAAGTAGTAGGAGGAAGATTTAGATAGACAAGCAATTCAAATTATGATGTTTATTTATTAATGTCTGTTTTAATACAGGCAGAACAAAGGAACGTTGCTGCAAAGCCACTGTAAACTCGCCCTTCCACTCATCAGTCCCTGTGAAAAAGATGAAAATGTCCTCTTTGGCTCTTTTTTCCCCCAGGCAGCCAACCCTCCTCTTCTAACTGGTATTCTGCATCAGTGAGGTTTAAAATAAGCCAGAGGGGGTAAAGGCCCAGAGTCAGGGAACACTGAAAGTGTAGGGAATAGGGAATGAAGGACAATGCAGAGGCTGCATTTATGGGTAAAATCAGATGAAAGGCAAGCCTGGAAATTTCTGATAATTTGCTCCCCTTGGGGCCTACTTTGCCAACTTGGTACCACCGTAGAAAGAAAATGACTAATCAGGGGCATGGTATCTAACAGATCCCATGGAGCACAAATCCTGGGCTAATGGTAGTACCAGCAGCTTGACTTTGCAAAGATTGGCAATGACCATTTTAACAGCCCCCAAAATTTTTGGCCTGTGGAATGGTAGAATTTTGGCATTCAGTGCCAAGTGTACTAGCAGGCTTCAGACACAGAACAGCCCTCACTGCCTTAAGCTTTGCATCCTCAGTTTAGACTATGGGCCAGCATGGCTCTGGATCTCCTCTTAAGCCTGTGGGAATTCAGATCCTGATGCATAAAAACCCATAACAAACCAATTTTAAGGTTGGCAGATGACATTTATTGAATTGACATGTAGAAAACAAAGGTGCTGCAGTGTGGGACCCCAGCTGGCTCCATCTCACTGCAATTTATAGCTGAAATTAATGGAAATCTTTTCATTACTACTAAAAACTGGTGACCAGTTCTGCTCTGTTAGTTGTTTCTGCCAGACATTGTCTGTACAAACGGAGCAGACTGCTCCTTGGATTGGTGCTGACTTCAGATGCTACTTAAATGACCCTCTTGCCCCAGTTTGAGTGTTCTTTTCCATTTTTTTTTCTGGGGAGAAAGGAAGGGGAATCAGGGGAACTGCACAGTGCAGGAAAACCAGCAGCTTTTCCTCTTTCCTATCACATGCAAAGTTTCACAGGTGCATTTGTTCTTCTCTCAAGGTGTTCAATAGCTGAGTTTCCAAAGGAGTCAGAAAACATTTTTGAAAAGCCAACTGTATGCAAAGAAGTGCTGAGGTATTTCCTTGCTTTCACCTGTATAATGCTGTATTTCAAAGTGTGGCAAACTGTTTTGAAATCAGCAGTGGTCTAGAAAATCTGTGAGGCTTATACTGGGCTGAGGAGAGAATCAGAACACCATCCTGAATGCCAGGGAATCGTGTAAGGGTCCATAGCTTTTTTTGCACCTCCAAAGATGCCAGGCAGGATAGTGCTGACCTCAGTGGTGTTTCTCTGTGTTCCTCTGCGAGACAGCCAAAGCACAAGTCTTGAACTCTCAGCTGAGTTAAGTGTCATTTGGACAATCTCAGATCAGCATGTGAAGCCTTCACTAGTCTGTGCAGCTGGAGATTTGCTTCTGTCTATCTCAACCTGTGCCCTTTCCTGGTATTAGTTAAGGTGATCCTGGACCCCTTACAGTGGTGAGATGTATTTCTGCAGGTCTTAAACAAAATACTCTTGACCCTATCAGCAGGATAGCCCTTACTTTGAGTTATTCAGGGCTCTGCAGGAAAACAGCATAACTCAGAGGAGGCAGGGACATGCATAATGCAAATCATAAATGATTTAGGCCAAAAGAACAGATCTGGTGTGTTAATCTTTGAAGAACACATAAGAAGATCTCTGTTGAGACCACAGGAAGGTTGAAAGAGCATCAGGCTTGCTGAGGCCTGACCTAGCCCTGTATCAGTTCTCTCCAGGACACTGTGCCACAGCTGCAGGCAGCTGGGGGGAACTGGTGGATGCACCACCCCAGAAATCCACCTGATGATCCAGAACAATCTGTGACGACAAAGGCCATTGCTAAGGGATGTAGTGAGGAAAAGTCAATAGCATACCAATTGTTTTCCCTCCTCTCATGAACTGCAGCATCTCATTGTAATTGCATATTCTGCAGGAAAATGTTATAATACTATGGGTGTGCAGCATCCAGAAACCTGATGGTATCGATGACAAACAGAATCTGTGTAGAAACAAGTGGCTTTGAGAAGAGGAACAATGCATTTCTCGTGCCTACACTCAGCAATGCAGATTTTGTTTGAAGGCTGGCATGCTTCCATGCTCAGCAGCCTTTAATTCTTTTAGAATAATTTTCTCCTCTTTTCTGGGATATGAATATAAATGACATTTTTTGCTTCAGGGCATTGGGACAGGCTTCATATAGATTCAACACACAAATTCATTGTAAACAACGTGTCTGCCAGAGCTCATGCATGGAAGTTGCTCTTGGTTGCACATGGCTTTCCACTGTTTCATGTTAGGAGGGCTGACAGAGGAGGAGTGTGTGCCCACAGTAAGATGGGGACCATGCTGCAAAGCAGCTTGGCAATTTATGTGGCAGCACTCTTGTAAGACTTCCACTAACCTCCAAGCACCATCACAAAAGGTGGTTCCTTAGGTGTTTTTAAATCATATTTTTGGAAAAAAGCCTGATGTCTTTATTAGGTTTTCACAAGTATTTTGTTTTCTATCAACACAAACCTAAGGATGAAATCAACCAAAAGCAACACAAGTTTTTTAAGGGCCTCCTTAAGTATTTCCATCAAATTTACAAACAAGCAAGAAAACAAAATAGAGTCAAACCTAAAATGAGGAAAGTTGTGAGAAATAGCTCTTACTTTATTGCATGTTCTGTGAGTATTCTTTACAGGAAAAAAAAGGAGAGAAAATAAAGTACCAGCTCACTTGATCAATACAAACTGGTAAAACTGCACTATTTTTCTCTTTCAGCCCCTTTGTAACGCAATTATTTGCTTCACTTTCACAGCTGATTTCCTTACCTAAGCTATCTTTTGGATTCTTTTATGTAACAGCAAGATAAAAATATCCAAATAATCAAAATTGTTGTAGAGCATGATTTGACCTGGTGGATAACATGTAATTGAACAGCCTCTAAACCTCCCCTGTCTTCATCTAAGACTTTTTGCTGAGCTGAAGGTGTCATTATTGGCTGGATAATTGCCCAGTGTCAAATACAAGTTGTTCTATGAGTAGCAGAGTTAATGAAGCCTGCTTTGCCACAATGTTTGTGCCTTTGGTTCCTTAATTCCCTTTTCTGCATGGAAAGTTCATTGTACAACGCTTCCCACAGGAGAGACCGAGTGTGCTGTGTTCTTCAGTTTCTCTAGCCCACTGCTTCTCTACAAAACTTGTAGGCCTCCAGATAGGTATGAAGCAATTTCCTCTCCTTTTCAAATGTGATTGAAATGGGTCAGTGGCCTCCAAAAGCATTGGGGTTGCCAGGAGACACTAGGCAGCAGCTCATCCCCAGACATCATCCCCAGACTAGCACGTTCCTGATCAAATTAGCACTACTGTTGGTGTGAAGTGCTCTCCTGGCACCACCTGAGAAGTATTCTGCTTAGGCAGAGAGCTGGGTATGCCCTGACATTTGCCCGATGACCAATTATTTAGGTCCTGAATAACAGTGTGTGTTTTCATTCATATCAGCAAGGATGACATAGGGTGACATATTTGTTAGCTCAGAGTCACATTTTTTTTCCTAATACAGAATTAAAACTATGTGCAGTGTTAAAGCTGCTCTCATGATTTTAGCAGATGTGAGTTTCAGTATTAAGAAGATCCAAGTTTCAAATTCATCTAAAAACATGAGCAATATGTTAATTTGGGAAAAATACCAGCTGACTGGAAATAACAAAAATAAGAAGAGAAAATGAATCTACTGTATAATTTAGGGTTTAGGGTTTTTTAAGCTAGAGAGAATTAACATGTTTTGAATTTATTTTTCTGGGTTTTGATGCTTTTAGGAAGACTTGCCAAGAGCTCTTCATTTGAGGAAGCACAAGCAGCTGTCCTTTCATTACTTCTGTTTGTGAATATTGAAGGGTTACTTGGAGAAACGGTGCAGCTGCCAATGCCATGGCCAGCGACAGGGCTGCTGGGTCCTTCGGGTCCTTCTGTGGCCTCAGGCATGAGGAACACCTGCAGATTTTGGAGCAGGAGAAAGGGACTGTATTGCTCTGACAGGAACAGCGAAGACCTTATCTCACGGAGGGTTAGCACAGTGGTGCTCGGCTTCTTTAGGTTGGGTTTTAGGATCCAGCTGTGAAGTAGCTGGCTGAGGTTTTAAATAGCAGCCTGATGCAATCCTGGCTTCTCTAGCAGCCTGGCACCTGGCTGCAGCAAGGAAAAGGGAATTTGGCCCCATCACTTATATGTCGCTGATATACAGTGAACTCATTTAAAGCCAGAGGAGAAATTCCATTTAAAGGGGCTGAGACAGAAGATGGTGGCCTTCATGTGATTTGACTGAAGCAGAAAATATTTTTTTTAAGTGATAGTGCTTTTTATAAACAAGAGCACTTTTAGGTACCCTGGGACTTCGAGGATCAATGTCTACAATTCTTTCTATTGGAGGTCACCTGAGAAGAAATTTGAGGTGCACTGACCCGGTGATAAATACAAGGCAGAGATATGAGGCATATAGAAATGATCAGTTTACAGGATGCAGAAATCCAAACATTTCTCCTAAAGTTAAAATAAAAGGAAATACTTAATTGTCCAGTCACTACCTCGGCTTTCCTGTCTGGGAATAAATCCCAGATCTTCCCAGCAGTCAGAAGGGAGCCACTGCCAGGGGTGAGGAGGCTGCAGAGACAGACATGAAAACACGGACACTGAGCTTTGCTAGGGCTGGAAGGGCTGAGCAATGTAAAATGTCCATAAACTGAAAATCACCAGGTTAGGCCTGACTTCTGCCAGGCATCAGAGCCCTGTGGTAGGAAAAAAACTTCGCTAAACCTCTCCCTTGGACAGTTAACTCTGAACCATGCATCTGACAGGTAAAGCATGGGGTTATATATCATGTAAGCATGCCAGCTAAATCTTCAGTGCCACCCTGGAAAATAGAGCTCTGAAGACCACAACAAAGAAAGGAGCAATGTGTACAGTAATCAATATCTTGAAGATCGAACTCTATACAGTATTTTTGCTGTATTGTGTTGGTGGGGGGGCTATCATTTACAAATAGAAACTTTTGTGTTGTTGAAATTACTTTCTACTATGTATGCTGCCTAGACGCTACACTAACCAGGATTTTTCCCTCAAAAATAACCCTCCCTAAAGATTTTATCCTAACCTTGAAAATAGTGGTTCAGGCCAGGGGTGCGTTTGTGCTGGAGAGGTGGGGTCTACTGCTGCTTTGGCATTGTGTGTGCCCCTGTGCGAGCACATTCAAGCCAGAGAGTTCATCTCAGCAATGGCAGAGGGAACCTCACGGGTGGGAGCGAGGCACACAGGGCATTCTGCTTGCTTCTGCTCAGCTGGCACATACAAACAAACACGGCTCCCTGCTTGCAGTATGAAGACCTTGACAGAAACCATAATGATCCTCCTATTTTGCACTGGAACTACAACTGAACTGTGCCTGTGAGTCGAACATATTTAAGTACTAAAAATATATGAATGCTTTTTATTTTAAGGTTCTTGACTCCCCATGCTGCTTCCTTTTCTGTCTTATCCATTTTCTTTAATTCTTGCTTTATTTTTACCTCTCCATACTTTGCAGGTACTTTCTTTCTAGTGTGCTTTCTATCACAACTTCCAGAACAGATTTCACCAGTATCATTCCTCTTTCTCTATTTTAGATGATAAAAAATTAAATCATATTTCTCATAGTGTTCCCATTTGACACCTGCAGTAGAAAGCAGCAATGAGAAGCTACTCAACCCTCTGGGAAGGTACTGTTAAGAGCCCATGATCAACCTGTGTAACTGTGCTGGAGACACTTGCCTTGTTCTCTGAAGATGCTTAATTTTGTATAGTATTTTCACTTGGTAGCAGCATGCTATTTTGATATTATTTCAGGCTCATCTTGTTGCACCATGTAACAGTAGCAAAAATATTTTCCAACCATTTAGAAACTACCAAAGGTTATAATAATGATGGATCTATGCCCCCAAATGTAAACCCAGATCTTAATCATTCAAATACTTACCTTAGTAGTGTGAAATTTATCAAATAAAGGTTTTCCTTCTCTTGTGTATATTTTAATTCAAGCTGTGGACTTAAATATACTTTATAATTACTTACAAAAATTCTGTAAGATTTTCTTTGAGCCTTATGGTCTCCTTAGTATAACATATCTAATTAACAGCCAATTGCAGGATGAAAGTAAGCTCCCTCATGCACAAGTTCATTTGGAAGCAGAGTCTGATCTGCTACATTTTTATCTTATTGACAAAAGAATCACCAAGAGTCAGGTTGCTCTTGTTAGGCTGGCAGCCAAAGGAAACATGTTAGTTGTACATGGAGATGTTACCTGAGAAACTGCTAACATAATAAATATGGAACTTTGTGTCACCATTTATGAAATTATTTATCTAAAGTTGTTTGTTCCTTATGGTTCCTAAAAGAAAATACAACATTTTGTATTGAACAATTTAGGTAGAAATCCTAGAGAAGAGGTCTTCCAAGCATTTGGATTGATTGGCATTGGTCCTTTTGAAGTTAAATCTGGCAGGATGGGGAGGGAGCAGAGTTTTGAAAAGTTCATCTGACATCACATATTGTCAGTACAGAAACTGAGGGCTTTACTTCATCTGCTTTTATTGGCTAAAAAAGATGATTAAAAGAAAAAAAGAAAAGGAAAAAAACATTGCTTGAAAGGTTGAAATGCTTATATGATTATCCGACTAGGCATAATGTAATAATAGGATTGGTTACCAGAAATACTTTCTCTTTTAATGCAAGCAAAACACCTGTCAAATTCTTTCGCATCTTATACAAACACTTATGAAATTTTCAATAGGAAGACAAGGAGAATGAAGAGGATAAGAAAATATATATGTAATGTAGGTAGGGCTTGTATTGCTGTGGGAGAAGCTGGAAGGATAGGAGGTGAGGTGGGAATATTCGATATTTGGGGCCAGAGAGAGGCAGATATTTATTGCTTGAATGTGGTGTGATTATAACTGGTTGATTAAAAGCTGTGAGCATGGACCTGGCATGCAGATGGAGGAAAACCCTCTTACAGAAGATGCAGGCAAAGAAAGAGCTGCTATTTGGAGTGGGAAATGTAGGTTTCTCAAGCTACAGAGATGTTTTTGTCAACAGCAGTGAGTTTGGAGTGGAACGAAGTATAATAATGAAGTATTTGATGTGCCTGCTACAGCTTTTAGCAGAGTAACCCAAGATTAATGTCTCAAACAACATGAAACTGGAATTAGTTCTGACAAGCTTACCAAACTGCCTGTCAGCAGCCAGGTGGGGCTTTTTTATTATTTTATTGGGGTTTTTTTAAGGAAGATGACATTTGGAGTTCGGACTGAAATACTTGGAATTGAGAGACAATTAAGTGTCCTGTATAGAAAAGGAAGCTGTCACTGGCAGAAGTTGGGGAGACAGCTCTGACTGAGGCTACACACAGAAGGCTTCACCACTGAAATGTCACAGGCTTCATGAAGGGCTCAGCAAGAATAAATAAATAAAAATATAAAATAAATTAAAAAAAAATAAATAAAAGAAAAGTTAGTTAGGATATGGGTCAGGATATTCTAAGGGCTCCAAAAGAATGGGAGAAGCCACGTTATTTAGGAGTTAGAGCTTTGCACTTAGGAGCTTTGATAGCACTTTTAGGAAAAGTTGCAGTGTAGAGCAGCTGGCCCCAGTTTGGGATTGACCCTATTTACTACTCAGCCAAGACACAAAAATAGAGATGCTTGATAGAAAAGTGTTTCTTGGCTAAAAAGGTACAGCATTGCTCCCTGGAGCCATATGTGTGTAAAGAGGGACAATATGCCTATGTGTCATTAACACAAGGATTCACAGTAGGGTGTTGAAAATGGAGGCAGATGTAGGAGCAGCAAAGCTCTTGACTTTCAAGGATCCAGAAAGCAATGGACAAAGGCTCTAGGTCAAGCTTAAAGTAAATGAGCATGATTTTACAACATCAGAGAAAAAGCAAAGCTGAAAGCAGCCTTCTGGTTAGGGAAACTTGTCCGAAGGTATTTAGAGGTAAAGGTAATGAAATAGAAATTGGATTCAAACAAATATGCTGGACACAAGGAACATTGAAAAGAAAAATGTTGAGCTGTATTTAGTGCAGCCACATACAGATAAACTCATTTCTGAGTTCCTCAAACGTGAGTTTGAGGTATATGTGCTGCAAAAGTCTGGCAAAAAGCATTTGGATAAATTGTAAAAGCAGAGCATAATTTCATCTGTGGCATTTATGAAAAGGGCTGCACTAATTGCAGGTACTCCAAAGAACGATTGTGGCTTAAGGTGCTGTGGGTGCAATAAAGCCACTGTAAATCCCAGCTGAAAATGAATCAGTATCTTCTTCCTAAATCCATTCATTTGCAGAACTTGGTGGCTGGGCAGAGCTTACTAAACTCTGCTCACTTTGTGTGTCTTCGGAGTGAGGATTGGAACTAGAACTGAATACAATTCTAACAGTGAACATCCATGAGAGACTATTTCAGTGTGAGTAATTACCCTATAGCATAGTCAGTGCATTTGCTCATATCTAAGAGTAATGGATTCATGACTTCCAGTATAACATCGCTGCCTGGTGGTTTATGGCATAGCAGTAAAGAAGGAGTGTGACTTTTATAAAATTGAGATGGAAGTCCTGCGTTTTGCCTCACCTTGGGAAAATATAAAGTGTGCGTGGATAGAAGAGGAAAATATGATGTTTGAAGAAGCAGTGCTGTTGCAGGGAAGAATAAGCACTTGTACCAGGTGCTAGATGCTGGATATTCTTTCTGGCCAGAAATGGCACATATTATAAAGGAAGTTCTCCTGTAAAATTAGCTGAAGCAGTATCAGTTATGAGTTGCCAGCATAGTCACTTTTACTTGAAGGTCTACAACCTACCTTTGAAGTGTGACAGGTATTTGTACAGCAGGGGATATTTAAATTGGCCTCACGCTGGATAACAAAGTACTTCGTACAGGCTCTGAGAAGGGCATTATACAAAGGCAATAGGGAATCCATCAGTCCCAGAGACTGTTCTGGCAAAGAGATCCTTATACGGGGGAAAGGGTTTGATTTTCTGCAAGTAGACTTGGAAAAGGACTAAAGGTGAAAATGGCAAATAGCAAAGAAGAAAAAAAAAAGCCTCATAGTCTGGATCCCCCCTTGTTTTGCTGCATAGAGCAGATAGTGATGATACATGACTGAAGGGAGGGAGAGAGAGGTAGTAAACCAGTGTGGTAGAGCAGATACTGGGATGGGTGACATATTTGGAAGTGAAGGAAAGGGGAGATAAGAAAGACGCAGTTTAATAACTGCCTACAGATAAAACCAGAGGATAGTTACAGAATATGCACACTGATGTTACTGAAAAATGGTCACAAGCTTTCATAAGGTGCAAGAGGGAACCAGGACGTGGCACTGGGAAGCAATACGCATGAAGAGATGAGAAGGCATGTCTGTAATCATTGCGGGAGCCAGAGAAAGCAGCCTCATGCTTATCACATCTCCCAGCACAGCTCCACAGGTTTCTATGCTTAGCACAGGCACACTGGGCAAGCAGGGCTCTGGCTGGAAATACATCCCCTCTCCTTCCTAGGGAGGGCCTTACAGTGTATGGAAGTGCAGGTGGGATGCGGATGGGTGACTTGAAAGGGGAAATATGGCCAGCCCCTCTGCCAGGCAGTGCCATGCAGACAAGAATGGGCTTGGGTCCTTCCTAAGGGTGGCTGTGGGGACCTGGCATTCCCCAAAAGCCACAGCTGTGTTCACATAATGTGGATGCAAGGAGGATTTGAACACAGACATTGTGAGTCTATCTTTCATTTTAGATGCAAAACTAGATGAAGAGAGGGATACTTGAGAGTAATGGCCTCAATAAAAAAGCAATAATAAGCAGTGAAAGAGCAGTTTCTCCTCTGACCAAGTGCCCCACAGTAGTTCTGTACAGCTAACCTGGGGGGTTTTGCAGGCAGTAATGTTTTCTTGAGAGAGAATCATCAGCAAATGCTGCGTTAAGCCCAGGACTGCTTGCTCTGCCCTTGCATTTTGGCAGCAGTCTTTCTGCTAGATGAATGATTTGCAGAGCAGCTTTGTGGACTGGATTTGTGAGGATGATCTGGTTTAAAAAAAAAAAAAAAATAGCTGAGGGGAAAAAGAAAGTTATTTTTAACCCAAATCGGTTCATTATTCATGCTTAACAGGAGAGCTTTACCAAGTCAGGAAGGCACATGCAGGCGGGAAGCACGCTGCAGAGCAGGGTATGGTCTCAGCTGCCTCAAGTGGGGCTGTGGGGCCTGGGTTTTAGCTTCTGCTGTGAGCTCAGCTTCTGCAAACATGGCAGCTTTCACTCTGCTCCAGGGCTCTTACTTTTACAACTAATTGTTCTGGATTTGAACTGGAAAAGGTAACCGTTTCAGGTTGCTGCTTTTCCAGGAAAAGTACCCTCACTTTAATTTTTTAAGACTTTTAGGTTGGTAAAAGGTAAATTAAGTCTTTCTTTCTTTTTTTGAGGGAAGCCATTGTAGCAGTAGAAGGTGATGGCTTTCTGCATTCTGACCCTCTGGAGAGCTGCCTGCGGGAAGCTGGGCTCAAGGCTTATAGGGTGAACAACAGAAAGATCAGGCAAAAGTAAAATCCTGACTTTGAAATCAATAATAATCCCATTTCTTTATAATTGACAGTGTCACCATTGTGCTAAATCATGTCTTTGTAGCAGTGGTATGGCCAAGCACAACAGAGACAGTGCCCAGCTTGGAAGGAAACAATGAAAACTATGGGTTTGCTACCACAAAGGCATTAACCAAGGCAGACTGAGGCACATCTTGACTAAGGCCAGTCATCTTCCTGCCCATGGATGCCTTTTGTAGGAGCTGAGAAAGCAGCCCATCTTTCTCAAGCCTTGCCGCAGTTCCTAAAGTACATAAATTACTTTCTCCTCTTCTTTCCTTGTTTTCTTTTATCCTGGGAGATTACTGAACTGAGAGTCTGCCTTCTCATAATGAGGCCAGAGTACATTGGAACTATCTGCAGGCATCAGTTAATAAATAGCAGAATAAAAGGCAAAGAGCTGGCTGGGGGTGATGCGTGTCAGACTGGCACAGGGCAGCAGCCCCTTTCTGGGGCAGGGCAAGATGAGCGGGGGCAGGAGGGTGCAGCTCCTCTGCATGCCTACTGCAATTAAACTAAATTGCCTGCCTCAAAAAGCCGGAGTATAAATTGCTGTCAGGATGCGGCTGCTAATGAGACTGAGCTGCACAGTGTCCCCTCTGCTGTGCTGGAGGAGGGTGAAGTGAGAGAGAGTGGGTGCATCAATGTGGACAACGAAATCTCACAACTGACTCTAAGGGAAAGCCACCAGTTTTTATTTATTACTTGAGTAGCTGTAGCAAGCCATTAAACAGTAAACACTTATCATCTCAGGAGGAGATAGGACCAATGTAAACAAAAGCATTATTTACTTGGTATTCCTTTTTTTATTATTATTTCACGCAGAACTTGTAAGGTCGCTCATCAGTAAGGTTGCCCAACATTTTCCTTTGGGAGAAGCTGTTTTCAATTGCTTCTAGCATTCTTAACCATTTGGACTGTAATTTTCCACACCAGATACTTGGCTCAGACCGAGTAGGTTTGGAAAATTTCCAAGATGTTGTGGTTTACGGGGTTTTTGTCTTTTTTTTTTTTTTTTTTGAGGCATTACCTGGGGAATGAACATACATTCTTTTGTCCATGCTAAGATTTAAAATTTTAAAATGTGCTGAAGTGGGAAGGCAATATTTGCTGTCCCATGGTGATCTGCCAAGATTCAGCAATATTACAAAACTATGGAAAAAGGTATTTAAATAAGTCAGAACTGAGCTCTGTCCTTCCCCTGCCAGCTCAAGGGTAATGGGATGTTGTGCTCCGAGAGTAATTGAGCAAATAATTATGTGCTGTTTGTTTGCTGAGTCTGCAGTTCAGTGTTCAGGACAAAGCTTGAGGATTTCTGTGTTTCTACATGTGCTCGTATGGCAAAAGTGAGACCAGCTTATTAGATTCAGCTCCCAGTGCAGTAAGGAAATATTTTCCTTTGAATAAGGACTGCAGGATTTGGCCTTTGAGTGTGTAACTCAAACCTCTTTGTCTCTAATACAGGACTGTATGTATTTTTGACAGACATAGGGCAGGAAATAAAAAATGGGAATCACCTTTCACTCTTCCAGAAAAACACAGCAATTAGGCAAAAATAGTAATTCCTATAGAAAATCACATGTCCAGGTATTCTTCTAGTTGCAGTCTTGTGACATTAGCAATGCAAGTAAAATCCTATGTTTTCTTCTGTTTGGATCAAGGAACCTAGAAACAGAGACAGACTATTTATTTTTTTATGGTTGCTGAAGCTCTATTAAGAGGTATTATTCATGGTGTTTGATTTTTCTGCCTTTACATCCTCACATCCCCATGGTTACTGTTTGATTAAACTTTGATCAAAGAAAAGACAAATTACATTGTTAGTTATTTGACCCTGTGTGGAAAGGGCTCTGTGAGTAAATAAGTTAATTCTAATTCATACAGGCACAAATTCTGAAGTATTTTTCAAGTAGTATTCCCACTCATAGAGGAAAAACTAAAGTTTTTAGCAGACTATGCATGATACGGTATTTTATTTTGTTCCTGGTAAAAACTTGTCGGTATTTATTTGTTCATCTTTTGACTAGAGCTGCCTGCTTGAAAAAAGAAAAGAACACTCTAAGGCTGAAAAAACACCCTTGCGTTCAATGGTAGTGACATTAGGCAATCGATGCTTGATTAGAAAATCAAAGCCACTTCCTTTTCATTCTTTGAAAATGTTTGCCTATTTACATCTGTTCAGACTGAACATCAAAGGTGGGATAGGCTGGTTACGTCCCTGTGATGCTGAGCAACTTCAGTGTGCTAGAAACAGAGAGGAGTGACCCCCTGGTAACAACGGGGCATGTGAACAGCCCTGCGCCCTTCATGTATCCATACGTATGTAGTCTATATGGGGCATCTCAGATTGGACCAATTAATAAATGCTCAGCTGGATCTGAGCATCAGCAGCACATTTTTTCTGATCCCTGAGGAGCCAGCTCAGGTTCAGGGCATGCTGCTTGCAAAGCTCAACTGAGCAGCAGCACATGTGCCCAACAGTGCCGAGTACATGGTCAGGGAGAGATGCCCGGGGGGCTCGGCCTCTGAGGGGACCTGCATGAGTGTTTGACTGTGCCTTTAGCAGTACATCGTACAGTGGGACACGGCTGGCTCTTTTCTGTACAGGGATGAGAGGGGTACTTTCTGGCCAGCCTGAGGTATATTGGCCAAGAGAGTGACAGAGGGATAGCGTGTAGTTTAACAGGCTAATGTAGCTGGAACAGGCTGTAGAGCTCAGTGTGGGAGTCAGGACAAGTTTGGTTTTAGAAGCCTGGGATAGTCATCACAGTATTTGCACTGGCAAGAGAAGAGGAAACTCCTGTAAAAGTAAGGAGTATGGGACCCCATTACAGCCAACGCTGTAAGCAAAGGGCTGTGCCAAGCTGGGTGGAAAAGAGGAATTCTCATTTGTTTTATGGTGCTTGAGGCGGCTGAAAAGAAGTGTTAAAATTGGTTAAAACCAGGAAGCTGGCACTCAGAAAAAGCAGAAAGAAGAAATTGAGGTAAATGCTTCTACTGTGACAAAATTAGTCACAGTCAGGAGGATTGCTTGAAATATAAAGTAATCCTGGAATAAGCATCACAAGCACTTAGGGAAAAGTCCTTCAAAATAATGTGGAAAATGGGGCAGAGACAGAAAGTAAGGTCTTGCTTAAGCTGAGACAGCTAACAAACTTGATAGCAACCTGGCTAGAACCTGGAGCCATGAAACGCACAGGAGTTTTGGAGTCTTACTTACACACATAGATTAATGTGACAATAATAAGAGAACTAGAAACAAACAACCTATTTATCTGCAAGGGGAAAGAGTGACTGGGGATTTTGAATCTGCTTAAAAAAAGGAAATTGCAGTAGAACTGTAGGCCTGTGTCAAGTGAGCAAGAACATTTGACAGACAAACAGTTGATCTGGACTTCATTAAAAGTGAAAAATGTACGAGATAGAAATGCACTTGAGAACCATATGGTTTGTGGCAAGTTATGATAGCTCCCTTGCTCCTTACATAAATCAGGAAACAAATGGTTTATTCACTTTTACATAACAAGCTGAGATTCATTAATCATCTCCTCCAACAACAATAGGAGACAAAAGTGTCTTGGAGGTGTCTCGGATGAATCATAATTGAAATTTCAATGAATTCAAACACAAGAAAGTTGTTAAGATATCATTTTTATATGGACAGATGACTCTCGATCTTTCTCCTTTGCTTCTCTGACCAGATCAGCTATGGATTATCTCCCAGGGATGATGGACAATGGCATTTAATTTCTTAAGAACTAATTTGTGGGGTGACTCAAAAAATTAATCAGGCAGGGGCCAAGCCCTCTAGCACCTTCAAACCATTAATTTTTTTACCACATGGGGAATGGCATCCAGTTGTCCACGTGATGAATTCCTCTCTTCATGTAACCAGATGTAGGGCATTAGGAGGATAAAGAGTACTGCAGGCTTTAAAAGGGGGAAAGCCCCTATCAAGAGGCCATTTTAGGCTAACTCCAGAGTACCAATTGAAGAGAGTGGAACTTCATAATGCTCAGCTAAGGACAGAAATGTGTCATACCAGTTCTATCACTGGTTCTTACTGAGCCATTAAAGTCATGCTTTTTCCCCCTCTTTTTCCTTTCCCCAAATCTAAGGGCACAAACTTCTGAATTGACAAAAATGCTGCTCAGTCAAAAGCGTGTCAGAAAGATGTCTGGATTATCTGTGTAGCTGCTCACCACTTCTGGTCAGCAGGAACTGAAAGAGAAAGAATAGGATTTAATTTTAGAGACTTCTTTGATTGATGTTAGAACTCCTTGAAATGTATGTAACTGCAAAGTACTTTATTCAGCCTCTAAGCTTCACCACCACCTCACCTCCCACCCAGGTGTCATGCAGTTCAGTTGCAGATTCTTACCAGATGGATTTGCAAGCATATATCTATTTCTTGTTGATTAGCCAAAGGAAAATGACTGAACAAGTCAGTTCATAAAAATGGCTTAGGCTGATTGTGCTCTTCCTTTCACACCATTGCTGGAAAAATGTGGGGGAGAGAACAACTGAGAAGCAGACAGTAAATGATTGTCAAATAAGAAGTTGAAATAAAGATAATGAGTATTCTTGGCGCTTATTTTCCTCTACTTCAAGAGTTTGATGGTTATATGCACCTGGAACCATAAAATATGTACATTCAAAATACACTTACAAGGGCTACTCTTGGCTCTCTGGAACATGGCCTCCTCCTGCTTCATTGCTCATCCACTTTTCTCCATCCTCTTAGGAAATTTTTGCAAGTTATGACTTTTCTCTGTCATATCCTGATTCACCCATGCTTTGACACCTCACTTGAGTCTGTGCTTCTTTCCAGCATCCAGAAAAGCTTTTGGTTCTTCCTTCCAAGCTCAACACTTGGATACGCTTCTAAAAATACAAGAATGGTCCTTAAGGGGACATTGCCAACAGCTGCATAGCAGAAGCAAAACACTTTCTTTCTACCCAAATCCTAGCACATGCTACAGCTGGGAGTAGGAATAGATGTATTTACAAATTGTGAAAAAAAGTAATGGTGTTCTTCTGAAAATGAGGTCAGAAATGTGAGAGCTGGGAGAGTAAAAGTTGCATATCATATATGATCAGTAAAGAGAGACTTTCTACCATTAGAAAAAAATGCACAAACTGGGCCAACTCCCCAGATACTCACAGCATATACACACAGGGCTCACATCTTATCACAGGACCTTTGCCAATACTGCAAAAAACATTGTGATGTGTTATAAAAACAGGGAACCCAGAATTTACCAGAGTGAAAAAAAGCCT
This sequence comes from Gymnorhina tibicen, assembly GCA_013399875.1. Taxonomy (NCBI): domain Eukaryota; kingdom Metazoa; phylum Chordata; class Aves; order Passeriformes; family Artamidae; genus Gymnorhina; species Gymnorhina tibicen. The sequence continues at coordinate 429,775 of VXAZ01007501.1, forward strand.
CTTCAGAAAGATTCCATTTTAGCTTACCCACATTTCAAACTACTGGGTGAAGATTTTAGAAAGAAGAATACTTAACAGACTGTGGGAAATCTCAATGCAAGACCTCAAACATTTCCAGAGAATGGGAAATGTTTTAGCTTCCTGCCAATGAAAACTGATAATGCTGTGATGGCAGCTCAGGCTGAAAGGAGGCATGATAATAAGGAATTCTTTCAGTGAATCCTGAAAGAAACCCTGAAAATATTGGATGGGGATGAAGTACCCTAGAAAGGCATCTCCTCTCAGCTATCTGAAGCAAGGTTACATGTAACTGCTGTAACATACTGAGTAGTGCTAACACAGGTATGTTCTGGACTGTGGACTACAGCCCATTAATCCCCACCTTTGGTAAAATGGCAAAAAGTTGCAGGATATTTGTTTTGAAAGATAATTAAAATTTGAGGTGACTTTCTTAACACACAAACATTGAGTGATAAGTTTGTATAAGATTTTAAAATTACAATTTCTTCCCTGTTTTTCAACATAATATGATTAGAAGAAAGATGTCTTGTGGTAAATTTATGGTTGAACTGAGTGAGATTCTTGAAATAGCAAGAAATTAGGTTGGATGACTCAGAAGATCCCTTTTAGGTTAATGGTTGTAGCCCATACATATTGATAAACCATGGCATATAAATAAATAAATGCCTTCTGGTTGAAGTATGAAGCCATGCTAAACCTGACAGTGAGTTGTCTTGAGAGCTCCTTCATTTGGGTGGATGATGCACCCTGAAGACCTGCAAGGACTGACAGTGGCTCTGCTGATGTTTAAAGTGTAGGAGCTGCAGCTTCATTTGCCTCCTTTGGGGCTAATATGGGGTGCTGTATGTAGACGTGGCAATGGAGATCTTAGATCCAGAGGCCAAATGGTTTCTCTTTCAGGCCAAACAAGTCCCTTTGTGCAGTAAAAACAGCGGGGGCTGCGAGAATATGGGCTAAAAGCATATTCCAGCTTAACCAAAGCTGCCTAGGGCTGAGGATGACTGGTGGCAGGTGAGTGTGATGGAGAACAAAGGGCGAGGAAGGTGTGACCTCGAGAGGGAGTCCAGAGAATTTCTTGGTCTCAGCACTGATGGAGTGATAATCAGTTGTGAGACCAAGCACACTAGAGAAGGCAATTTTTTCTGCTTTGCTCTGGAAAGCAATCTTTGCATACAGTGTTGTAGTAAGACTAGATTGAGAATACTTCTGCTTGGTGTCAGGTAGAAATCTGATCCTTCAGGTACATCCCCGTGACACCCACACGGAGTGGCTAACCACATTCAGGTGAAGTGAGGCAACAGTGCTTTCCATGTGTACCCAGACCGCAAAACTGTCTATTTTTCAATGACTCTGTTTCATCTCTGTTAGAGATGAAAATCTAAAAAGTGTGACACATATTGTGTGTGGCTGCCAGGAAAGGGGGAATTTTTCCCTGGGGTGCCCGTCGTGTGGTTTCTACATAATTTCTCTGGAGAGTGTGTCCCCCTCACAGAGACAGTACTATTGCAGGGGCTGAACACCTTGTAAAGCCTCACCAGAGCACCAAACATCTTTCTAATTACTTCACTGCATACAGGATAATTATAGAAAAAGAAGGATGAAAGCCTAAATGAAGTACAGAGGCCCTTGAAAAAATGCCACCAGGTAAAAACACTGCTGCCATCTCATCTTCTTTTCCTGTTGGCCTGGCCTTTCATCTCAGCATTAAATGTCCACTTCCTTTAAACAGCTTTTTATCCTAACCAACTCTCCTAATTCACAAAGCTTCTTGAAATTCATTTTTGTTGACTGCCTGCAACAGAAAGCTTTAATGTTTTGCTCCTTGTAACTGAGTAAGCTTTCTGTACTCTGCTTGCATTGCTTCAAGCAGTCAGGCAATGGTCATCTGCCCTCACAATGCTAACTTGGCTTCTTCAGCCAGAAACAAAATGGACTCCATGAGTTTTGGGTGTAAGATGTGGGAAGGAGAACAGTCACAGTAGGTAAGACATGGTCTGCAAGGGAGAATGCATATCAGTAAACACAAACAGAGAATTTTGCCTAATTTATCTGCAGACTGCTTGATATTCTTCCTCCTTGGCAACAAATGACAGCAGAAAAAGTGATCATGTTATTAATTCAGATGAATAGTACCACACATCCCTGCGTTATATGATTATTTCATTAAAGTGAAGGATCTGTTTAAAACATCATTAAAATCTAACCAGCTGAAAATAATATGATTCCACTGACACTTGATTTAATTAAAATCTGAAAGTTAGGAATATTGAAATAAGTATTAGCTCCAGAGGGTCCCTGGAAGAAGCAGCACCAGGTACCTTACCCTTCCACGCATCTCAGAGAGCAGGGGGCAGCAGAAGGAGTGAAGAGTTCTTGGGGATCCCAACTCAGTAAAGATCAACAAAGCCAGCAGTAGAGGTGGGCTGCACACAGTTGTTCTGAACATCCTCAAGTCAGTCAAGCAGGGTTTCCAGATTATCAAAATAAGTATTACTCATTCAATTCAGTCTCAAGAGTCAAGGAACCAAATTGATTCTCTGAACTGCGAGAAACAATGGCTCCAAGCCAAAGCCCGCTGAAACCAAGACAAAGATTCCCTGCTGAGTTCAATAGCTTGCTGGATCTCACCCAATGCAAGTAATTCCCTTATTCTTTCTAGGATGAGTTTCTTTTTCCTGTGGCAGCTTCACACAATTTGGCTACCTTTATTCAAACAATGCTCTTCTCTTACACACAATTTCAGATTTGTACTGTTTCCAATATTTTATAATTTTGCATTATTAGGATTAAAAGGATACTTTTCTCTATGGTTTCAGAGCGTGAACTGACCTAGTTAAAATTAAAGGTTGCCAGCATAAATTAGATTAGGATGGTCTAGTGGTCTGAAAAAGTGCTGTAACATGCTGTGTTTGTCTTAATTTCCTTCAGTAAGAATGGCTGCATGAAAAGACAGTTATTAGCGCTACTTGGTTTACACTGTTGTGATTGCAGGTCTGATGATATCCTATTAGGATGCAACAAGACCAAATTATCAGCTATTTCAACTAGAAATACAATAATTTTGTTTTATTTTTAGCTGTGAGATTTCACATTTCATTTGAAATGCATATGAATCTAGCCAGTAATAAAGTAATAGTGCGTACTGACAGCAAGGATATTTCTACTTTCTTAACACTGTCTGTACTGGGAGCTCTCAAGCCTGAGATAAAAAAATCTTATCCCAAGCTTTGGAGATTGCAAGAAGTGGATAACTTGCTCACCGTATCTGAGCACAGGCCCGAGGTCTCTGTCAATGAGCTATGAATACAGCAGACATCCGAAAGGTGATTAATGTTACCAGCTTCATCTACCAAAAACATCTTAAGTCTGACTCTTTCTAGGCCCAGTGCAAATACCATGATACTGAGCTACTGCTGGAATACCATCTGACTCAGACTTCTTATGCTTGCCCTTAAACCTGTGGGGCTTTTTTGTACAGTGAAAAGCAGACTAATGTCTCCTAAAGAAGGATATTGTCTCCTGTCAGTCCTATTGTTCCTGTAAGTATCTCTCATCACTGCTAAAAAAGGACAAGAGGATAATGGATATTCATCCTGAATGGAGCCCAGAAGCACTTCACCCTGGGAACTGCATCACTCTTTGCAGGCAGAATCCCTGCAAATGCCAAAGTCAGGCCTATTAAAAATAATGCATAGATAATAATTAGTAAATAATTGATGTTGACATTGCCATTTGATGCTGTGTATGGCTCTGCTGTGTCCATGGTAAGCTGAGTGGTTTGCTCCGCTGGTAAAAGCTGCATTGCTCTTTGGCTTGTTGATATCCAGCTGTCTGTCACTCCAATATCTAATGGATGGATGTGCAGTGATTGTTATGCTGAGCTGCAGGATGCCAACACTTCTCCAATATGTGGCAGCAATTCCCCATAACTCTGTATTAGACCATAACTCTTTCTTATCAAGCCAATTTTTAACACAGCTGCAGCCCAAAGAGACTCTCTTTTGGAACCATTTTTCATTGTGTAAACCGTTATTGTTTTAAATCTATTTTCTGCTCTTTTGCATACTTTGCTGTTTGTTACTAAGAATTCAATGTATTGCTCAAAAAATGCACCTGGGACTCGTTTTTGCATTGATTGTGGAATGGTTTTGTTATTTTTGGGGCTATGGATGCATTATAGATATCAACGTAAAGGTATATTGGGACACTTCAGATCTGCTGTTTTCTTCCTTCCTTGTGTATAGTCAGTTGATATTTTGCAAAGAGAGTAGGGAGAAAGGGATGGGATAACTGAGGATGGAAAGACTTGTGACAATGAACAGGGAAACAGTTTTTCTTGCTTTTTCTTTTGGAGGAACCAACCTTGTGTTTGTACCATTTCTGTGTGGCTGCAGCAGAAAGTTTCTGCTTCCCCGTGCATTTTGTATCATCTTGGGTTTCTGCCTCAAGTATCTCACCAGTTTATGCTCCTGGGATATCTCTATGTGAATGCCATATAGTTCTCACTACCAGAGAAAAGCACTAATGAGAAACTTGCCCCTCTTAGCATCCAGCATTGTGTAAGAGTGGTTGCTACAGAGTACCTGGTAAGATTATCAGCTTCCCTTGGCTTTTGGTAGGACCATTTTGTTTCCATCCCTGTATCCTAGCAGTGCTATTTACCCTCACCACATTCTGTCCCCTATGCTCCAGATGGAGCTTGGTTTCTAGGGATGAACACACATTTCCTCTTCTTCAATATCAGCAAGCCTAAAAAATCCAAAGACATAAAGACACCCTGAAGCATGCTCATAGAAGGGTTTCTCAATCTGGGCTGGCTGGAAGAGGGAGCATTACAAGAGATGGGTATGGGAGCACAAATACAGATTTTAATAAGCAGACTTGAAATTGACTGAGGGTCAGGCAAATGTGTGCTCACATAAGGCAAGTTGTGCTGGTGAAAAATCTGACATAGGTGAAAATAGAACAGCTTGAAAGTTATTTAACAATGCAGAGCACACTGCAGTGGTTCAGAACAGCCAGGAAGGAGTGTCTGAGATAATAAATGCTGTAGTGGAGTTTAGGTAGGTGTGAGATGTTTGTCCGTGCTGAATAGCATTAGCAGCTTGTTAAGGCCAAGCGAAAAATAAATCACTGACTACAACAGACTTTATTGTTTACTAAGTCCTTACATTTAGATTTACACAGTGAACTGGACTGCCAGAGTGCATCTTGAGTTAGTGAGCTGGTGCTCCTCAGATGAAGGAATTATCTTGATTTATGTGATAAGCACTACGCACACTTAGAGAAAACCAAGGTAGTTTCCTCATGCAGGGCCTTACAAGCTTCAGTGCCTGCACACACGCTCCCTTTTGCAGTATTGCCAGGGAGAAATTCTTGGCTGTGGTCCTCAAGTTTCCTGAAGAAGTTATAGCAGATGGTTGACATTATTTATTCCTTATAAGGCTGAAAAAATCTTACTATCTAGTATATCCAGTGAAGAGATCTTATACCTATTGAATCTATAATCCTTTGGGCTTCTTTCTTCACTCCTGACATAGAAATCACCTCACTGTTTATATTCCAGCAAACCCAAAGCTTTCTTGTCCACAGCCTCTCAAGATCCATTTAGAGAGTGAGACCTATTCAGATGCCAGCACTTATATCAGTGCTGCATTTTCTGCTTGAATGGTTTAGCACTCTGAAACTTAACTCTGAGACAAGCGCTTGAAAACCCTGCCCAAGGGACAAAGCCTACATTCAACCTCCTGTATTCCACATTTGCCTTCCTTGACTCATCATCTCTCCTGAAAATTTCCTTGCCTATCAGTTCATTACCTCACATGAGCATATGGTGGACAGCCCTGTACAGAGTTTAAAGAACAGGAGTCATGACTCTGCTATACCTCATGCTGTCTATGCCAGCCAGCTTTGCAGATCTGTCTGCCCTAAATTTTTATTTAAGCTATGCCATCAAGACTGCTTTACAACTTTGGTTGGCAGTTAGAAGCTTTGTATTACTGAAGGGCTTATGGTCACCCTGTGGGCACACTTGCAGACCGTCACTCAAGTGAGAAGGAAAGGTTAGTCATCTACTCCCACCAACTTTCTGTTCTCTGTTTAAGTCCCCGAGGAATTTTCAGGAAGACACAAGATAGGCTTGATCCCCTCTTTTGGTTTTGCATGCAACTGTGGCAGTGGAGGTGATAGAATTAGCAATAGTAAAACACAGGAGGTGGACGGAGATGGCACTGGGGGTACCAGTAAGACAAATATTCCCTGAGTGGCCACGGTATGTGTGTGTGTGTAACCGTAGATGGAGACAGCACATCTCCAAGAAGGTTGATGAAAGGTTAAATAATCTTTCTTTTAATAATGGACCTCATGAGGCTCTCTGAGGTTGCTACAACAGACTAAGTGAACAACATCATTGCATAGTTCTTTTAACAGCCCTACTACTTTCCATCATTGAAAATGATTTGTTTTACAGGTCAGATGCCCTATTAGTATTGTTAGGGTTTCCTGTCATTCTGACATCAGTTGCATTTTATCCCTTGTGATTTCTAGAATATATTTAGTGTTGATTTTTTTTCAGTCCAGCAACAGCTTAATCCTCTTGCTATCTCATTGCAATATGAGAAAATTGAGATTGCTTGGGGGACATTAGTTAATAAACCCATTGCCTGTAATTCCCAGACCATTGATGCATTTTTCCATCTTTATTTAATGGGATGCTATTTTTCACATTGAAATATCCAGGCTCTAGCAGTGGAGAAATGCTACAGATAAATTCACACTGAAGGGGAAAAAACCAACAGGAAATGGTTACTATTTTAAATGAAGAAAGAAACCCTTATTAGGCAACTTCATCTTTTTGTTTGACTTAAAGCTGAAATCTAAAACCTGATTCTTCACTTGCACTGGTTTTATATTTGTCTCATTGACTTCAGTGGAATTAATCCTAATTTTCACTGGTATGAGAAAAATTGGATCGCGGAGGTTTCATTATTCCAGATGGTAACCAATGACTTGGTAGAACTTTTAATTCTCTATCTAGGGGGATGCTGTAAGAACGAAGAGGTTGTTTGTTGCACAGACAGGAAAATGAGATAAGACAAAGCAAAAATAAAGTGCTTCATTCCAGGGGACTTGTCCTCACAGGCCACAGGGGATGGCTTTGCATTTCCATTAAGCCACCATGTTCTTGGAATTGCATTTTCCAGGCATTTTCTCCAGACTGCTAAGAGAGCTCACTGAGAGCGTCCAGATGCACAACATATTCCTGACCAGTGATCAGTTCTTGTTACTATTCTCTGCCAACATCCCTTTCCTCTCCTCATCCCTTTTATTTTAACACTCAGGGAGAATAACCATGTTTTTAAATCAAGTGGCTTCTCTGAGGAAGAATTTAGTGGTGAGCAATGCAGGGAGCAAGCAAGCACTGACGGGGACACATAGACATTCAGCCAGACCATCCTTTTTTCCATTTGCAGTTTACTGTGCAGCCTAATAAAGACTCTGGAACAAAAAGCAGCTTGGTAGATTACATACTTATATATAAATTACAGCTGGCTTGCTCCACCTCAGTGATGGCAGGCAGCAGCTCTTGGTTCTGTGCTTGGCCATAATGGGAGAAGCACTATCTCCATTTCTCCTACTCTGCCTCCAGTGCAGGCTCTCACATTCCCAAGGGAGGACACAAACTGCATTTATCTGCCCCACACCACTACTCCTCTATGGCTTGGAGGCCATCAGTGGTACACATATCACCACTAGGAATCTCTGTCTCAGTCCATTTCCACCCTTGTGCACCATACTGCTTATGTTCACTGTGCTCTGTTGTGCCGTATATTCCTCTTCAGAGTCCCACCCTGCTCTGTCTCATCCTCTTGTGGCTTTCAGATCCTCCTGACAAAACCTTATTTGTTTTCTGTCTCTGATTCTGACTGGCCAAAGACAGGTTGCTTCATCTGATCTCCCTTTCTCCTATATATGCAATTCAGCCCCATCCTCCTCCCCTGGTAGATTTGATCATCTGTCCAGGAGATCTTTTTCTTCAGTCTCCTTACAAACCATCTGCAGGCGGGTTTGAAAGTGACTGCTTTAATTTGACAGCATTTGGTACTCATCATGCTCAGGTCTGAGGCAGTGCACACTACACCTAGATTCAACAGCATGTGTTCAGACTTCCAACTATGCACTGAAATCAATAACAGGAGCCCAAATAGGAATTCAAAGCCTAAATGTTTCGTTGGCAATGAGCTTTGGTCCTGTAACGATACTCTGAATGAACTTAACCTTCCTTAATCCTTCGAGCAAGCACACGTTTGTCCTTTCACCGTGGACTGCAAACAAAGAGTTTGCATTTACAAATGATCCATCTTCCAGGAAAAACATAATCCCTCTCAGCTCCTGAGTTCTCTAACAGAAAGCATTAATATCTTTGCTGAGGGGATAAAACTTCATTCTTGATTGAGAAAACTGAACAAAAAAGCATTTGATCTGATTGACACAGCTATTCTGGTTGAATTGGGTAGTATGTTTAATCAATAAGCTTTGCCCTTCAGAATACTAATGCTTATCTTGTAGTTGCTGCTTCTCAAAATACTGTTTGCTATAGAATTATTTGTTTAATATGATGGACAAATATCTGACTCCATCAAGAAAGCCTGAAAGTCACAGAGTGTGACAGTGGGGCTGTTCTTTGGGAGCCCAGGTAGGATAGCTTATAGAGAATCACTCCACTCTTCATTTTTTAGCATATCTGTTAAATATGTTATATTTTCTTTCAAGTGGACACAGACTTCCAGTGTAGGAGTATATAGCGACTGTGGCTACTGTGGACTTTTATTTGGAGGTCTCAAAGGATAATCCAGTAAGTAGTCATTCTGTTTCAGTTCAGTGAGGTTTACTTAATGTCAGTAGTTATGGAAAAGTGACTTCTTCGTGCAGTTTTCAGATATTAATGAAGATTGATAGATGTATTAGAATACTAAAATACAAATCAGGCCCATTTTTCTTAATCAGTGCCGCTTAGGCCAGTAATATCCTTCCATACAAAAAATAAGTTGAAGGAGGTATAAACTCTCACATTACCATTGGAAAGAGGACTAATACATCTGGATCATCTCTCTAAACCTTCACAGACTCTTACTAAAATATAATTATTGAAGATAGAGGCACTGGTGTCAATATGCTACTGAATTTGGAGTAGTTTGTTGAAACTTCAGCAAGTCCTGAGTCATATTGCCTTTAAAGTTTCATTTGAAGTCAATCACAACAAGTACTTACTGGTGCAAATGATTAAAAAAAAATTTACCCTTTATTCTGGGAAGTTGGACTACAATTTAACTATTATTCTGCCAAAAGACTATACCTTTGTGTAAACTGCTAGATAGTTAGAAAAAAATTGTGGGATTTTTTTCTTTAAACACACTCTAGATAAACAAATTGCTTTGAACCAGACACGGAAGCTGCAGAAATATAACATTGTGTTTGTCTTGGCTGGCTATTGCTGCATTCATGAATATTTTTCCTACTTGTTTTTAAATGAATAATGCTAGTGTAGGTTCTCAACAGATAGCAGTAATGATTTTGAAAGGCTTTAGACATTTACTGAATATTTTATGCACTTTAAAAGGGCTTTCTTTAACTTACTGACAAAGGCTATTGCCATTTATATAATTATGAAAAACCCCAAACCCTCAAAATATATTTGGGGTTATCCTACTCTTAAAATAGAGAGTTTGGAAAACAATTAAGGATTTGGCTAATTTTTAATAGCACCTGTGAAGAAGGTAGTGGAATATTTCAAATAGAAAATTGTAGAGGTACATAATTATTTACAGTTCATAAAGGAAAGCAAATGAAAATAATGTATTTGTTTGTTCATAGTAAAGTGGTTACCTGCTTCACATACAGCCCTTGTGGAATTGAGTATTTCTCAATAGTATTAGAAACAACGCAACTGTTTTAACAGAAACAAGGAAGCGTTCAATACAATCAGTTAATTTTTTATTTATTTAAAAATATTCAAGCATTCAAAATAAATAAGGTCTACAAAATACATGCATCTATATGCACTGTGAGTGCCCCCTAGGAATTCTTATACCTGTTACTCAGTTTGAAAAAGAAAAATTAACAAAGGAGTGGCAGTCTCAAAAATAATGTATGCTTTTACATTTCAGGAAAGAGAAGTAGCTGAGTAAAAGAAATATGTTAATATTGGCAACCTCTGCTGAGAGAATTATGGCAATATTATTGAGGAACACCTAAGATTCCACAGAGAAGCAGCATATTATGAATATTTCAGCTGCAGTGCAAGCCTCAATCAGATAAAATAAAGCTTCTTTACTGTTACTGCTCCTGAAAGTATCTTATTTGTTTTAAAATATATATATTTGTTTCTATACACAGATTCTGGAGGCTCTGGAGTTTTAAGCTCCTTGAACACAGTAACTGAACAGAGACTAGAATCAGGATGTGAAGGAAGGGGCTGGTTTTTTTAGCTAGGGATCTTGCCTCCCACAAAAGCCTTATCTTTTTTCTCTGTTGTATCAAGCTGCCTCGCCATCAAGCTGCAGCGCGGTGGAGGGAAAGTGTTCATTTCTCGCCTAGACAGGCTCTGAGGGGCTCTGCGGCAACTCGCACTTCTGCTGAGAAAATGCCACATGCTGAGCCAAGTTCATTTGTACTTGAACTCCATTAAGGCTAATGGGCTTTCCCTGGGGATGAAGATGGTTTCTTGAAGCTAGGTGAAAATGAAAGAAGACATCACTCAGGGGAGCTGAGATATGACTGAAACAGAATATGAAACTGTTTATTCCTTGGTCAGGAGATGTTTTTCCTTTTTCAGCTTATGTCGGCCTGGAAAGAATTTTGTAGCATGGGATATCCATATCCTTATCTAGGCTGGATAATAAACTATGCACCGGGAGGCACAGGATTCCAGACTGGGCAGCTTCCTCTTCCTTCAGCCCAGTGCTGCTTCCATCTCACTCTTGCTAATCTGTCTATTGATTAAAAACTGTTAATTATTTCAGCCTTTCTTGCCTTAGCCGAAATCTTTTTTTGAGAAAAAAAATCTAATACTTTATTAGTTCTCAAGCTAAAGTCAGTAGTGATGTATGTGTTAATAACTAACTGAAATGTATTTTAGAGCTTGCTTTTGCCCGGGCATATTTGATAGAGGGCCATCAGCTGAAAGTTTTGGCAAGGTCAGGCTCCAAGGGTGTTAGTGTGTTAGGCTTCAAGACTCCAGACTTCTTTCTTAACTTTTATTTATGTCTTAGTACTTTCTCAGTTCTCCCAGAAATTTGTGCTATCAAGACTTCTGCCTGTCTCTGGGCTACCAGAGCACCCTTGCTGGGAAACACAGCAATGGCACAGAGCACTTGTGCTCAGCAGTGACATTCACAATCATTTGGTGTCCCTAAACATCTTCCATGCTCCTCTATGAAGAGTCATTGTGTCTCCAAAACACTGTCTCCTAGGTCATGCAACACAGAAATTAGGAATGGGAAGAGAGTTTAGGGTTAGCCATACATCAGGACAGAGCTCTGAAAACCATCCTCTTCAAACTTCTATAAATTGGAGGCTTTTTGAAGTGATGCCTGACTTTGAATTTTAATGTTGAGACAATATAAACTGATCCCTCTTAGGTGATACCCAGTGTATGATGTGTCTTTCTCAATATGCCAGATGTAAGAAAGTGTAACTTTTCAACTCAGATTATTCAGAGACCTGTGTATAATTGCCTCATTCAGACTTCACTGTCAGACAAAGCGATGGCCGTGACATTTCCTTAGGCACCTTCTAGCAAATTCAACTAGAGATGTAAGTGTTCATCTGAAAAACTCATCTCACAGCTTCAGATTGGTTGGCATCAAACAGAGACAAAAATAAATATCAGAATGAGTGGTCCCTCAAGAAGGACTGGTGCAGGCTGCCTCCGAGTACGCAATGTCATACAGTGTGCCGGAACCTGTATACAGTTACTTCTTACATAAAGCATATGACCCGGGCCTGAGAGCACGTATGATTAATGGTGCCAGCTGGAAGACGCTCATAAAATCACCCGAAGTTCACTGTATGGAAAAATAACTACCTGATGATGTTTTGCTGCAACGTGGCATCAGGAGATGGCAAGTTTCTTGCTTGAATACTGTGACGATGGGGAAGTGGTGAACGAAAGAGTTGTGAGGATGTGCTAGTAGTTTTTTAATGGGTAGCCCACAAAAGGACAGTGGGAGGTGTATCTCCTTCAGAAATGCTATTGGGAAAGGTCTGCCATTCAGAGGGAAATGGGGCAGTTCTCCCCCTTACCTATTTTGATTTTCCCTTGAGGAATAAGTCGCTAGTTTACCTACAAAGCAAGGGCGAGAAACCTCTAACCCTCCTAAACTCAGAGAAGAGCTGTGCCTCTCTCCAACTGCATACAGCATCCAGCTGTGGTAAGGGTGCAAAAGGCTTGGAAAAGGAGGCTCAAAGGACCAGGACAAGATGGTTGTGGTGAAGGAAACACCCAAAGCATAACTACACCAGCCACCTGGAGATGAGAGCTCAGTACTGGGGTTGGCCCCTCCACTCCAGTCTAGGATTTGTCCTGAGACCTTTACAAGTAGATGTCCCAGGGCTGTTACTAAGCATGCTGAGTAAATGAAGGACCAGGCCTCTTCTCTGAAATGCCAAAGATTACCCCATAGGCAAGGGGGGCTAAGCCTGGACGAACAGTTCCTGTTCCCACCCACCAGGCGGCGGAGGAAGCACCTCATAGAATCACAGAACCACATAATTATTCAGGTTGGAAAGGACTCTCAAAGATTATTGCGCGAGCAGGGACACCTTCCACAAGACCAGGTTACTCAAAGCCTCATCCAAGCCAGCCTTGAACACTTCCAGGGGTAGGGCATCCACAACTTCCTGGGCAACATGGTTCCAGTGTCTCACCAACCTCACTGTAAAAAATTTCTTCCATGTACAACCTAAATTGACTCTCTTTCAGTTTCAAATCACTGCCCATTGGTCTATCCCTACAGGTAAAAAATCTGTCCACATCTTTCTTATAACTCTCCCTTAGGTACTGGAAGGCTGCTTTAAAGTGTCCCCTGAACCTTCTCTTCTCCAGGCTGAAGAGCTCCAACTCTTTCAGTGTGCGTAGGAGAGATTCTCCAGCCCTCTGGGCATCTTTGTGGCCGCCTCTGGACTCACTCCAGCAGGTCGCTCTTCCGGGGAAGGGCTGTCGTGGCCACGCGCTACCCGCGGACCGAGCGGCTGCAAGGAGAAGCCCGTTCCTGTCCCCTCGGGCCGAGGCAGATGCGGGGCGGTGGCAGGGGGAGATGAGGGCGAGTGGGAGACGCGGGGCAGCGGCAGACGGTGGGGCAAACGCGGGGTCACTCATCCGCCGCCACCGCCCCCTCCCGGCCGGGCAGCGGCGCGGGGCGGGGCCGGGGCGGG